>OU342945.1:28321428-28686608 GCA_910592295.1 Andrena haemorrhoa | reverse complement strand
TTTATAATCTTGAAGTGTATTTATTAAAAGAATCTGTAACTGTATTCAAACTCCCCGAACTTGTGCTAACATCACTTTTGCTTCCCTTTCCTATTACATTTGTGTGGTCTGATATGGGTCTGATTCAAATTTCGCACTTCCAGAGTTTGCGCTACACGCTGCTAGAGATCCGCGATCTCTATGGTTGCGATACGATCTTTGAATCGATCCCTGTCTTGAGAATCGATTTAAAAAATCGAAAATCGCGACAAAAAAGATCGATCTTTGAAAGATCGATTTTAAATCGGCATCCCTACCCTGAATGGCTCTGGATGTTGTTTCTGGACGTGGTTACCTAATATTAAAGTTCAAACAAAGTATATTTAACTTGCAACAATGGCTTCTGTATTACGTGCCTGTATTTTAGTCCAGAGGAAACGATGCTTGCAAGAATTTGCGTTACTCAGACGTACTGTCACGTGCTTTACATCTAACAGTAGTAATGTTAAGGTTAGAATCTTTCTTAAAACAACGGGTTTCCGGTATTAATCGTCAATGTTTGTCGCTGTGATATGTGGAAATCGAGCCTATAATTTCAGATTAAGTGATTGCTTTAGCAGACATGATTGCCATCTGTTTTCTTTGGAACCATTGTCCATTTTTCATATGATTTTATTATGCCATTATCTTGAGTAAGCAGACACCCAGGCAATTCATTCCCTGTGCATTGATTTTGTTCTCGAATTATTTTATAGCAACTACTTCGTATCTTCAGTTACCATGCATTTTAAAAATGATTTGTTGTTATCATTGACAAGCACTGTGCGTCTTTTTAAATCATCCTGGACACTATTCAAATATCTAATTCACATACAATTTCGCGTGCTTGAATATTTCAATTGGTATCTAACAATAAACCACTAATCTCATCATTGCGTGTAGAAACATTACAAATTTTATAGACGACCTAAACCTAAAACATGAAGTAATCAATGATTCTGTTTAACCCTTATGTCAATCACCGGATACCCGGGTGCCCACCTGGGCATGTTTTATGAAAAATTTTTGTTCCCATGAAAATTTTGGAAAATGACCGTTTGGCTCTTCGTTATTCCAACATTTCGAAAGAGGAATATGCTTTCGGACTTCGTTTTGCGGTCTCGGAGTCGGAGAATTATCCCGTGAAAGTTTACATGCTGGCTCTCAATATATTCATGAACGAATTCCGAACGAACGAAACAATTTACAATAAGATATCGTTGCAGGGATCATTCAGTAAATAAAACCAAATATTGATGTGCAAGAAAAGCTGTAATTTTTTATTTATTTATGCATTCTTTACATTTTGTAAGCGTGACTGCATGCTCATCGCATACGATGCAAGATCTCTTGATTTTCCTGTGTTTCCTTATCGTTGCTCTATAATATATGTGCCACGAGCCTGATGTCATCTTTCCTCTCGACTTATCTAACCCTTGTGAAGTCCCAGAGGGAATGTTCGGAGGACTGGTCGACCGGCCAAGAAGGTATCAGAAATTGCCAAGGTTTCTGTACAGCCAGCTCTTGTCGCACAATATTGTGAACTGCTGTCTGATATTGACCAGGCAGGCTTTTCTGCCACTGTTTTATCATTCGCAATAAATGTGGTCACAGTTTCGGCTACGTCCTCAGTTTCACTTTCGGAGCAGGTCTCGGCCTCTGAATCGCTTTCCGATGCGGTCACTGCTCCACCGTCCGCTGTACTTTCCAATGGAGCCTCTGCTTCGCCCTGTACAGCAGCCCTCGGTTCACCTCCTTCACTTTGCTCCGTTACCCATAATAGAATATGAGTATAAAGAGAGTAATAAAATAAGTATAATTACATAGCAGTGTTCAAACGATTTTCATTAGTGTCTTCGCTGTCAGAAGACTCCATGTATTGCGAGTCTCTTGTTGCGCGCGGCACAGGACACCAGTCGTCGTCGTCGCTATCTGAAGGGACATTGCTCTCAGCGTCTGTTTCGCCCAGTAATTCGTTCAAATACGGATCCTGTTCTTCACGATTTAATCTACAGAACAAATGTACATCACCAACAATGCTACGAATGATATCCTTTTGTAAAAGGCCAAAGTAACACCCCACAATCATTTATCTTATCTTGCAAACTCTGCTTTCGATAACTAGTCCATAGCACTTCTGTTTGATTTTGTTGTCAGAAAACTTGCGTACACACTTTGACCAATATCACTGAAGGGATAGGAGAGTGTCTATGTTCCCTTATTGAAATACACAACAGTTCGAATGCCAAGTCTTTACTTCGGGTGTTTTATACCAAACAAGATGATATATCCTGTCGAGGTGTCAGCGAAGACTGGCGTCTGCCGGCCACACAATTTGCCGGCAAGACGCGCGCGGCTACCTGCGGTATACCATTCAAGGCCCATTTATATTACCTGGCCGCATCTTTCTGGCCAGCAGAGGCCTT
This sequence comes from Andrena haemorrhoa, assembly GCA_910592295.1. Taxonomy (NCBI): domain Eukaryota; kingdom Metazoa; phylum Arthropoda; class Insecta; order Hymenoptera; family Andrenidae; genus Andrena; species Andrena haemorrhoa. Next base: position 28,684,164 of record OU342945.1, on the reverse strand, counting down.
GGAAGCTTCGATCTAGGTAGCAACTATCGACTAGAAACGTAAAAACCACAAAAAGACGCGATAGAACGCGTTTATTTAAAAAAAAACCGGAGGTCGGTACCCGGGTACCCTGGTTATTGAACAACGTAGGTACTTTCGGTTATTGGCATAAGCGTTAAGTACAAATGTACAAGTATTCTTCGATTAATTTTCATGATGTATACAGGGTGCAATGTTACAAGCACATTAAGCATTACAAGTGGATTCAGCACTTAAAAATAGTTAAAATAATATACATGTGTAAACATATCTCCATCCTGACTTTGTTTCAGGATTTTGGAGTGAAACACTTTTCCACGGAAAGTAATAGCCAATCAGAAAGGGAATACATATACAAAGGAATTTTAAAGAAACGGATATTTATGGTTAAAGGATTCTCTATCCTATCGTCATGCGTAGCCTTAGGGGCTCAACCTTTTCTTTACATGCAAGCTGCACAAGGGGATAATCTAGCAGCTATATTCGCAGTATTTGGAATTGTTGGCTTGTTCGCAATCGGCACTCCGTTGTTTTTACATTCAGTGTCAAAGAATTATGTAACTGACTTATATTATTACCCTAAAGAAGACAAATATCTCGCCGAACTGTACACCTTCTTCCTTCGGAAGAAAAAGGTACTTGCAAACGTTTTCCTCTTATTAGTTTCGATTCCGTTTGTAAAAAGCTGTTATATTAAATGTTTCAGGTTGAATTTAGAGTAGACGACGTGCACGTACCTGATGTAACTGGAATGTTCACGTCCTGCTTTGTAAAAGGAAAGCCAATGTTTCTTCACGAGAACGATTTCACGGACGTTACACATTATTTCAATATCATGGGGCATTACAAGCCGATAGATTTTAAATTGGGTAATGTAAATCCAGTTGATTCGATTAAAGAGAAAGCGGATCAGCCGGGAATGGACAATAAACTATAAAGATAATTTAAAGTTCGAAGCAGTCTCATTTATTACACAGCTTCATAATCTAGAATTTTTATACATTATTTAAAAGTACTAACATAAATCGCTAGGTACAAAATATTTACAATACATTATCGCGTAGAGATTGCGTACTAAAAAGTACAGTACCAATTACCTAAAATGCGAAAGGGATGAATTTCTCGATTAATTACTACACATTTGTAAGGATTATTATAAACCTCGATATTCACAATTATCCTTATTCACCCTTTTTAAATGTACAATCTGCGAATAGAATATGCTACTTACGGGACAGAACTTAATCCAGTGTTTAAATTTTCAAGTAGCCAACAAAGGTATAAATACAATATAGCAGGCTTAGGAATTAAGTGAGCTTGGCGGCCGATTTCCAGAGGCAACGCCCCTTTCTCCCGCCGCGGGGAGCTGGCGGCCCCCGCGGTGGCCAAGCTGCTTGGAGCTCCTCAGGCCCGTACACTAGGCGGCGTAATCGGCTTCCTTTCGGAAATTTGGCAACGTTGCATGTCACTAGGTATAATTCAGTGGTTCCTAATGACATGCAACATTGCCAAATTTCCGAAGGGAAGCCGATTCTGCCACCTATTATACCACGTGAACCGCGCGTAGCGCGTTGACAAAACAAAAACGCATCGACAATCGTGCATTCTGGAATGCGTCACGCGCGGTTCATATGGTACGGGCCTGAAGCGCTCCAAGCACCTTGGCCGCCGCGGAGGCCAAACTTAGAGCATATACTACTGGAGGTCTCATTGCCTTATGTCTCCTGTCCTCGAAACTGTCGCCGACATCACGCGAGAGAGAAAGACATGTGCGAGCGAGAGGTGTACACCGGCGCATGCGCATTGCGAGCGTTTGGGAGTCCCTCGTACTACCTCTCTCGCTCGCGCCATCGAGAAAGTATCTCTTTCTCTCTCGCACGATGTTGGCGACAGTTTCGAGCTCTCAATGAGACCTACATGTCTATATGCTCTAAGGGGCCAATACGCGCGGCGGAAGAAAGGAGGCGTTGTCTCTGAAAATCGGCCGCCAAGTTCACTTAATTCCCCGGCCTGCAATATAGGGTAACCTAATTAGAGAGTCATCAAATCGTTTCCTAAACGTAGCCTCCAGGTGTAATGACAATTTCAAGAACGATACAACGTGATTTGGTAACCGTGCAAGAATGGCGAATACGTTATTAAAGAGATCACAGATTACAGTCACGACCCTTGAAATAATTTCAAAGGTATGAGCAAAACATTTATGCCGGGACAATAGTGCGCAATCGCTGTACACTAAGCTGGGAGCAAGTCAAAGTCGTCCGACACATGTACCATCGGAACATGAATGTCCTCTATTTGAGGGGTCGCTTTAAACTCGCACAGTCCGACTTCCTTTAACTTCCATTCCCAATCCATTCTCTGCACAGCATGTAACGATTCAGCCTCATTGTGATGTCTAAGCAACATCGCTTCCTAGAATAATATATTTTATTGTAACTCACAGCTGCTTCAATGGAGTAAAGTATAATGGTAATAATAATCCACCGATGTGTTATGCCTTTTTACGCTGATATGCATAAGAGAGAAGCTTATCAGCTGGTTTTTACGTAACGCGTGTTAATATCACCTGAATGATCGAGGACAGCGTACGGAATTACGAATGTCTAAACTGTAATTCAGGTTCACAAGCAGTTTTAAGGGGACGTTCTCATCAAATCGCTCAAAAATGCGAATATGAATTTTTTTCTTTTCATTTTCCTGTAGTGGTTTGATTTCTACGTGGAGATCAGTGCCCTACTACAACAAAATGGGGCGTCGATGGTAGCCAGTATATCTGAACGTAGGATTGTCCCAAATAAAAACCAAAGATATTATTATTATTATTATAAACGGGAAACCCCTTTAGAATAGATATTCTTTTATGTTATACCAATCGAGATCGTATCAGCCTTTAAGAAGGCAAAGAAAGCAAGATGACGATTACGTTGGAACACAAACATGCTAAAAAAAGGAGCAATTTTACGCCTAAAAATGTTAATAACCAAAAACTATGACCACTGAAATTTATGATCGAAGACTGATGCGATAGTGTAGATTCATTACAAAGAAAATGTCACCAAGATTTGTGGAATCAGTTCATAATTTCTTTTGTTACCCTGGCTACCGCTCGGAGAAATCATGTTTCGAGATAAACAGGTTAAAAGTTTTTTCGGAGGTCGAGTCGTTTTTATCGTTGTAGACTCTATACCGGTACGAATTTCGTCTTTTAACTTTTACTGACAACGAGTACTCTTCAGATACTATACTATAGATATACTATGCAAAATAAATCGAGTTTTCGAAAAATTTGAATGAGAATGTCCCCTTAATCACTATTCACGTTACCTTGATTTTTTCCCATTTGTCATCCACATCTTGTAACCAACTCAAAAATAGTCTGCCATTGTACCGACTCCTTGCATTTCGGTCTTTCTCTTCTTGCTCCGGAGTAATAACGTTATAAACTTCTTCGTCCTTCAATATAGTACAAACAGAAAAAGGAAGCGATTGATTAGCAAGGGCTCTGGCCGCTCGACCGTGTACTCTAAGAATTTCTTGTTCCACTGACAAAACTAGTTTCTCTTTCTCAACGACATGCTGCATTCTAAGGCGATATCTCTCTTTCTCTTGTTCAATGTACAAATCCTTCATAGCCCCTTGCAATCCAACTGGCGGATTAACGTTCGGCTCTTTATTCGCATTTCCAGCTAATACGTATGTACAACGATTCATTAAATAATCTTTAAAGCCCTGAGGTGGTTTCGGTTGAACTGGAAAAAGGCCCTTCCTTCTTCGTTCGATCTGAAACAATGAAAATAATTATATTATATTATATTGTATATTTATTCTTCAATTTCTATTACTAACAAAAATTGGGTGAACGATTTTAGGGCATGTGCTGACATACATATAAATCGATACTTTGTAATAATAATTACATTAAATAACACGTTTCATTTGTACGCAAAAATGTGGAAATATTAATTATCGCTTCTGAGGTTCGACTCGAACTTCTTAAAATTTTCCACATTAAAATACTCAGCAAGCTATTATTAATATGTAAGAAGCTATTCATTTTATGTACTGTTTTTCGTATTTTGTGCCTTACGTATTCCAAAATTAGATAGTCGTTCTTATTTATGTATCATTTATATAGGAAATAATGAATACAGAAGTTAACAGTTATTAGCAATGATGAATCTGTGTTACAAAATATGTTGAAAATGATAAGTCTTTAAACAATGTCCTCCTGATTCCAATATCATTTCCCACCTAAGACATTTTTGTTATATACTCAAATTCGTTAGTAGCAGGTTAGTAATACTGAAATTTCTAAGCCATATAATAATACCGCAAATAGTACCTGTTTTCTGATATTGAGAAACAATTGGTAACAATTAGTGATGGGTTGGTCGTGTGGATGAATTTCTGGGCCCGTGTTGGTGGTTTCAGACGCTTCATTAGAAGCAGCCGTGGCAGCTTGCTGGGCTTCCTTATTAGGCTTCATTTTTCTTTTCCTGGGGTGCAGCTCAACTGGCGGGGCGGGAGTACCTACATTCGACGTTGTTGACGAGGTAGTTGTAGATGTGCTTTCTGAATTCTCCCCGCCGCTGTCCTTCTGACTTTTCCCGCTAACTTCGGTATTCTTCTCAGATTTCTCCACCATAACGTTCGCCTTCGAAGTAGCGTTATTGTTCGAAGCCTCCGTCGAGGTAGTTTTACTCGATTCGGAGCCAGTTGTCTCGGGTGTGGGCGAATGATGCCGTTGTTGCGGCGACGAATTATTCGAACGGTCGGTGGAAGCAGTCGCTGGCAAGGGAGATGAGTTCGAGTAATTCCCATTACCCGCGGATGTGGACGTTTCCTTCAACGTTGCTGAGCCATTGCTGCCGTTGCCAGATCTATGCGAACTCCTCAGCACTCTCTGATGATGCGTGGATCTTTCTTCTCCGTGTAAAGCACCGCTGAAATCCTTTTTATCCTCGGTTTTAGTATTACTTCCACCCTCCGTAGGGCTTGTCGTGCCACTGGCAGATTGGCTTTGATCCTTGTCAGTCGAGTCATTACTGTTAGAGCTTGCAACCACATAAGGCAGTTGGTGGCTTCTATTAGACGTGCTCTTCCCATTTCTGTTGCCCTGCTCTTGCTCGGACGTGGTACTTTGCGGGATAACTATTTTCAAAGGCGGCACTTTAGGAGCTGAATTAGAATCTGAACCCTTCGATCGATCATCTTCACCATCGGATTCAGGCGGTGCTGGTGTAGTTGTTTTGGAGCTGGTCGCCGAGCCAGGAGGATTTGATGGCTTTGGGCTACTAGCCATTGAAGTGCTTGGACTCTTCCTATCGGTGCTAATCGAGGTTGTGTTTTGATTAGTTTTCCCAGAAGTTGCTCCAGATCCTTGTTTACCCGATTTCGCGCACTGTAATTAGAAACGGGGCTATTAGAAACTATCACTGCGGCGCGCGAGAGGGTCTGATCGCGGTGCCTTCTGACTCGTTCTCAGGCTCCCTCTGACTCGCCGCGGCAATTACAAAAGAAGCAGTGGGGATGTGGCAAATTTTAACCCATCGAAACGTATCAGTTTTCGGGACAGCCACTGTCTAACGTTGGTTTCATTACTAGTTGCAAAAGAAACAACGCTTACTTTTTCTGCCGTGTTCGCAGCGTTTCTGCCAGTACTCTGTCTTCCAGTTGTTGTGCCTTTTAGATTTTCCTTCACGGGCTCCGAATCCTTGCGTTTCTTCCGGCGATTTTCTTCGTCCTGCTCTTCGGCATTGTCGCTCTCGAAGGCGCGCTTCGACGAGGGCGACGCTGAAACCACGGGTGCCTCGTCGGTAGTAACGGACGTCGTTGACGTTTCCCCGGAGGATATCGTCGAGCTGCCAGTGGTGGACACGTTGTTCCCACCACTTTGGCCTCCTTGACCGCCAGTGGACTTGCTGCCATCTTTCTCTTTCTCAGGATTAGGGTTCGGCGAGGAACTCGCGCCTCTCACCGGTGTCGGCTCTTTCGAGCTTTTGAATTCGTACACGTCGCCGCTGTCGGTGGCAGAGGATGACGCGTTCCCAGAGGCACTCGAGCCCGGGGCGGCATTTACGGTCCCCGATGAGACGTTTGACGACGCCTTTGACGAAGCTTCCATTTGTCCTTGATTCTGTAAGCATTGTTTTATATCAGAATGCAGATAACACATGAAATATCGTGCGCGAATGCTTAATGCTAAACTGGCCAGGCGGAGGCTTTGTTATCTACTTGGTGAGGCCAATTTCTAGTTCCATTTCCGCAGTCAAACTTTTGGCTTTTCTTCGGGGCAAAGCATTTAAGTCTCATGTTGGAATATTAATACAAGTGATACGAATAAAGCTTATTTTTTAATAATTTTCTAGAGACTATAAAATTGCAAGTAGTTGTTTTGTATCTTCGCGAGAAAAAAACGTCGAAATGAACAATTGTCTCAAGCACCATGGGGACCATGAGTCCACCCTCCAGTTTTAAGAGGGGAATCTTATTCTTTGGGCTAAAAACATAGCGAAATTTTAATTTTTTTTAAAGAATTTTCTTATGTATCTTTGAAGAAGTTTTTTTTATTCATTTTTAATAACAAATATGGGAGTTACGCACGATCGACCATCACCTCGCCGTTGTCCGCTGGTGTGTAAGATATTTCTGTGACCACTGAACCGATCACCTTCAAATTCGGCCTGTATGTCCGACAAACATTTCTTTATACTTTGATGAACCAGGATACCGATAAGTTTCAGACCTTTCAATTTGAAAACTCTCCACACACCTTGAAATATTTTTCTATTTTTTCTGGTTCATCAAATTATGACTACATATGTATAGTGAAAGGCATTTTTCTGTTTTAGATTACCAGGCAGATCAATCACGTATAACTTGTATATTTGTTATTAGAAAATTAGAAAATCTCCGGAACGTTGCGTGACCATTGCTAGAAAATCTCCGGAACGTTGCGAGACCATTGCTAGAAAATTTGTGATAAAATTGCATAAAAAAACTAATGGAATACATTCTAGAGACCTTGAAAGTGACCCATGATTTTTTTCATAACGATTGGATTCTTTAGATGAGAATGGCAGTCGTTCAAAAATTGCTCTGTTGATGGGAAGAAGAGGTGTGTCAACGAAGGGCTAAGTATCGTATATCATTTTTGAACGTGTAATGTATTTCAATTTTATATTTGAAAATTATGTGGACTATGAAATGTTTGTTTTCAAACAGAAAATATTTTTAGCTCTTTTGTCATTAATAGATATGGTGAATACTGATTGTGAGCAGCAGTGTGTTGAAAAATATATATGTTTCACGAAATACGAGAACTTTCCTCGTGCGCCATACTTGCGTTATCGCGTATTATTACATATTTGCACGTTACTTTACACATAGGAGGTGCATACTTATCGTCACAGTCCACAGTGTAGACACTACACATGCCTGACTCTGGTGCCGCTTGGTGATTAACGCGTACCTTTTAAGTCACGCTGTTACAAGCGTGCATGTATAGTGGATAGAAGATTTTTATGAAACAACTGTTACTGTGAATACAGTCTTTCTCAATATATTTATTAATCCCAGAAATATACACTGCTTGAGGCATAACATAAACTGTCGACACGGGTTATTGTATATTTTTACACTTTTTAGGGGCATTTACACAACACAACCAGAAAATTTTTTGACTTGTACATAGTTTAAATTTGTTTACAAAAGAACGTATAATTATTTCTTATTACGTATCATTATGCGTTCGTCCATTGTCGTAACAACACTGAGCTTCTTTGTTTTACTTTTATTGGTTTTGCAATTAAACTTTTCAATGGAAGTATAAATATTATTCAAAGCCTACCATATTTGCCACAACACATCCATGCAAGAGGAAAGAATAAGTAATATGCCAAACACCTTAACCAAGCGACGAATATTTAAAATCGATTTGTTGAAAAACGAAATCTTACCTGAGAAAATTATTTCGATTTCTTTTTAGACGAACAGTCACCCCTTTTCGGTGGCATCGCGAATTACATACATCTCACAGTGTATATTTTAATCACCTTGTTCTGCTATTCGTACTACTTTTAGTATTTTCAATCTCCTTATTTAGCATATTACTTCTTATGTTTGAAATTTGTATGCTTGAAAAACTTCTCATGTCAAACAATATTATTAAAAAAATAATAAAATTAGTACCAAAAATTTGCCCGCGTTCTATTAAATGTTATTTGTTGCAGATATATAATAATGCTTGCCATGATTATGTGAAAACGGAAAGTTAAAAATCATTTTTGCCTGAAAACTGTACCCAAAGATTGACCAATAATACCAAGAACCTTTTTGAAACTACCTAGGTGACAGTATGCTACAAAAATTGCCCTTACTAAATGGAAAACCCAAACTATTTATTGTCCTAAGAGTTACGGGGGAGTCATTTGGACTAAAATGACCAGTCTACAGTTTTGGATTTAAAAAAATCCGTTCATGGTATTCAATGTTCAAAACTAAAAACATCGTTCGACTCTCGAGCATTACCATTCGTGCATCATGTCGATTTCGTAATTGCTTCGTGTCATCGCGTGCATCAATTAATTTAATTAACTCCATCCACGAGTGCTCCGTCGCGGATCATGGACGTGGCAAAATTTATAAACGCTAGGCAACCAGGACAGAGTTTCAATAAAAAAAGCATTTATAAAGGCCGATTTTAGAGACGAGGCTAAAGATTGGTGGAAGAAAATGTACTCTTCAGCCACTTTTATATATTTTTATGATCATATTTTTTCAAGAGGGGTTACAATATAACAACAATGTTTTTTAATTGATAGCTTATGTTTCTTTACATAAATTGATTCCTCTCGTTATTCTGCGTATAAAGATATAGATATTGAAGAAAAATTTAAAAAATTAAAACCGACTTCAAAATAATAAAAAAGCACAAAAAAGTAAAAAATAATTTTTTCCCTTATTTAATCTACGTTCTCTCATATTTTTTAAGTCGACGCCAGATTTACACAGTGCAGATGATGAGGCGTCGACTTAAAGAATATGAGAATCGTAGATTAAATGAGGGAAAAAATTATTTTTTACTTTTTAGTGTATTTTTATTATTTTGAAGTCGGTTTAAATTTGGTTTATTTTTAACTTTTTAGTTTTATATATATTGACCCAACATGCTGAGGAGATATGCGCCTACGTACATAAAATAATAATAATTAGGTGACAATAGTCTTTATTATTAGCCAGAACTGGCAAAATATTGGGCCAATGTTGATGCAGCGTAGGATGGGACCACCGGGGTATCGCCCTCTTTCGAATATAAAAAAGATCATTAAAATCGGTCAAATCATATAAAATAGGAAAAAAAAATTTCAATGTGGGTTAATCCGTTGTTGCCCTCTGCCTCATATATCGTCAAGAACAGAGTGTAATATAAACTCCAAAAGAGTTAATAATAAGTGTTATGTACTGCAAATAACATGCCAGGTCTCGGCTATAAATCGTGAATACGATATACGAAAAACGATATCGAGTGTTCCTTCATCTCACGAACAATGCTTAACACTTGCAGCAACAAAACAACGTTTTGCCATAAGATACGTAAGGTATCCATTTCCTGATGTCCATGCGTTAATACACACATACACAACACAAAACCGGTCAATTTGTGTAAAAAAAAAGGTAGGCGTTCCCATATAAAAAACAATGCAATTGCATCTTTACAGCCAAAATTTATTCCACCTTTACATTAGGTCGGGTCAAAACATCGCTCGGTCACTGTCAGGTGATGATACGTGTACCGAAATACCTTTTTCTGCTACACCCACTCCTACTTTTACCGGAAACTAAACTGTAGCTAAAGGTCACAGATAGCGAAGAAAAATACTTTGATTAAAAAAATATATATTACACTTTTACTTTTAATAAAGGTTTCGGTTCGGTAAAGCGAACAAATTTATACACCCACCTAACATAGAAAAGAATTACAGCCTGTGCCAGGTTCTAGAACCTCTCGGTACTAGTTAATATTATACTGTGCAGTACCTGTGCGTTCATGCCGCCCTGACGGGAGTTAGCAGCGCCCCCTCCTTTCTTTTCATCCCTCGCTCCTCGCACCTGGTTGAGCCGAAGCGTCACCCTCGGCGAGCTTCCAGACTGCCCGGTTCCCGATCTATCGACTGTGGAGAACAAAACGCCGGTTAATTGCAACAACAACGACGGAATGCCATGGAACGAGTTTCCACGAAACCAGTACTCCCGGCACATGGGGGGAAGACGACGGAGGACGGCCCCAAGGAGTCCAGGAGGAGTAGCTGCGGTGGGGGGAGCATATTCGAGCTGAGAGACGGAGAGAGAGAGAGAGAGAGAGAGAGAGTGAGAGAGAGAAAGAGGGGACGCGAACAGTAGGGATTCAGAAGGGAACGTAGTCGCTGGTTGCGATCATCGGGGATATGGCCGTTAATCACTGGGCCCCCGAGAGAACGAGTTCCTCGAGGAGAATGGAGAGGGAGAGTCCCGATCCGCGATCGATTCATTAGTGGCCTTTTACCGGACGATCGTATTACAGGAAGGCGTGCCATTAAACCCTTTATTCGCGTGGCTTGTAGCGCTGCTCGCGACGAATACGGTAAGTGGAGCTTACCCACCGGCACAATCGAGCCTCAGTCCCTCGCGGATGGCATCTTACCATGCTCAAAGCGGATAAATTGTTCCCGCTACTGTTATCGGGACGTTTACGACCGCCATCTTGATGCTTTTATAACATCGGGAATAGTTTATATACGACGGATGATTATAGAGGATCTCGTAAGTGCTTATTCTTAGAGGCAAGTTTGAATAATGGATAACGATGCCTGAACTACTTAGAGTCTGAATGGAATGATAAATTGCGAATCCAAGACGAGACAAATAAATATTTAACGGTTTGTCTGCGGACGTATCCAATCAATCGCTTATAACATCAAATGCAACAATGTATCTTATTGCATTATAAAGAATTTGTGGCTATTCCAAAGTTTGGTAACTACATATGAGTTATTCAGCTTCTTTAACCGGACACTAAAATTGGGATACACGTAACAGGTGTACACTGTGCGGGAGATATAATGTAATCCAGTGTGATTCCAGTTTTCGCCCAATCATTTTAAGCGCTTTATGGGCGAAATTGGCTCGCTAATTGCAGAGAAACGCGGTAGAACGGATTCAACGAGGGACAATGAGCACAGAGAGCTCGACGGTGATTTCACGGAAGGCTTGTTTCGAGAGATTCCAGGATACCGTACGTGCACCGTTGACAGCGAGGCTGACGCAAGCTCTGCTCGATCAATATGTAATTGAATCTACGAGTTAGTGCGGCGTCACCATAATTTCAGGATTTGGATCAATACGCGCCGAAATGTACGCGTGAACAATAAGCTGTCGTTCGGCTTTGATCGCCGGGGCGCGGGATTCTCTGTTACGCGCTCATAAATATCCACTCTTATTAAGATCTACTTTCAGTTGGTCATTGATCGTAGCTCCTCCTCCTACTCCGCCCGCCCCATCCTAGCGCATGTAAGAGGGAATTGTGCCAATGAAACTTGGCGCTCGCAAACAGTGTATCCGAAAATACATCGACTCCGCTAGTCAATGAGTTCGTGGCTATTCGGCCGCGTTTACAACGCATCAGCGATTCGCCGGGATAAAAGATTTCCCCGTATACGGGATCAATGTTTCCCAAACGGCGTAGAAAACGTGAGATTCGTCTACGTTACTTCTATCACGTTTACTACTATCTCTGAGGAGTAAAAGTTTTTATTCCGTTTTGTAGGTAGCTAACGAGACTTGGATATCGTGAATCCGATTAACCCCGCTCAGGCTCTCGACTTCAGTGTGCATTTAATAAACGAGGCACGTTTGTTTATAGTTGATTTTATAAATATTCAATTTTAATGGTTGTTTGTTTATGTATGGAGTAATATGAAAAAGGGCTGAGAATTTTAGTAGGTTTAAGAATACTAAATCCTAATAATCCGTATAAATATAATAATAATTATTATTTATTATATATCAGACCATATGTCTATCCCAAGAAAGATAATCCGTATGAATACTAAATCCTTTATTTATGTTTTGGCCGATAATTAAATGTTTGAAGTAGAAATACTAATTTATATTGGTAATGTTTTAATTATTCGATGATAAGAGGATATATTAAACTGCTTAATAAACACATCTAATTACACGAAATGTAACAGCATTTAATTGTTATAATCAATTTACAATGCAATATAATATAGTTTACAGTATATTATAAAAAATGAAATTGTATACCTAGTGGGGATAATTAATTTTGTAATTAATAAAGTTTTTAGACCGTTTTACAGTCTTAGACATAGCAGCCTTTGTAAATTAATGTAAATCAGTTACAGGATCATTTTGACAATATGACTCCATTTAAAATTGCGTATGTATTTTTCCATGCGAAATATGATGTTCAAATTAACCAAGCGAAAGAATATTATTAGTTTAAAATAATATCATTAATATATAATTTGTCACCTAAAAGAATAAAAATGTTATATTCCATTAATCTAACACCAGTCTTTTAATTAACCAACAACACATTCTGCCCTACTTTTACAAGCAATAAACGAAATGGTTTAACTCGTAAATTATTTAGTATCTAATAATCGTTGGCGGTAAAAAATTCTATTGTCAGTAGACTATTCACAGTAGAACACTAAATAAAATATCAATTAAAGTTATTCTTCGACTAATTAATAACATAGGCTTAGTTGAATCGAGTAACAAAACCAATCTTCCAATATTTCAGACCAAAGATATTTTTCTCGTCAGTACAGTCGTTCTGTAATATGCTAACGCGCGTACAGCATAATACTATCTCTAGGAAGAGAGTACATATTTGCTCAGGAACATTCTTACCGCGAAATGACGATACGCAAATATCGGGACGGTGTATTCGTGTAAGTGCGTGCACGTATTTCTTCGAATGCAACGTATATTATTTCGTAGCGTACACTCTGCCCCTCCCACTTCCTCCGCACAAGAGATCTGTCTTCGAGGGAATTACCGATGCGTTAAAAACTATCAAACACAGCGATGTATCAGCCCCCCTCCCTCCCTGAGTAGCGCGGAGATAACCACGTCTCACGACGCGACTCGCGAAAGTTGCACAACCGACTGTATGTACTTACGTACGAATATTCCGAGGAAAAAAAGAAGTTCGACGTGATCGATCGGTTCGAAAGATTAACTCTTGGCACGAACGTTCGACAAGTCGAGTATGTATTGAGAATCAATAACAAACGTGAGTTCAGAAAATGCGAAATTTTATATTATTTTTGTTCAAATTGATATGCCCCTCCTCTATTCTGTTCTACCGAACAGTGAAATGATCAAGAGTCTAACTGGACAAGAAAACGACACTGCATTCTTTTTGACAGATAACGGCGTACGTTTTATCGGATACACTGTTTGCGATAGAAGTTCATTAACTTGCCGCGGTTCGCGATAAAAATAATTGTACAACTGATGACACAAACTGACACAACCGCTTCTTAACCAGCACGATATCCATCCAAGAATGATGTTTTAAAATTAAACCTAATATTTATCGTACCGTACTCATTTCACATGTACGTACGTTATAATTCTCCTTGAATCCGTCCGTGAAGTGAAATCTACGAAAAATGTCCACGACTGGATTTCAACGTCGTCTTTGTTACAACATAATAAAAAGATAATCTGTGCGCGATTCGCGATTGAATTCGACTATGCGGCAGACAGCGTTTCATAATGGCCGATCGCTAATTGTAGTACCGATTTACCATAACCTTCGATCGCTACGCAATGACAAAATATGTCACAACGAGGATCAAGGTCAGGCCAGATACCTCTTCGCGAAGTGTCGCCGTTACCTCCTACGGGCCTCTGGGTTTGCATTAAGAAAGATTAGCATATCGCTCTGGTTGAAAGTTTATAAGATTTCGTTATGCTGAAAGCGAGTACGGGACACGGCTATATCGTGTTTCCATGTTCCGCGAAATGCACGAGACAAAGTACGTAACCGGTTTTGATCTCGCTATACATATGCGTATACATATAATGTACGTTTAACTTCCGTTACTAAATGTTGTCGGATGTAATTCAACTTTGGTTACAGTCGATAAATTTCGGTTGCAATATCCTCTGCGATTTCTGTTATGCAGCGCATTTCTAACGGGCCAGTCGGCATCGAAATTATATGTATTATGACGATAAATTGTTTTGACATTCGTATGCTACATATTACAATATTGACCGAACAGTCTTATCGGGACGATAAGTAGGGACACACAAATTATCGAGCAAGCTTGTAGAAAATGGTGCGCTGTTGCAGCGACTGCAGCATAGACCACTTTTGGAGGTGCGATCACCCTAGTGGTGTCGATGGACGCAGTCCGCGAGCGCAAACGTGTCCAATGTACTTGCCAGTCAGCGTGCTCCCTCTGTTCCTCTCTCACTCCATGCCATCTACGCTTTTTCTTCCCCCTCCCCCGTCGCGCGCTCCTTTCTCCCTCACCTCTGAGAAGTCCGCCTTTATCCCTCTCGTTCGGCGACAGCGAAGAGCAGAAGATGTGGCCGGAGGTTTGGCACTCTTGGTTCTGTAGACGCTTTCCCGAGCAAGGTTGATCAAAGCTAACGTGTCAACGGCGCACGTTAAGAAAGTCGAAACACGCGCCGAGCCACGTGGTCGGCAGTACTGGCTAGTAACGGTAGTTTTGGGTCATCCGACAGCGGCGAGAGGGCCCCGAGTGAAAAGGAACGCAGTGGCGTCGAGTACATACCTGTTCGCGCGACGGAGCACACTGACAGTACCGAGCGTATGACGATTAAAGGTCTCGACGTATCACTGCGGAAGGACAAGAAGAACAATGAGGAGCGGTAGACAGCCAGCGCGACGACAAGGGAAAGAGAGGTTCAGTAGCCACAGCAGCAGCGTGTGTACACTACTGCCGCTCGCACGGCTCCCACACAACGCGCCAAAGCGAAGACACTGAGAATCAAGAGAGAGAGAGGAACCGGCTTGCGACTGTGTCGCCGCGTCCACCGTCTCAGGCAACTAACAGGCGCGGCACTGCATCGCGCGCACCATATACCGACGCGTCACTACTCCGGAATGTCGCGCTTAATTAAGTCACAGAGGAGGTATAGAATAGTCCATCTTGTGGGGTTGTGTGCCTCTAGCGAAACTGTGTTACCGACCCACAATTTCAGGACTGAACTTAGCGTCCTCTACTCATGAACAGTGTTTAACTGAAGAACTACTGTAAAATGTGTTGAAATGTCGAAGTGCTTGCTTGCATACGTGTGATTTCTTTTAGAGGGAGAGTTTGACGTAGAGGGCAGGCTGGCTCTCTTACGCTGCACTATGGCTCCGTTTGTCAACGACTCGCGCGGATTTCTCTCCGAAAATCTATTCCGGGGGTCAGGTCGAAATATGGTACTTCGTAAGGGCTTATGCAAACATTAAATTGCAAGATGACATTGTTCATTAGTACTGTGCGCCTAGAAGAACATTTATCAAACATTTTTACGTGTCGTACGCTGAAAAATATTAAAAATTCGCGCTGTTACTGACGTTCCCACAAATCTCTGAATTCCGCGCATGCCTAGGCGGCTAGCACTTACAAGAGATCTTCGATCGATGGTGAGGCTAAGATCGTTAAGCCATGCGTGGGGGCTTTTCATATTTCTGATCGCAACTTGACCAGTGTTACCGATGGATTGGCGATATTCTGTCAATGAAAATGAGTCCAAATACTAAGCAATTCGGACTATTTTTAATTATAAATACACAGATTAGAATTACATACAATGCTTCCGGACTCAGCGTCTACTGACTGACCCGCAACACACATTACGTACCTACGTTGCAAATTGACCAAATTGCGTAATGTTTGAATTCATTTTCATCAGAAAAACCTCAACAATCTATGGGCTCGGTTTGGTGTACATGATACGGACTTGTCGCTATCCCCACCACTTCTGTCCCACTCTTGTCCGGCGAAGGCGAGAGCGAGATGGAACGAGAGCGAGCGAGAGGCACTGAAAGCGAGCGAGGGCGGTACGAGACAGACGACGCGTTCATGTTTTGTCTCGCTCTGTCTTTCGGACGCCTGACACTCCGTCCTTTGCGCTCGCGCCCGTCGCGCACGCAAAGCGTTCCATCTCGCTCCCCCCTTCCGCCAGAAAGGAGCGAGAAACGAACACTCGGAATTAGGGTTCTGTTCACGATAACGTGCTCAACACCAGTTTCGACCAGCGAGCCCTCAGGGAGACAATACTGTACTTTCATGAACAGCTACCAAAAATATGAACATTTTCATTCTTTGTACAGGATATCTTATCTGGCCCCCATACACCAGCGAGCAAGCTCAAATGTTCAGCTCGTGAGATGCCCTGGCTCGCTGAAAATTGCTTAGCACATTGTGAGGCTCGTCGAATGTATTCATAGTGTGAGGACAAATCGCGCGCATATCGACGAGCTTCACGCGAGCAAGTTCGGTGAGTAGTCCACTGAAATTAGGATGTGTCTGGGGAATAATTCCCAGCAAGCTACATTTTGCTCGTTTTAAATAATATGTCAAAAGTTTTTCACGAATATCTCGTTAGCTATCAGTTTTACAACAAAAATAGTTATTTTGAAATTTGTAGCTTAGGAAATTCTGTACAAAAAAGGCTCTATGACTTTTTTTCGTTGCAGTAACCATTTTCATCTATGACGACTTACAAAGCTTCAACCCTCATACTTTTGACAAGGGAAGATCGGAAATTTAAAAAATTAGGAAACTTTGTGGATATGTAGGGGACGTCCTCCTGAATACAGCGCAATTTTGTTTGCTGCCCAAATTCACTTTAAAATGGTGCAATTGACCCCTGAAAATTGTTCGATTTTGTGTTATTACTCGTGAATTGTAGGAGATAGAAAACAGTTTTCAGGAAAAAGTTACTTCTTTTAATTAGGACCATCATTTGTTAATTTACAGTTCCTTAATATGGCTTACTAAATAAAGAAAAAATGGTAGTGCGAATGGTTTTTTATCAACTTAACCGGACACAACTTATACGTATAAATGTTTGCAAAGAATTGTGCGAAGCAGTACGCGTTTGGACTGCAATATTAATCGTACGTACCCTAGAATATGTAAGAATTAGACGACAAGATGTCGCTAGTGTTTGCGAGTGGAGATGGAAGGATGAGCGGAGAGAGGTTGCGGTATATCGGTTGTCAGAGAAGAGGTGGAAGTTCCGTGGAACGCGTTGAGTTCATTCCCGGGTAACTGGTAGATGCGAGTGCGTGATTTTGTACGGAAAACTGGGTATCATTGTGCGTAAGATACACTGAGCGAATCGTAAGCCATTCGGTTATAATATTGTTCCGCGGGAAAGTGCGGGCGCAAAACGCAACAGGCGAACGGGCCAATTTTTGTGCGCAGTGCGCGAACTGCAACGATTTTATTGTCGGGATCGCAGAAATGTGGATGGGCCTTTTCTTTTCTACCAGCGTGGCACTCGGCGTGATCGCCCTCGAATACGTAAATCTTATTATTAACTGTGTTAATAAAACGCTTAATAAGCCCTCCGAGCTATCAATCCTGACATTTGATTAACAAACCCTACAAATATTAGCTCTGTCGTATGATGTACTTAACCATTTTTAAAAAATAACAAATAATGAAGACTGAAAATTTCCTTTAAATTAAAATAAAAAGTTTAAATAAAAATTACTAAGTGTATAATACAGAATACAGTAAAAGATATTAATATTTTTATGTGTCTCTATTATACTATATTATACAGTATACACCCATCATAAGTAACGTTTTAAACACGAACAAAACAAACAAGGTTAGAAATCGAATGTGTTTTGGTTTTGTTGTGATTCCCTTCTTTTCTCTTTCGTTGAACTGAATACGTTCATAAGGCGATCTTTAGATTATTACGAACATAAACATCAACTGACCAGCGGCGGTGGCCGTGATGGAAAACACCGGTTTTCGTTAGATCACCTTTCTCCCGGTGCGCTGCTGCTGCTGGGACCCGAAGGAGAGTGAGAGAGGAGGGAAAAGAATGGGATATAATAAAGTTCGTTGGGCAATATAAGCGAATAAGCTTGAAACGACTTCATCCTGTTTGAACACAGGAAAAGCAATAAATAAAAATAAAATAAAAATAAATATCAATTGAAAATCGCGGGTTTCGAATAACCTTATTTTACCTGTGGCGAACTCTAATTCCAATCACGCGTAACGTTACAATCTGTTTCGAGACTTTACCGGTAACGTTGCATGTGATATTAAAATGGTAAGAGGATCCTCGGAGTTCTAATAGGACCCCTCAAACTCGGGACGGAAAAATGCAGTGGATATTAGGTATATTCTATACCTACTACATAGTCTGTGCTTGATGTTAGCAAGTGTAGAAGAACATGTAATAAAAGCAAGTATCTATTCAACCAAATAACACCTACTTAAACACAACTGAGGAACAAAGTATACATAATGTACTTTAAATGAATGTACATAATATATTGTTTTCAAACTGTGATAAAGAAAAGTTTTGTTTGTTACATTGTTTCCATATATTCTCACTCCAAGAATAAAAAAATTTAAGATGTTTCCTAATTCACAAATAAAAGCAAAGGCAAATGAATGGAAATTTTAATCCGGCATTACGAAATTATATACCTATCATAAATTTTACAGTTCTAAGAGGTATTGTCATAGCTTTCAATACATTAGCAGTAATTAGAATCTTATTTTAGGTAGATTAGCTCGTATACGTTTCATATGTACGTAAATACACGTTCATAATTTCATATGTGTAAGATTATCCCCATGTGCTGCATACAGCTAACCTCACTTTTGTAAATCTACTTCAGATAATAATTACTATTTGTCGTTTGTCGAAAATAAGATACATTCGAAAACAATTTGACGCTATAATTAAATGAATTGAATGAAAAAGATCAATACTATTAGCATTGTGATTAGCATTGTTTCACGTCAATGTAACAGCGAAGGTTATGACTCCATGAAATCCACGTTTAATCTAGGGACATTTTAAGATTACAGACACTGTTTTTTCAGTTTATGTTAAATAGAAGTAGGTATGGAAATTAAAAAATGTTTTAACGGCATCGAGTATGATTATGGAGGATAAAATAGACAATAATTTTATGTATGTTAATAGCTAATGCGTGAAAAAACCTGTCGGGCTTGAAACGATACAACGTAATTTACAACGCTTCGCTTTCAGCCAGGGAGCTTAAATACTGAATTTAAATTGTGTAGTGTTTTAAATTTAAACTAAGAATATGTTATCCATGACAGATTGCACAATGAACTTACCTTTATTTTGCGGTGGTGTCCTCCGCATCTCACAGGGGGCTCCACTGTCGTCAGCAACGTGCGGTGCAGCGGCTGGTGCACTTCCGGTCGTACGTTGCTGCTGTTGTTGAAAGTCAGACGTTGGGTGATGTTGGTAAATTTGTTGCTGCTGCTGCTGCTCCTGTTCTTGTTGCTCGTTGGACGGCGCTGTTGCGCTCGTTTCAACGGGAGAGCAGGGGCTGTCGGGAACAACGGTTGTACTCTCATCTGGTGAACTTGCACTTGTAATATCTGCACTCACAAGTAAAATAGAAATAAAAATCTAAGAGCGTGATCTGGTAAATCTCGGGAGACGTGTCGAATGTCTCGTGTGAAAAAAAAACAAGGTTTGAAGCACAAAACAGTGGAATAGTGGAACAAGGTGAAAAGTTCAATAGACTATACACATTACACAACGATTTACAATACTATGATGGTTTCGTTTGTTCAACATTCCAAGGATGCTAACATCTCTATTGTATTATTTCCACATTTTCATTCCATTTAAAATCTAGATAGGTTATGAACACATTACGAACACTTTCGAACACGCCACTTCTACATGAATCTTCAATCTCAGAAATAGGAGTTACACTACGTACAGACTTTACTCTGAGATACTTGATCAGTATTTCCAGCTTTGTAAACGTTTAAAGGTTCCAATTATTTCTTCTCTCTCCCCCGGTGACACAGTCTTGCAGGAATACTACACTCGCGTATATACACAGTGCAATGTGATAAACAATTGACAGGAATCGGCTGCTTCTTCGATTAGAATAATTTCGAATGCTTCAACTAGGACTCTGACGCTTCGAGATATGATGATGTACGGATTATTGTCATCGTGCTAGATTAATCTTTTAAAGCACGATGTGTCGACGTCACTTTCAGTCTTTCGTTTCAACTTATTCCCACAGGTGCCTTTGACCGTATTGATACACGATCACGGTTCTTTTCTGTGATAAACAGGTTCCTTGTGGGTTTTCTTTTTTTCTCATGGGGCCAATTGTTACGCCGATCTTGACGATTCAAAGGTGGTCAGGGCGACATCTGTCGGTCCGCCGGGGAAAGTCGGTACGCGTACGTGCTCGACGTGCACGCGAACACGGCCCCTCGCGAACTAGGGGCCATGTTGCGTCGCTATGTCGACGATTGGCTCCGCCTCTCCCCGCATCGCCCCACCAACAGAGAGTCGCTGACGCTCTTTCTCGCCAATCCGAAACAAGCTGATCCCGCCAACCGACATTGGTGGTCGTGCGCTCTGCGAGACGGCCGTGAGATCTATGTGTCCATACATGCGATCCACTACCACAGCGAAATGCACACGTGTGTGCAACGCCGTTGCGTAGGCAGAGTGGGGAGCATGTCTATATGCCCCTATAGCTATATCCTGTATATGCGCACATGTGTGCCAGTGGCAGCATTTCCTCACGTGCCGCTCCTGCGCTCAGCACACCAGTCGCATTATTGCTTACTTTCCGAGTGTATCCGCGCATCTTGCGCCAAATAGAGCTGTAGAAGGGTACAGACGTTCGCTCGCCTAGCTGCAGGGAGGAGTGTACCAATTTTCTGGATTTCTTGTATGTTTCGTTACGGCGATTACTTCAAAAACGTCCCACATCCCGTCGGATTCTAAATAGTTTCTATCCTTAACGCATTACGGTCGCCTATAGGGATATACTACGGTATGACCCAACCATCGTAATGAACTGAAATTTTGAGAAATTGGGAGGGAGAGGAAGAGTACCCCTATTATAAAATTTTAGCTGCGGGTATTTGTTAGTTTCTGAGATATTAATAAAAAACATTCGGCATAATACACTGAATTCTGCCTATACAGACGTTATTAATACAATCATTTCCTCGTCACCGTCGGCTGCGTCACAGTCGACGATACAATGTACGATATTGACCTCATCGCGCGATGCTTGTAACTGCAGTCTCATTTTTAGTGTTCCCAAACTCACATCGGTTAGGTACCATGCTTTACGCGCTCGCAAGCGGGCGCGCGCCCCCTGCCCTAACCTAGCCCCAACCAATACTAATACCCGGGAGAAGTTGGAAAGTGGAATGCGTTGTGTTGGAATAAGTCAACATCAATAATATCTGAGTTTGTACGCGAAACCTAACTGAAAAGTAAATCTGACAAATGTTAGAAATGATAGACACGTTTTGATTAACATACATTTATTTACTCAAACAAACCAAAATGTGCTGTTCTACAACATATTTTAAAATCACTGAATAACAAATGTTCGCCCTTGCGCCCCTTGCTTTCACTTTCAAACAATCCGGATTGCCTTAATAATTTCTGCGAATGAGTCAAGCCCCCTCAAACGAATCATCCTCGGCCATGAGTACTCACAAAGGTGATAATCGAGAGCTGCAATTTTCACGCCTCCTCGTTGCACACCCAGCCGTAAAGGACGCCATTGAAATTCAATGGCCTGAGTATTACATAGCTCCTGTTTCATTGTTTATAAATTCAATTGAGTGGTTACATGTCAGGTGCTCATATCCTTCATCACCAAGAACAAAAAAAATCTTGCTTCCAGATGCTATATGCTTTTTGATAATAGGAATTAAGGTCGCCTTATCACGTTTATTCAGAGGGCAAATCTCACGACCACGCTGGTATTTGCGACGGCCGAATTTCATTTCGTCAATTTCGATGATTTGGCCAGGGCCCCCGATTTGACCTGATTCCTCACAATACGCATCAAGCCGGACTATGCAAACCTCCTGACAGTAGGACCAAATATCCATTATAGTACTTTCGGATATAATTTCCCGACCAGGAACCATGATTTCATTAACGATGTTAATCTCCTTGAAGCCTCGACTGAAATAATAAGTTAAGCGAAGAACATCTTCCATAGAAATGTTGTGTCGCTCAAACCAACTAATCTCTGCTAGCGTAACGCTCAATGCGATGCTTGCGACACATCCATCGCATGCCGATGCAAACTGAGGACTCGCGATAAACTCGGGGAGACGCCTCCAAAATTATTAGTTCTTTCCCATTCTTTGGGCATTTTCTTCTATTGGGCAATAGCCGAACAGATTTGCACCATTCGATGCAAGTCTCTCGAGAGCACAGCACTTCATTTAACAATCTTTCAATATTCCAAGGCCCTTCAAGGGCAACATCGTAACTTGATGATGAAGCCACTGTAATAAATATTGAAACTACGTACGTGACAAAAGAGCAAAGGCCTCAACACAATCGCACTCGGCTTGGTGAAGACCGTTCGCGTCTAGTTTTTGTTACCGTATTCCTATACATGCATTTTGAGGCCGATATCGTACATTGTATCGTCGGCTGTGAAACAGTCGACGGCGACGAGAACAATTGGCAAGACTGACTATAGCCAGCGTAATAAATCCAGATGGCCGTGTGCGTCGCCCAAAAACGAGAGAGTAACGGGAGTAACGAATTTTTGGGATACAGATGAAAACAGTCTTTACAGGTTATCATATTTTTGTACAAGTAGAGAGAGTGTGTGTGGGGAGGGCGAAAACCCAGGAAAGACTAGGAGCTGGAAACACGGAGAACAAAGAAAACGCGGAAGGCTTGGAAAAGTGAAAACGCGATTCAGTAGAATGTGGAACTAACTATCATGGGGAAGAAGATACTGCCGTGCTCCGTCCGACGTGTGGCTTACTGGCAAATGCGAAAGGGACGAGACATGCTCTCCGAGTATGAAAAGCAACGTTTACTTTAAAGGAGATAGACCAGCACGATCGTCGCGGTCACCTTGTTTTTTTCCCCAGCGGTTACCGATCCAGTCCTATCTCGAGCTGTTTATTAGTGGGCATAACGAGTAGAAGAAAAACCAGAAATTTGTTAACAATAGCATTTTCGTAATATCGAGGCCCTTCTCTATTAGCCCTTTTCTTTCTCACCGACGCATATCATTTGGCGAGTATCGAAACATTGTTCGCTACCGTTTTTGTGAAATGGCAAATCTAGCAATGTCAACCACATATTGTTTACCAAAAATATGTACGCCATTGAACGTCCCACTAAGAGGACAATTTTTATAAACACTTACGTGTGTAGCGATGAATTATGATCTAAACTGTTACATATCCTTGGCATTGGTAGTTTATCATATTTCCATTTTTGAAGGCCTAAATATGGCATCATAAGTATTTCTGTATGTTTGACTTCAAAAATAGTTCTAACATACATTTTGACATAGTTTTCTGTGCGGGCGTGTTAACTGATATTGCTTACATTGGCACCACATGATAAGATGTTGTCCACGCTAAGGACTCGTAATGTAAAGGTACGTCAACACGACGACACTTTTGTGTATAGATCAAGCGTATACGACACTCGAAAAAATGTCCGGAAGATTGGAAACTGCCTAGAGCAGTCCGCGACACTGAGTTCGACCTATCATTGCGGGATAGACACTGTAACTAGTTTTAGCTAGACACAAAAGACACTTGATCTAGATACAAAAGGGTCGTCGTGTAGACGTATCTTAATAATATAAAAGCTCATTGCCAATTAATTTCTTTACACGTAAGCCCCGTTACGCACTTGCGACGAGTTACCGGCGACCAGGTCGCCGACGACCTACACGACGAGGTACACGGGAATATATGAGTTCGTACGCACTTGGTCGCGGCGAGCAACAAAGGTTTCTGGTCTCTTGTCGACCAAGTTGCCGGCAACTTGTCGCAAGTGCGTAACGGGGCTAGGGTCTGAGATCTCATAACACGGGATAAAAATATCATCCAAATTATCTTCATGTACATTAGGAGGAACGCAAAATCAATATCAAATTACAGCGACCTACATGTGCCCAGCTGAGGCATGCACAACCAGGGTTGCCAGGAATTTCCCTACCGTAGTGGAGGGGAAACACCTACAGCAGTGGCGGAACATGTGTGTCACGGCGTCATCACACGGCGTGTTTCTCCCTCTACTACGGTAGGGAAATTCCTGGCAACCCTGTGCACAACTGGTCATTTGCCGTTCGCACTAGCACAACTGCGGGTACATAGTGCCCGAGCCCGAAACGGCTCGAGCAGGGTTGCCAGAAAAGCGCCTCGTATGACGTATATGGAGTACACAGTAGAGGGGGAACAGCCAGGACCGTTTTAGGATCGTCGTAGGCCCTAGGCACTTTTGCATAAAAACTGTATTTGTGAGTCATTTCAATTTATTGTTCACGTCATTCAATTGTTAATATATTTACATTATTTTTGAAATTCAATTATATTTTTAATTTTGTTTTTGTTATATTAGGGTACATTCCTATTTAAAATTTCATTTTCAAACTTTCGTAGGCCCCTGCAGGTTCGTAGGCCCGAGGCACAGTGCCCATTGTGTAAAGTGACCAGACGTCCCGCATTTGAGCCCTTTGTCCCGCATTGAAAATTGTCCCGCAAAGTGTCCCGGATTGGACATGTAACCTTCTACATTTTCGCAGTGGCATAAAGCTACTGTTTCCTCTTCTTTTTTTTACGTGAGAAAATAAATATTTTTAATTTTGCTCAATGTATCACAAGCATGTATTTTTAAATATATTGTAAATGATTTAATAAACTACGGAAACGATCTCCTCACGGATCTGTTAACCTTTTTTTTTGCTTGCTTGTCCCGCATTAGAACAGAAAATATCTGTTCACTTTATCATTGTGCCTATTGAATAAGACGGCCCTGGGAACAGCTATTGCAAGTAGGAACTCGGTGACGTAGTAAGGAGTAGTAGAGGGGCAAACCTCGCATGTATAGAGCTACATATACTAATACGACTTGTGCACACCAGACGGAGCCGTAAGAGCGTCGTGTGTCTAACCAGGCGTGCCCAACTGGCGATTCGAAGGCAGCGTTACCGTGAGAACACCCTACCCTATAGGTTGCTCGTGTCGTCATGGATAGCTACAGGTATAACCGACGTCACTGAGAGCTGCATAAATTAATGCGACTTCTGCACACCATGCGAAGGATCCCCCCTCTACTACTCCCTACTACGTCACTAAGTTTCAACTTCCAATAGCTGTTCCCCCTCTACTACATCCCTAGCACCGTGCGCGACCATTTTCTCCCTACTTCTGGCAACGCTGTTCGAAGGGCACAGACGCTCGCCGATGCTCGCAGGCACAGCAGCGAGCAGAGCCACGGGCACAGCAATGCATCACCTTTCAATATATTATTATATGTACAGTTACGTATCGCTGCGCTCTCCTACTTGAGCTGTTCCGCACTTCTCATCCACTGCTCGTGACGTCGCCATTTGCCCACAGCTCTGTGCCCGCGGGCATCTGGCGGGCGCCCGAAGATAGGGTAGCCAGGAGATTCTCTACGCGTGAAGAAGACATGACTTGTGCACGCTATTGGCATGACGTCATGACCTCACCAACATAAATATACCGTTATCGCTATAGATGGTCCCCTTCTCCTACCCCGTACTACGTCATGTGATGTCTACGCCGCCATTAATTCCCTACATATTGCCAACCCTGTCCGTAGGGCATCCAGTTGGCTAGCCTAGCCAAAGGTACACATATCAAAAACTTTCAATCTTCCTCCTATCTCCATCTACGTTCCTCTTTATCTGATGCTACAAACTTAACCCGCTGAAACTTATTCCTAATGTTAGTGTATTTATTTTCTATTTTTAATGTTATACACTCTGATCATAACATTAAAGTGATTACACACTTCGAGGAACGTTCGGTTCAACAGGTGAAGAGGTATCTTTATATTTAAAGACTAATCACGTGCAGTGTTTCCAAGAATTCGCGTACCTTTTCTGTCTGGACATGGTAAGAGGGGAGGGCAAAACTTGACGCTCCGACCAGTCGAAGCATACACACGATCCACACACAAGCAGGTGGGGTTCGAATACGAATATCTTGGGGATTGTCATGTAAACTCGTGGTGCACGGCCCTCGTCGAGAAGTTGCGACATTCGTCGGTTCTTCCCGATCGATATCTCTGCTGTCAGAATAAGGCTGGTCATTTACGGCCAAACATGGAACGCACGCTGTGCGCCAACATACTGTGCCTCAATTTTCTGTCCTTTTATTCGAAGTCCGTCGAATGAGTACAATTTTCCACTTTACAATAAATCCATAGTAAACGTATAACGTTCACTAATAACATATGCCCTGTTCTATCAGAAAGGGAAAGAAAATATGCAAATGATAAACACCTGTTCGCATATGGCCAATGGCCGAAGTCCTTAGACATTTAATGTCGAGGAGAAAACGGCGTTCAAGGATCGCACTTGAAATTTTCAGTCGACACGTTCTTGGCGATGTAGTCGAACGCGGTTACTATTTCGATTATGTAAGAGATCCGTGGGATTATAGCTCGCTCCTAACAGATTCATGATAGAATTTCAGAAATATACTCTAACCTCAATCTCAGCTTTGACAATTTCAGTAATTCACCATACAAAATTTAGTTGCTTATATTTTTGTACTTTCATATTTTAAGTAACGTTCTAAATACATGTAGATAAAACTTAAGCTTAAATACAGAACGTCAACAAAATTGCAGTAACCTCATAGTGCAATTCCAATTTTATATACAACTGGTGTTAATCGAAGTTACAACAAACAAGAACATGATCTTGTTAACTTACAACTTCCAGGATATTTGTATGTTTAATATGCAATTACAACCATCTTCGAATTACCATCGTCAAATATGGTAGATGAAAAGCTGATTTATTGGAACGGAAGCAAGAGTTCCAATGACGAAATTAAATTTGCAAGTTCATTGCATGACTAATTCTAGGCGAATTAAGTATCGGCAGAGTAAAAGGCGTCACGCGGAGTTCACGATGTTGTTGTTTTTTATGTAGCAACGGAAACCGAGTTGGGGACTGGCGTCACGGTAAACAACAAACCCGTCATTCCCTGAGTGGTCTATCAGCTTTAAGGACGCGGGCGGCGCCCGATGCCGTCTCGTCTTGGCGATTCGACGAAAACTTCATTCGCTTTAATTACGTTACACTCGAAATTCGAATTTGAAACTTCGGCTAATCATTTTCCAAAATGTAAACATCTCGATAACTGTACACAAGTCACTTACATATGTAAGCATTTGCGTGATCAGGTTACAGTAGGTAAAAAAAAACACAAATAAAGTTTGCATTGAGAAGAGTCGAAAAGTTTAAACATATTACGATATTTTTAGCCATTATATGATTCTAATGTATGTATCATTAGCAGTTTTAGTTTCTAGATCACTAGTTTCTACATTTGTGTGCATATGAAAATTTAATGTACTTTATTACACAATTTAATGTTAATATTTGTGTATAAAATTGTAGAATATTGCTTTCATTCTAATATATGTGAGTTATTATTACTTAATAGTGCGTGCAATGATAAATCCTATACCAGGTTCAACATTTAAATTCAGGGTCTAAGTTCACCATATGCAAAGTACGTAAGAATACGATTCAACTCGTCAATGTTAGCTAAATAAGGAACATTATGTATTGTCTCTTTCCCTTGGAAGAATTCGTCGAGTAAGACAGTTTCAAGAAAAAGGAAGTCTGTTTCCTTTGCATGCCAATTCGAGACCATATTTTGCAGTAGCAGTGAAACAGTTTTGGCAAAATATACGATTCCGTATTAATCGGGTCAATTCTGCATTAGAAACATTGCTCGTGTCTCTAAGAAGGATTAATGGCGCATTACCACGTTTTAAAAATAACAAAGGCTCTATTTTACGTAAGAATGTAACTAATACATTTTCGCAGAGTCAACCGGTTTTGCCCAAAGTAGATATTATGAAACGAGCGAACGTCTATGATTAACAGGTTAATTTTTTTACTTTTCTTTATTTCGGAAAATGAAATCTTCGGTTAAAGGCGAAAAAATTAAAAGCTAAGTTTGAAAATGATTTGTAATAACTTTGTCAGCAAGCATAGATGTGTCTGGCGGTTTAACAAGATTACGTTGAAGAATATTGAAAGATAAATATAGAACTGTATTGTCGAGCTATGCACAAGCGTCCGACGCCCACAGGCATTGGAGACAGACCACTTCCTCAAGAATGCTGGGGCACGGCGGTACGAAACCTTCGGCTTTAAGCCGAGTTCGAAATTCTCCGTGGAAACATTGGATTTGTCATGGGCATCGCCTCGCAGGTAAACCAGGGCCGAACTTCCGTCAGAAATGATTGCTTCCCCGAAACCATTCAGGGAAAGTGAATCGAGATATTTTATTATTTTAAAGAAACTTATACAGTTACTCACAAAAGCATCCGCCCACTCTATATGTAACATATATTACATATTAAATCGACTTTAAAATAAGAATTCGCAATTCTAATTCACATTTATAAACCTTGATTAATATACTTATAATTTTATTTTGGGTGTATTCAATTGAAAAATGCTACACAGTTTATTTAAAAACGTAGGTACTACAATGAAGAGGAAAACGATTGTTAGATAACAGATCTAGAGTGGAGTGTAGGAGTATACCTATGTATTATGTGTGGAACTGCAAAAGCAAAATTTGTGATTAATACAGAAGATTAATTTTGAAGATTAATACAGTGGCGTGGCACAGATATATTTAGTTAGATATATTAAACAAACTGAAGTAACGTGGTAAAAGAAATAACAATGAGGTGAAAAAAGATGAATGCAATCGTGACCACTGGATATATTTTGATAGAAGCATTTTACAAATCAAAATAATTAGAGAAATATATTGTAGTTCATTATCTATCAGCAGAAATGAAAGGCGAGATTGAGAAAATATAGTTTAATTACTCTTTTATGTATCCAAACCAAATACAGTGGCGCCGAATAGACCATTTAAATTGCACGTTCTTTACAAATTTAAGTAATGTAATAAAATAGGTAATAGAAGTTTTCTTTATGAATAGATGTGAAAAGTAAAGTCTTTTAATGTAGTTAAATTACGTTTTAACGTATCTACTGTTGACGTATAAGAAGAAGGCGAGTGCATTGGCGTCGCATAGACGAGTTCAGTCTTTCATAGGTGTAGGTACTATTAATAGACCCGAAAACCATTAAATGCACTTAAGTTACTTTTAGAATTTTATGGAATTTGCTTTCAGTATGTGATTGAATTAATCTTTATTATCTCAAAATCTTAAAATTCTATACTTTAACAAATTATTACGATTCGAAGCACGTGATATCATGTTAGAATTTTTTCCTTGCGACGACTCTTATCTAACAACAATCTAATCTGGGGAATCTAAATTTTGTCTCTGAATCACAGGACAGGAAAAAGCATTATACATACAGAGGCGTGCAAAAGTATTCGGCCACCGTTTAAAATCGCATAACTTTTTTAAAATGAATCCAAACGACTTGAGTTTTTTTGAGAATCTAGAAGGATTAATTTGCTAAATGATGTGATTCGTCGTTTTGAGAAAAATGCACTTGGTCGGAATAGCAAAAAAATAGTAAAGGTCGTTTTTTAAACTTTTTTTATGAGCCCTTAATGAAAATTAAAAAAAATCCGTTTGTAAATTGAAGTAAGTTATATACGGGCCTAAAATTTCATCAAAATCAGTTAACGTTGCTCTGAGCTATGAACGATTTCGGGAATTTCCGCGATTTCGGGAATTTCCTCACAAAAAAGTTTAAAAAACGACCTTTACTCATTTTTTGCTATTCCTAGCAAGTGCATTTTTTTCAAAACGACGAATCACATCATTTAGCAAACTAGTCCCTCTAGATTTAAAAAAAACTCAAGTCGTTTGGATTAATTTTAAAAAAGTTATGCGATTTTAAAGGGCGGCCGAATACTTTTGCACGCCACTGTATACATATGTAGATATTGTCTAGGATCTATTTTCCGAGGTATTACGTGACAAAAATATGTGCAGCGAGCGATGCGCTATGGAGTCATCCAATCTAATATTTCCTGATATCACCATTTTTTCTCCTGTTATCAAACTGTTACATATTTTGCAACTGATTCTATTACGCTATTTCGTAACGTAATTTATGACGTAGTTAAACAAATCAATATGCGTGGCAGAGATGTATGCAACTTATCTGCCTCTTTAGGTCCTTATAAATCGCAAACAACATTGTCATTCAACAATTTTTGTAGTACCTAGGTATTGTGCCCCTGATTCGACCTCCGAAATATTATATTCACTTGGATATCATTTTAACTGAATTATTGCTTCCATTATTATGAATTAATACTGTCCACTTTTGGTTTCCCCAAAAACATCGAATACTAGAGTCATTGTCTGAAATAATATCTTAAATTTTATTGGTTAAAATCTTATATATATTGTTGGCAAATTACATGCAACAGTGCAGATTTGTCTCAAGTGCTACTTTAAATGTTGCAAATACTCCTTCCAATATTCAAAATAAAAATCGCACATTTCAGGTCGAAATTCAAGAGCTATATGATACATTTCACGCGAAAAGAAGAATTGTACAAAACACCGATGTCCTGTGTTAAATATTTTCCCAAATATGAGCCTCCGAGAGGTCAAATTAATCGACTGCACTTTCTGTAAATTTCTTAATTTTATTACTTAAGTAGTGCTTAATCTATCAATTTCTCTACCTTTTATTTTATGCAGCAGTTTGGTTGCTCCGATCCTCATATGATGAATGAGAATCGGGTGCTTTAAGAGTCGGCTGAAAAACTCGATGGAATTGTGCGGCCCTGTCTCGAGTATTGATCTGTACGAGAGTTGTCTGCCGCCCCTCCCGTGGCAAACGGTGGATGCTTCATCCCTCCGCGGCCCCTGAACAACAAGGATGTCGTGCACCTGTGTCTAGGCTGTCGGTGAATACCCTCTATTAGGCATCTTACGCCGACGTTGTCTACGCGGGCATGTGCGAAACTACGTATCACGTTCGCCTGCCATCATTTGCTTTCGACATCCGCGAACTTAGAATTTTAACTCGGCCCCAGTGGCCGGTCCGCGCGCGCGGCACGATAGCATAAATCTCGGCCGGAGATTCGAGTCCAGTTTGGTCGCAAAATGAGATATCTATACCAAAAGGGAAAGTGACTCGGTATAAAACTGCTACCTTGGTCGAGATATAACAGAAAGAAGAAAAATCGTGAGATCTATGTGTCCCTTCTATGTGCAGTAGGTATATGTACCTACACTATTGAAAACAATTATAAGGCCACTTAGAGGACCTATCTAAATCAATTTATCGCTTGATAAGGTGTTCGAACTGTGAACCCTTTGGAGGACTTCTACATTTTCGACTGATTTTATGCACTTTTAGATTATCCGTTGCTTGCTTTGCTTTTGGTGGTCAATTTTCTTATCAATGTGTAGGTTGTTATGCTACATTAGGAATTAGGTAAATAAGAAATGTGCGTAGTATCCAATACTATCTAAGCAATTGAATTATCTTGGTGTGAAGATACATTTTTAGGTTGATTTTACTGTTTGTGGGACGCCTTTTTCAACGAAGAATAAATCCACATTTTCATGCAGTATTAGAAAATAATTCTTTTTTATGGAATCTTTGAGTCAGAATTCCTGATATTGTTCAAATCATCAGAATTGTTGAAATGGAGATAGTGACTGATGTAGCAAGTATTGTGCCAGCTGTTTCAATAATAAATGGACAATAAAAAAGGAGAGAAAGACAATATATTTTCTATTCCTGGGAAAAGGAAGCAAAAATGTTTTCAAAATGTGACCAGTACATTTGTATGCAGTACTAAAAATAATATCACATTGTAATTAATCTTTACATCAGTTTTGATCAAATTAATATTACGTAATAATTCTAACACGAACTCACTTTGCACTTGGTACATGCTATTCAGTTTACACGTTTTACACTTCTGTGTACCACAAACAAAATATCACTATTTTTTCTCCCATAGATGCCATAAATTCTTCTAATTTATATCTCATAAAATGTACCTATGTGCAAACTCAATCTTAAGTGACCTTGTACGTAAAAGTCACCAGAAGCCTTAAGAAGCTAAATCTAGAACCCAGAACCAGATGTAAATATTATGTAAACGTGAGGTGATCAGGTTTTACTTCCCAAGTTATCTAATGCATGTTCAGTTCACCACTGTCTATAATTAGTTATAACCAGGAAGATGTAGCTAGGACAATATGTATTTTTTTTTGTATTTTTTGCAATGTTATGTACAGTTCAAAATATAGTATACATAGTATAAAATAAAGTCCCCGGTAGGCGATTGGTTGTTAGTTCGACGTAATCTCGAGAACCACTGAACGGATTGTGATGCGATTGGCACCGTATTATAGAGCATTTATCGAGGAAGGTTTAGGTGTATGAAACATTAACCCATGACAAAAGAAAGCCGAGCAGTGACGATTTTTGTAAAGCACGCCTCGAGAAGATTCGCGTGAATCGCAACGCTCACAGAACAGCTAACGATGTGACTCGCATCCCCACCACTATGCGGGAACCGTCACGCGCATCTTTTTCGCGCAGAACGTGGACACTAGATTCTACACAATGCGCGCATGTACCTGTAGTGTTGTCATAAAACTTGATCCTGCTTTAAGGAGCTTTTTAGTTATTTTGGTTTTCCATCTTTATCATTATCCACAGGCTTCCGTTTGTTCGAACTAATTTTAAGAACCACTATACGGATTGTGATGCTGTTTTCACCGTTTTATAGAGCATTTCTCGGGGAAAGCTTACGTATATGAAATATTAATCTATGGCAAGCGGAAGCCGAGCAGTGACGATTTTAGTGAAGTATTCCTCGAAAATGCTCTATGAGGTGGTGGGCCCCGCATCGTAGTCCGTACAGTGGTTCTCGAGATTAGCTCGAACAAACAGACGCTTACCGGGGACTTTTAATAATATTATAATCCACATACCTAATTATCTGTATACTTTATATTTATACAGATTAGATGTTTAATAAAAATATTACTGCAAGAAGTACATAATATTCCTTTCATTTCTGATACAATATTCATTTTCAAATGCTAAGTTATCTAGCAACGAGATATTTTAATTCTTTCCAGCAATATACCATAGTAGATTCAGAGATCAATAGGAGAAATAAATGTGAACGGTATTTTCCTTAAAATTACGTAACGGTTCACTTGATCCGCGTGTATAAAAGTAAATATACGACACATATACGAAACAATTTTTTTTTAATTGTAGTTTAAGTATGTATTAATAAACACACGAAGAACCGCAGAATTTTATTCAATACTTTACCCGGAAAGAATTCGACAAAAAGTGCCTAATTTTCGACCCGAGTAACAGAGTAGCCCCCTTAAAGGGTAATGGAACGAAACGGACCGGAGAAAGGGGCAGCCGAGCAACGGAGGTGGATTGTATATGAATGAACCCGGACCCGCTGACTTCCTGCGTTTAGGAAGGTCGTGCACTGTCGCTTTCGTTTATCGACGAGAGCCTTTACTACACAGAAAACCGGGAGTGACCGACCCCCGGGAATGTTGTCTTTCTGTTTAAGAAAACTTATTTCGTTACAGCGTAATTACACGAATGTCAGAGGGTGTTGTGACCAGAGGAACTGCAACGCGTGATTCATCGAAACGGAAGACAGGTGAAAGCATGCCGATCTCATAACGATTCACGAGTATGTTTCGACCAGAGGTGGACAATTATTATTTGCAACAAAGAACAGAAGTTTCAATGTGAAATAATAATCCACTGTCTTACTTGCCATAATGTTATCCAGAATTAAATAGTAGAAACGTGGGCTTCTTTGAAGTAACAGAAATTCTCTAAATGAGAAAATTATTCTCTACTTCAAATACTGACGAAAATATAATGATTAAAATAACCCCTTTTTATTATTCTAAGTTCATGAATGGCATAATCTTTTACAATTTTAAGCAAATGATTTTACTTGTTGTAGTAGGTACACTGACAATTCCAGTTATAAATAAATACGATGAAGGCACGAGGTGTCAATAAAATGTTTATTCAATAGACGTGAAAGGATTTCTAAAGGCTTCTTGTTGAAAGAGATAATTTTAGATTACATTCGTAGATTCTAGGGACGTGTGCGTAAAATTCACTCATTTCCCTTATAGGTTTTTGCGATAGGAATGCATACTAAAGAATTTGATGTATTGTAAATAATCGTTTAAAAAAGATATCACGATATTTAATTAAACGTCGTTATACTCTTTTCTATAAATAGAACTTGCATTTATCACAAAGTGCGTCTACAGTGCAGAGTCTACACATATCTGGAAGAGTGAGAGTTAAATGTAAACACTCCACTCATCCGACTTTAATGTGAAATAGTCTCACTATATGTGATGTGCTCGGATAAAAAGTTAAAAATATAAAAAAAAAATTAAATTAAAACTGACTTCAAAATAATAAAAATGCACTAAAACGTAAAAAATAATTTTTTCCCTTACTTAATGTACGACTCTCGTATTTTTTAAGTCGACGCCAAATTCACACAGTGCAAATGATGTGGCGCCGACTTAAAAAATACGAGTCGTATTTTTTTCGCTTAAAAAAAAGATCATCAAAATCGGTCCATATGCTGAGGAGTTATGAGGGAACAAACATAAAAAAAACATACATACGGGTCGAATCTATAATCTCCTCCTTTTTCAAGTCGGTTAAAAAGGGGATTAAGGTGCGAAACAATCGATTTTTACATTTTCATGTTTTTTATAGGCAAAAGTATGCTCTTTGCAATGAGACCAACTTTCAAATTTCCTAGGATAATTATTGACTTCACAATTCACAATTAAAATCATGTATTAATAATGAAAGTAGTCAATGGTTGTACAAGCTTCACTATTCAAAAATACCGTGGATTATGCATCAATTTGATAAAATCGTAACACCATCCAGCCGGAAATAAAACGTCGAAACGCAAGAAAAAACAGCTAAAAAGGAAACAAACTTACGGAGTCCATACTTTAAACGCGTTTACATATCTCGAAAAGTCATTTTCGCACGTAAGTCTTTTTTACCAGAGTACGGCACATATATTTGAAATACTTTGTATTGAATTATTAATTAATCATTGCATTATCTATTTATCACAGACACAATTATTGTTTTTCAAATTGATCTTTAAAATGAAACAACAATTGTATTTAAAAAAGAAAAAGTTAAATAATATAATATTTTGTAAAGTGCTATTTCAAAGGTGCCCAGGTCTGATTTCAATACAGAGCTATTTATGTGGTCGCGAAATTTTTCATGAGGGAGATTAAATATGTTCCAAAAAATGTTTTTAATTAAAAGAAATTCTACGCGATAGAATTTCCGAACCTTGCTTGCCGAACGCCCATGGGCGTTCGCCGCATTTACAGCGCTGTTCTACTGAATGCAGTGAATACATACTTATAAGTATCCACACCCCTCAGTAGTAACAGAGTCAAGTATAATTATTGCATCCATGATGAGAAAAAATTAAGTTGAGAGCGTAGAGGAATTACAGTTACTTACCACTCGTTTCTTTAGCATTAAGATCGTATCCATTCACAAGCATTTGCCGCACACGAAAATCCTCTTTGCGATTAATAGACGCTTGGACTGGCGATTCTCCATTTTTGCTGGTCCAGCGGCCTTTCGACCCTCGTTGCTGTAACGTCGACGACCTTGGAGTGGTGCTCGACGCTGTTGTGTTCTCTGTTCGATTTCCTCCTAAAAACGAAAAAATAAACTCAATCCCTACGGCTTCCTAATTAACTACGTGATTCAGTAGAATATTTCATTCGTGCGCGAAACATCAAATTCATCGCTTTATATGAAAATCGCAACACTAGTGTGAAACTCTACGCCTATGAAGTACAGTCTACACATTTAGAATCTGATTAACGTAGTAACATCTCTGTCGTGGGACTGTTTACTTGGGTAATTCCTCGATACGCGTGTAAATTATAGTTCAGAAAAGTCTGTATCAAAGTTTTCCCACTGTGCTGGAGTGCCATTCTTTACGTAACTTTCATATTCCGAAATTTCGAGGTAATTTCTCCGAAATACGAGCACGTACGTACATGTGTGAATACCAAAAGCGCGAGCAATACGGTTGATAAGCAACAGTGGAGTACGGAGTGGCATTAACGCCTCCTAGTGAAAATTGCAGTTGCAACAAGTTACCGGCAATCGGTGCCGTGACAATTCTCCCGTGGCGGGAACTCGAGCGCGCTTGTCAATTACTTATATTAACATTGCCCCTTCCTTCCTCCCTCTCATTGTTAAGTGGGCATGCGCCATCAACGCAGTACCGCGGGAACGGTCCACTGTCACGAAGCAGTAACCGCGCATAGTTGGCAAGCCTGCGAGCGTGAAAACAGGCGGACAAAACTCGCTCGCGCGAAGTAACTAGCCAAGAGTTTCGTGCCGTAGCTCGTTCAATAAAGCAAGTATGTACATATGTGGCCAATCGGGGCGAGTAAGGTGCGTAGGCTCTGCGCGAGTGTTGCTTGTCCCGTGATCAGTAAAGAATTAAATGCATGACTCGCGATTAAATCGCGGTAATCGAATTCTCGAGCATATACTTGAACTAACTAGTGTAGAATAAATAACGTAACGTCACGTTGCAGTGAATCTCATTGTCAGCTACGTAATCCTATGTAGATATGAGATATATCATCCGTCCGAACGTTTACCGAGACCGTTTCATTAATAGTGAAACACACACATAGACATCACGAGCGCGAGCATCGTTGGGTGATCGATTATGCGCTCCTGCATCGGAGTAGAGAAATTGTGCGCGTGTTCATTCGTGACGGAGTGCTTGTCCATCTCACCTGGTACTATTTCCTGAGAGGTCATTTGGAGAAGGAGTGCAAGCTGTTGTCGCTCGGACATCCGCGCTGGGTAACCGCGGAAACGACTGTTACCGCCTGCGGGCATTCCGTCCTCATAACTCATGTAACTCGGGCTCGAAAACGCACGTGAAGGTTCGTGGTGTACACTCGAGGGGAAGGATGCCACCCGCGGATAGACGCACGTTTCTGATCGTGGACCCGCGGTGATTCGCCACGAGCAGAGATAACCTAAAATCGCGCGGTCGGTTCACGCCATTTTGACCTACCGAGCGCGCACAGATACGTGAATCGACGGTCGCGCGACACGTACGCAGCCACACGCGCCAGAACCGATCGCATCTGACGAACACCGAGAATCGTCGCTGCCGATTTATGCACTCTTGTTTCCCGGGCCGACGATTTGATTTCACGACGCGGCATGTGTGTGCGTGCTCTTTCGAAAACCAGATTCGTGACACACGACTCGGGGGCACAGTGCGCAATATGACGCAACGTTTACGTTGTGTTTACAGTTGGTATCTCTGTCGGGAGCGCGCATCGCGCCAACATTCAAATCAACAATACCATTAAAGCCTTGCAACAAGCGACTGCTATTGGGGCGGATGATTTTTGGGTGGAGCAAAGCTTGAAATGTAGGGAATAATGAGTATAAATACATCTTGAAATATTAACCATTTTTATAAATATACGTGGCCTTAGATATTTGTATTTGTTCAACCGCAGTAGAATTAAAATTTTCTCTGACTATAACTGTATTTTATAGTTGTAAGTTGGAAGTGTTTTGGTATCTTAAATAGCTTGGAATTTTAATTCTAAAGAACATAGTACATAACTTTTCCTTTTTAATTATTTTTATTGTTCCTTTCGTCTGTTAAGCTAATCGGATTTTTGACTTACAAGGGAACATCCCGAACCCGGAAATTAAAAAAATTCTGAAACATTGTGAATATCTAGGGAATTTCCTCCTGATTACACCGCAATTTTTGTTTGCTGCTCAAATTCACTCTAAGGCTATATTAATTATATACCCTTAGAGCATTGAGCTATAAAAATTATAGCTCAATGCTCTAAGGATATATATTTAACCCCCGAAAATCCGGTTATTTTCCGATTTTGTGTTATAACTCGTGAACTGTAAAATAATTTTTTTTACCAAATGACGGATCTAATTAAAAGAAGTAATTTTTGTCTTGAAACTATTTTTTTTAAATAGCCGAATTTTCAGGGGTTAATTTCACGCCCTTCGAGTGAATTCGGGCAGCAAAGTAAAATTGCGATGTAATAAGGGGGAAATCCCCAGCATATTCACAGAGTTTCAGAATTTTTTGAATTTTCGGGTTCGGGATCTTCCCTTGTTAGAACATTTATGTTTGTTTATAATCATACATCATTCATCCATACGATCCGTGTTATAATTAAATAAGAAAATTATAAAGTGATGTAAGATCAAACAGGAAATAAAATATGTAGAAGTAACGTTTACCTGCAGGATTTTAAAATTGAATCTGAGACGCCCCTAGTTCTTAATTCAGGATGGTCTTGCCAAGCCTACAACTACAATTGAATAGCATCTATTTTAGGGATATTATGGAGATATAAATGTATTTTTCACCAGAATGTAACTGATATTCTGGGATTTGTTCATACTCGTCATTCCCTACACCCTCAGTTGAGGCTCCTCCCAAAAATGATTCTTTCTAATAATAGCTATTTCTTCTGATGGCTGCTTGGTAGTATTTTAATGCCAGCTAAGTAATAAGGGTTGCAGCCATCGAAGAGGCTGAAAAGTTTACCTACTGTTAGAGATAAGAATAAAGTACCTTGACTAATAAAATATA
Source organism: Andrena haemorrhoa (assembly GCA_910592295.1). Taxonomy (NCBI): domain Eukaryota; kingdom Metazoa; phylum Arthropoda; class Insecta; order Hymenoptera; family Andrenidae; genus Andrena; species Andrena haemorrhoa. The sequence continues at coordinate 28,645,156 of OU342945.1, read as the reverse complement.
CTCTTGTAAGTTTTGTGTTTTTTTTAATAAAGAAGATGGGTTTACATATCGCATCACGTATCATTCAATTCTAAACTAATAACGGGGAGTTCTGCCGTATGATTGCTAAAGTTGCATGTACATTCATTAAATAAATAGTCACTTCAACCGAATGGAAATGATAGAAAACCTGGGTACTACAATTATCGACTATTGTAATTTCGATCTAATGAATATAATAGGCCATGTAGAGCCACCACATACATATACATATATATATTAATTTTGCTCACGCTGCCCGTTGTAAATAGGACAATCGATTGGATTCCATTCACACTCTTATCGCTGTCACTCATGCACGTGTTCATTTTCATACTATTTCGCATCTCGTGTTTATTGTAACGACATTATAATTTAATTATGAATAATGATAAGAACACATCGTTTAATTGTATCTAACGCAGTAGCTAGCTACCAGTAACATTATAGAAAATACATAACGACTTTCTGATCGTCGGACCGATTACATACGAATTGTTACTCGTTAATTGACATTTCCAATACTGCGAATTGCACGCGAATTTTTCTTTTGCCGATGTACAATTATAACGTCAAATGTCGTAAGAAAGTGGAAGAAATTAATAAACTAAACGCACCTAACGCGAAAGAAACGAGAGATGTAATATTCATTCGCCTCTTTCGTTTATTTTCAAGGACAATGTCTCGTTTCGGTTTTCCAAATTCAAAAACTCTGTACTGTGCAATCAACTTTCCAGATTCATCGATACATTTGTCAATTACTCATTCGGTCATTAGATTTCTTAAATATTCATGTAGGCTGAGAAAATTAATTGTCATCATTTTTCTCTACCGTGTATACAGTTATTAGAAGAATCATAAATAACTTTGTCATGTTTGTCAAGCGCGTGTACACGTACACAGACTGCAATAGTAAGAATTATAGTAATTTCGAATTTTGGAAGATCAGCGTTTAAAGATAATGAAGAGATTGCAAATAGTATATTTAATATAAATATAACTATGCTTGCATTTTTGTCAGTACAGTAATTTTCAAAGAAACCATGCCTCTCAGAACATTGTAGAAATAATACAATTTTCGAATAATACTTTGTTACGCACACAGTTAGAGAGTAAAATTTTACAAGACAAAGGAATATCGTAGCAGTAATTTTGTTGCATACAAAAAGGAATACTATTTATATGAGCATAAACACTGCCTGATGCATTATATGTCGATTATTCTACTTTTACATCCATTCCTATAAAGTAATAATGTTTTATTAATTTCGCGCATCCCACGATAATACAATCATAGAGAACGGTGTAAGACAAATACACAATATCTATAGGATGGCAGAAGAGAAGAATTTCCAAGAACACGAATCGCTCTCCATTGGAATGAGGCATAATGGGAAACATGTATATTTGAGTGTTATAAATTCTTCGAAAAGTAGTTGGACAGAGTGGTCGTGTATAATATTGGGTAGGGCTGGGACTATTCGAATAATTTAATATTCGAATATTTTACAAGTATTCGAATGCTACGAATAAACTTCGAATATTTGAGTATTCGAATGTTGTTATTCGAATAGTATGGTGTGAAGTGGGTCAAAATTAGCTTACAAGATTTCACTCTGACAAATGAACCTAAAGAACTTGATTTATAATTCACACCATACTATTCGAATACATCAGTGTTCGAATGCATCAGTATCCGAATGCATCAGTATTCGAATGCTTCAGTATCAGAATGCATCAGTATCCGAATGCATCAGTATCCGAATGCATCAGTATTCAAAGGCATCAGTATTCGAACGCATCAGTATTCGAATACTTGGATATTCGAATTATATTCGGCAAATAATTGAGCAACTGAAGTATTCGAATATTCGAATACCGAAAAATTCGACAAATAGTCCCAGCCCTAATATTGGGTTCAAATTCATTTCAGAAGCTAAGTCAATTATCATTTTTACAGAGATTCTGTTTAGTCCCATTTTTATTGGTCTGTCTGTAAAGGTAAGTGTTTTAAGAAGTATAAAGAAATAAATTTTTCAATGAAATTTCTCAATATCTTTCGCCAATATGTTCCTCGATGTCATCTGTGCATTTCTTTGTCGTGTATGCGCATATATACGCATATGTATGCATACATGTATATGCATACATATGCATGTTAGAAAGACTAGTAGTTTTATACTAACTTAGTTGTTAATACACTTATACAACAAGTCCTTTATGCAGGACGCTCCTGCATTACAAATAGGAAAACTTAAGAATTGTTTTCACGTTTCGTGTTTAAAGATTTGCAATCTATTTAAGGTGATCTTGCACCTTTGTCTTTCTGGTCATTGAGTGTAATACACGTAAAGCTCTGACAGTTCCTGTATCAAGAAGATCTGGAAACTTTAATAGGGGTAGTTTGGTAAGCTTGTAACATTTTGCCTGGGGAATGGATTCACCTATCTATGTTACATCGATACAGATATCAATTATTACTTTGATTAGTTATAAACTTAGATTCGTTACATATTATTACTGAACTGCAATGGCTTAATAATATTTCATTACTTTCTGACAGTCAGAGGGACGATAGGTTGTAGCAGTACGTGATATAAATTATCAGTATCTTTTGCTCCGTTTTCATAGAAAAATAATTATAAAGGCTATTAAAATTCGTATCGTGTAGCAACCCTGTGATAACAAAAATGTTACAGCAAAATAGGATAACGTTCGAAAACCAGCTTGTATGTAATGGTTGTGCATAGGCAGTTTAGTAATTGTACTTTATGTGACGAAAGCTTATCAATTAAATGTGTGCCACTGATTTTTGCAACTTTTGATTGATTTCGGTTCACGTACCGTAAACCCATGCATCGTAACCATCTTTTGTTTTCGTTATAAACAATTATGGTTATAATTTCACGCAATTCACTAACTAATTAACGTTGTGATTAAACGCATGTATCGTTACTGCCTAAGTTTATCATATCTACTTACTTGAACGGTCATTAAGATTTCATTTTATAACTATAACAACAACGATGATGACAGTAATGATCGTTATGATATTATAATGAATGATGATAAATAGCGATAATTACAACTTTATAATTATTAATTCTCATTCATGTACTAAGCGTCTTACATAATTATCTGTTTTAATGGAATGTCTATCTTGATTTTCATTAGAGTTCGAAGGAAACTACGGTCGATATTGAGTATATTTTTTTACCATCGGAGCTACACTTTATACCTATTACTTTTCCTTATTTTCGACTTAACGGTAATTTCAATTTTGTTGCATTTCGTGTTTAACACTATCAATGAAAACAAAAAAATTTCATCCTTAAGGCAGGCGCGGAAAAGAATTTTGTATTTAGGGATTACGCACACTAAAAATGGCTAACTGAACGTTGGTAACATTATCCTGCCCCGGTTGTTTAAATGATCATAATTCTCCTAGCTATGAGCAAATGTTGTTTGGTTTCGATCGATTTATGTGCCTCCTTTAAGTTGCTAGTTTTGTAGCGGTGAGTTTCTCTACCAGTCTTTTCTCCTTCTCCGTACCTAGGCATTTTTAATTATTAAAATCGTCATATTTGAACCCTGTGTTTTTCACTGCGTCACGTTTTCGACAACATCTGTGTATGGCACAAATGAATATAGAGCCCCCGTAGCTAATAATATGTATACATTTTACTCTCTTCCACGCGGACGAGTCAATTGCGGGGAAGACTTTAGAATTTCTATTTTTTTATACTCCTTTTATCTATGCTAACCCTGTCCTAAAATTTGAGGTTTCTCTCTGCCAATGTTAAAGTTATATTCTGTGCCAATGTTTACGCTATACACCCGCCATTTCTCTCTCTCTCTCTCTTCCTTTAAGTAGATTCTTCTACCACAGGCATTAACGTGTATAGCACTATTATTACGGCAATCAAATTAACAGCGATTAATGAAGAAATCGCTTTAATTGCTTCATACGTGTTTGCCATTGTGTTATAGAAATCTTTGGTTAATTTTACAAAATTCACTTGCCCACAATTACGGTTAATAAGAGGAGTTCCAATTTTGGCAATTCTGGAACATGGAAGTCAATCATCGCTGTTGCTGCTAAAGTTGTAAGGAAAGACTGTCAATATGGTAGTATTCGATGATCTGATGTTAACAGTTGGTAGCGCACGTTGTCCACTTGCATCCGTTGCACGCTAAAGTCTCCACAAACTGGATCTACGGGCTCCAGATCCTGATCCTGTTGTGCATACATAATGGCTTGGTTAGATCTAATCTACGGTCAGGCCCCTACCTCTACGAAAAGCATTAGTGAACGTACGACTTCAAGGAAGCTGATATCTATGAGTTTACAGATTCTACAACCAATGCTGGAGTTTCGCTAAGTGCTGCTAATGAAATTGCCTTTTGATAACGTTTCGACAAGCTTGTGAATCAATTTCTCGAATAAATATTAGTGGAGAACGCAATGGTACCGGCTTGTTTTACGACATCCTCCTTTATCTATGATTGTACCGACCAGCATGAGATATGGCCACCATCTCTATGGGCAGGGAACCTCTTCGCTTGATGAGCGGTTCAGGAATCGAGTCCCTTTTTCCGAGTTCCCTCTTCCATTTAAGCAATGTGCCATTATCGTTTCCATCTGTGGATCCTCCAGAAAACATTTCTGGTCCTCCAGAACTTCTCCTCCTCAAAACCTTTTTCCGATTACGAGGCTTACCATTTATGCTACTCCTATTGAACATATCGCGGCGCAATTCAGATATGTCTGCTGGCACTGAACCCCGCCGCGGAGACGGCATGCCAGGTCCGGTGCTATCAATTATTCTTGTTATTCCGTTATTGTTGCTACTTCCGGTATTGTTATTATTGTTGTTATTATTCATTGGGAGATTCTCTCGCTCATCTAGAATCAATTATCAATTGTAATGAACAACAAGCAAACATAGTCGCCAGAACGTTACAATTTGCAACGCATACTCACTGGTTAAAGATAAAATATTGCCAAGAAGATTTCCAAGAGCAGTTTCTTGCGGAAGACTTGCTCTTCTGGGTGCCGAAACATTACCCTCTCGCGGTCCTAAGGCTAATCGATTGAAACCTCCACCTGAAACATCAATGGATATAATATTACTATTTTCCGTACTCTGGATTTATTATGTGCATACACCTGCTGTTATATTTCACTGTCGCACCTTGATGCCTAGTAATATCTGTTGGTACAGATCCACGCCTAGAAGTGTGGTCTACTCTAGACGTTATAGGTGGTACCGTGATGTCATCCAATCTCGATAGAAGACCAACTGGGGCGGATCCACGTCTTCTAGCCCACGACTAACGTAACGCAAAATGCAATTTAGTAAAGTAATCCTGGTCAACGTTGCGTCTACTATAGATGTAACATTGGGAAAAGTGGCTTTACCTGGCTCCCTTTTCGAGACAACGTGATCCCCTTTGGATCTTCTACCCCGCGTGGATCAATGTTCTCCTTCATTTGCATGTCCAGGCTCAACTTAGCAACCTTGGAGCTTTTTTCTTTCACAGGATCCGAGTCCCGTTTACTACCGACAGAAACGATTTCATTATTCGAATCACCACTACATCTCTTCCGTTCACTGCCACTGTCGCTCGACGAAGATATGCTTTGGTTGAGAGGCGGTGAGTCCGGTGGGCTGCCAATGAAGAACACTTTATGCGTGCTAAGTTCAGAAGACACTGGTATCGCGGTAAATCGCCTACCACCGGTATCAGTCATTATTGTCTTAGTTTCTGGCACAGGAGTTGAGTATCTTCGTAATTCGGAGTCGGTGCACTTTGGTTTCGCAACCTGCATCGAACTACACTGCTCCAATTTACATGGGGGTATTATTGTAGTCCGTTGCTCGTCGCACGTCGCCCTTTCACACTCCTGCTTCATCGCTGACATGGATGACATATTGCCCGCCTTAGATTCCGCGGTCTCGGGACTACTGGCCTCTTTGTCGTCGCGCGACCCGGTCAACGATGTGTAGAAGATTTGCGCAGAATCCGTCCCTTGAGCAGAGGTAGGTCGTTTGTGGCGATTCTTGAAGCTCGTGTCCTCGATACGGATCGTTTGCACCGAATGGCGGCGCGGATAGTCGACAGTCAAGGTAGCATCGCTCTTCTGTCTGAACAGATCTGTCACGGCTGAGCCACGCCTCTTGCTTGCTACGTCCACCGAATGTGACTCCTTCGATATCTTCGCGTTACTAGCCTTCCCTTGCGACGTGTGCGCTTCGTTCGTTGGAGGTGTACCGCAATGACCGCCAGAACAGGATTTATCCTTCACAGAACACGATGAAGAGCTGGAGCTGTCACCCTCCATCAAGATCTGAGAGTAGCATTGCGACATTTCCGCGGTCGTGGACAGGTATCTCATCCTAATGTAGGGTTGCAGGGGAGGGAAAGTCTGCTGTCTCGTTAGCTGTTTAGATTGCGATCCTGCTTTTTGATTATCCGGCTGCAGAACCGAGCTCAGCCTGGACGCTTCGGCGCTGTTGGTGATGCTAGCTATACTCGTTTCTGGTAAGAGGCTTTCCGCGCTGACTGGCCGCTCTGCGGTATTCACGTTTGGCGATAATTCATGTATGCTGCTCCTGGAGGAAAGCAGCGACAGCGTGCTGGGTCCCAGGAGACTTTGATCCTCCAGCTTCAGCAACAGATTCTTCGCCCTGCTACTCTGCTCGCCCGACAGGTTCTTCGCCTTGCTACTTTGCTCGTTCGGCAGACTCTCTCGCCTTACCGTACTGCGTGGAAGCAACATCAGCGGCTTCGAGATGCTCAGTGGCACGGAATGGCGTCTTCCAACACGCTCCAGACCGACTCGTGCCGGTAAGCTTTGCATTCGGGAGGACTGAACGTATGCTGCTGGTATGAGCAAATCTATGCTTCCGGTGTCTTCGTCCGCGGCTGGGTCCTCGATAGAGCTGACAGCGTCTTCCATCTCCTCCAGCTCTGATATCTCTGTTTCCGTTTCTTCCGCGGTTTCCTGCAGGATCAGCGCCTCCCATTTCTTCTGGTTGGCCCGTAAATGTTCCATGAGGGACACGCTTAATCCGTCGCCGAGGAAACGATGCCATTCCTCGTAAAGAGGTGTCACGACGAATTTGAAGAATCCAGTTTGTATCTTTGGTATGCTAGTGGTATGTCGATCGCATAACGGCGTCACAGGAAGGTTCAGTCGGCGCTCGTAATCACCTTGCCGAAAGAATTCCTCGCATACTTTGTACGACCATTTCCTCGAGATGTCCCAGGGTCTGCACGGGTTCGATATGTCTGCGCACTTCAATGCTATCTGCAGAATGAAATGCCGATCTTCCGCGCGTTTCATCTCCAACTTGTTCTCGTCCAAATAATGCTGAAAAAATATGCCACCATGAAACCGATGATAAAACGTTTTCAATCCCCTTAGTGGAGAGAGCTGATCTGCACAAGTATAGGCACTGTTTATTTAGATAATATGAGTATGAAAGACAACTGCCATCGATTTATTGTAAGTTATAAATTGTATGCATACATGTATTTGCGAATGATTAAAAGGTGAGACGGTGATTGGTTATCCTGGCAAATTTATGCCGTTAAAATAGAAAGATTACGTGATATTTGTGTACTTTTAATAGCATTCATGATGCCACGATAAAAAGAGTTTAAAACAAATGTTGCAAAAAAAGTTGCAAGTTTATACTGCGTACAATGGAAAAATGGATGGAGAGGACTTTCTGAATTAGTATACAGGCTGTTTCGTAATAGGTCGTGCAACCAATAGGGTGTTCATGCAAAAAGACATCGAAAAGTCCTTTACCGTTTTGGGATCCGAGTCTTCAATCTCGAGATATTAACAGTTGAATATTAGCGGTCCAACTTTCGGGCCGCGCAGTTTAAAGTCGAGTCAGCTGAGCGCGCGGTAGCGTATACTCGCAGGTTCACACAGGAGACGTACGAAGATACAGGTTCACACACATAGTAGAGCCCACCGCGCTAATCCATTTTTACGGTTTGAACCAGCGCGGTCAACTCTACTCTGTGTGTGTGTGTGTGTATCTACGCGTGCCTCCTGCGTGTGCGTGCCAGGGGTCTGCTCCGCGCTCAGCTGTTTCGGCTTTAAACTGCGCGGGGCGGAAGTTGGACCGCTAATGTTCAACTGTTAATATCTCTCGAATGAAGCCTCGGATCACAAAACGGCAAAGGACTTTTCGATGTCTTTTTGCATGAAGAATTTGCATGTTTCGGATTGTCCCATTATATTAGAACACCCTGTACATGAAAAAAATAAGTAGGAAATGTGAAATACAATTTATTTGTAAGACGTTTCATGTGTGAAAAAAATCGATTTAAAGGTATAACCGATTTTTGATCAGATGCTAGACTCTATTCTCGTTAGACTCAAAGCCTCATACGAAAAATATTATTCTACTACTTGAATTTATTTTTGTACAAGGTGTTAATGACAAAACGAGTTCCCCCGAAAACAAAATCTCGTATGAAATAATGTATTCTTTCACGTAGAATTATAGTCTGTCCGGTTGTAATATTTATCACGAAATGCCTTGTATAATATGTGTTTGGTAATAGGTGTCAGAAACTTCAAGAGGGGATTCTACATGTCAAAATAAGACGAGATTCGTGAATGAGGAAATTGCGTTTGAGGCTTTGTTTCAGTTATTAATTGTTGAAAATACGTGTGATAAGCGTCTGACGCGAGGGATTTAGACTACTGCCGGTGCGCGTTAGCTATTTAGATCAGGCACGACGGAGGCAGTGCCGTAGCTACCTAGAAAATACCCATTTGACGAGTGGCGTCGTATGTCATCACTTTGACTACGATTATTTTGGCATGTACAATCCTCCCTTAAAGTTTCTGACACCAGTTGCCGAGCACCCTGTCTATTAAGAATATAAAAATCACATTTCTACAACTGTATTATTAAACACGCTTGAGAAAAACGTGGAATGTTAGGCACAATCTTTAATCTTAGAATAGATTTAATCGTCGTAACCTTTCTATCACCTTAACCCTTATTTGGTGAGGTGGGTTCGCATGGACTCCATGATGATACTTGATACTTAATAAAATTGTAGTCTTATCACTTGTAAATTAATATACTTACTGAAAGTACTTGCTTTATTCCGAAGGAAAAGTCAAAAGACTGTGCAAATAGAAATAGAAATTGGGATACGTTAGACCCCACCTCACCAGTTAGGTAACAAATTTTCCACCCCGCCAGTTAAGGATTAACTGTTGGCATACCTAACCGCACTGTGAAAATACCGAGATTTAGCAGTATTTGTAAGTGCTCTCAGACAGTCAGTATTAAAGGGTTCACTGCAATCTTCGAAGGCTCACCTTGAATCGGACAAGGAACTCCTGCTGTCGCGTAATGTCCGTCGCTAGAATAAGCGAGCTGATGTGTCGTTGCAGTTCCGGTCTCACGCTGGCCGGAAGTTGATCCGAAACGCCGCTCTCCAAGAGGCACCCTATCGCTGACCTCCAGTGATGATTCTCCAGAACCGACGTGTTCTGCAATTAGCAATAGTTGATTGCTCGAGACACCTTGAGCTTCCCAGGAATTTCATTTTGGATTAATCCACTCACTTGATAGAGAGCAGCCAAGTGATTGCTCGTGGCAACGAGAAACGGTTGATTTACGCCTGGGTGATCCAGATCGTGCGTCACCGCGGCTATCAGCGAAGCCATAATTTCCAAGTTGGTTAAGTGCGCCCTAATCTGTAAATTTACAACGTACACTCGTGAATTCTGTTCCTCGTTGCGAATTACGTTGGAACGACCGAAAATGAAAGAGAATCGTCAGCACTCACTTTTTCCTCTTGGAGGAAGCAGTGCATCGCCTGAGTCACATCCGTCGCGTGTATACTGTTGTGGTAAGGATTTGTACTGTGATAACCCTCTTCGATGAACGCTGAAAACAAATCATCATAATGAAGATTAACGCTGTTAATATAATTGAGAATACACCGTTCTTGTGTATTCTTGGATTGTATGAGGACTACGAGGGAAATGCTAATAGTGTTCTAATTAGTAAGTGAAACATTGGAAGATGAGGGTGAGATACTTGAGGCTTTTAAGCCTAGTTTACATTAGTCAAGTAAACGGTACAGTAGAGTGGCGAGTGTGAAACAGCATATCTAACTTGACTACTTAGTGTAAACAGTTGGTCGAGTAAAAAAGTCGAGTAAACGGGCGAGTATTAGCCAAGTAGAGTGGTAGAGCGTACAGCATAGTAGCTGGGCCGAGAATTGGGCTCAGTTCATTAGGCCGAGTTACTTGACTAATGTAAACTAGGCTTTATTGCTGGGGTTCTTATAGTCAAATTTTCAGAGGCGGTCAAGTATATGCAAGCAATAATTTCTTCATTAAATATATGTCCCTGTCAATAGTACACTTAAACATCGCCCCCATATTGAATAATCTTCTTTGGTGGTTTTATATGTACTTATGCAACGTTATGATAGTTCTCCAATATTGTGATACCACTGTACCACAATGCTGTAGTGTATTGAATAAAAGTTATCAAAGTTTTAGCAAGTTATTATCAATTATTAATGACCTTTATGAAGCCAGTTGTAGGTATAATTGATTAATCAATGAAATAATTTTTAAAAAATAGTCACGGTTTACGTCAGAAATGTACCTAAATTTGTAACTATTTATAGATGAGGTTTTATCCACGCCGTTCACAGAACCAATCAAACTTGTTCGAAAAGGCATTTAACCCTATACCAACGGATGTTTAAATATTCTCGGTAACGCACTCTTCCTCTTCTGGATGGTATTTGAATATTAAATCTAATTTAAGTTACTTAATGACTTAATTTAAGTCACGATTATATTTTACGAAATTCAGCAATATTGTCGCGGTCATTGGAATAAATAATATTATCAATATTATCAATATATTATAAAATTATCAATATGTTCTAAAGATTTTTTAATCAATTTTATGCTTTTCTTGGAATTGAATAGCCTTATAGTTAATTATACAATAAGCGAAAGTAAATATGACACTATACTTGGAAGACATGCTTCCGCATAACAAACGAGGCAAAATAAAATAAAAAGGACTGAAGACACTATTTTGGAAGCAATGTTTGCTTGAGCAGCTATAAATGGAAGTATCTATGAGGAGCACTTATAAATTCAAGAAATCCGCAAAAAAGTCGAATATGCAAGTAAGCGAATCGATAGTGATTGTAAATTATAATAAATATGAATGTATTAATGGAGTGTACGACACGATCTGACATATATGTGCAGATTTCAAAAGTGTAAAAAAATCTGAATATGCACGATAAGTTCTTATACCACATCCCATGTCACGTGTATGTGGTACCTAATTGACAATGCACAGGATAACTATAGCAAAAAGAAAATCAACTGACTGGCCAAGGTCACCATTTTCTACGCAAATGTACAAGCATACGCCATTCTTTTAAGTCTTTCATAGCTTAACTCTTGCGACGAAATGTCAAGCCTTATTAAAAGACTATATGAAGAAACTTGAAAAAAAATTTCCCTACAACAGATTTTGGTAAATATCGATAAATGGGGACCCAGCTCCAACGACCTTAACTTTCACATATGTTCTCAAGGTCACCCATCTGTGCGACCTTCAAAAGGTCTTCCGTCGCTCTTTGTTTGTTAAAGTGCTATGAGGGCAACCTTGACAACATATGTATGTCAAGGTCAACGTCATTGGGGCAGTGTCCCTTTTGTCAATATTTACCCAGATTTTTTCTAATTTTCATAAGATATGTAGATAAATATAGATGATAAATTAAGATAAGTAGAGAAACGTAGTCCTATCTAGTGAGTGATCGGCATAACCGCAGCCATGTTGGAGCAAAGCCGGAAATAACAACCCAAAGTTTATCTATCTCTTTCTATCAGCATTTCTGTCTCTTTCTTTTTTTACAGTTTCTTTCTCTGTCTACTTCCGCTTTTGCTCCAAATCTGGTCAGTTGATTTATTAGCTTCGATTATGGTGGATTGTTCTTATGGAAGAATCTAGCACCTGCTAACAGACCATTCTTTTTATGGAAAATAAAGATTCCACGAAAGCTTAGAAGTAAATGTCCCTATCACTGCCACTTCATTTATTTTACTTAATAAATTTAATGATAAATTTGTTTACACCCTAGGTATTCTTTACACGTTTTTATTAAGTGAAATAAATGAAGTGGCAGTAATAGTTACACAGAAAAATGAATAAAAGTTGCTCGTTAAGAGGTTATTAATAACAATTAAACTTCTTCTAAACTATTAACAGTACACGTTTCGACGTTGCCGGTGTTAAAGTTTCACGTAGGACGATTAAACCGAAAAGCACTCCGTCTCTGCAAGGCTAATTGCGCCCACCTGTTCTACCATTGATTCTATAGGTATGCAAGAAACTAATTCGCCGTCGACAGGTGAATAATAGCATTCAGTGAATACGAATGACTTTGATAATTTATCTGAACGCATTACATGTGTCTTCCAGCGTCATTATCTTCTATTAGAAAGAATCCTGACTACGATCTGCATATCGTTTATTTTAATCGATTGTCTACAAGGAGCTTAAGTATTCACGTTCGCTCTTATGTACGCGGCGGCACATAAATCCTGTTTGTATGGAAATCTTACACAGAATAAATAAATAATAAGCATCGCGGCGGTCTATAAATACGAATAAACCGCGTGAAGGGGCCGTTTCTCTCTGTTGCGGGGCTCTCTCCCCCGTTTGAATATTTAATGGTGACGAATAGCTTCCGACCTGTATTCCAGCCCGATGATGACGTAAAAATTTCGTGCGGAAAGAAAGTAACAATTACTAATAGGACCGTCGGGATTCTCCCTCGCGCAGCGGTATCAGGAAATGCTGGCGCCGATGCGGGAGGGAAGCCGAGATATTGTTGGAAATAATCGTTCGATTCCGCAAACGCGCTAAGTAAACGTTGCCATATACCGTTGTAATATTTAATACGGGACCAATTCGAGCGGAGCAGCAGGCGCGAATCCATGCAAAATGGCCCCAAAGAAACGTTCTCTGTTCAAATTCAATCCGCTCTGTTTTTCTGGATAAAAAATTTTGGAATTTGAAAATTTGGAGGGCTGTACTTCCGAAAGGGTTCGGTGGCCGATCGAGATGAAACTTGGTGGGTATTACGGGGGGTGCGGGAAGACCCGAAATATAAAATTGCAGCTTCGGCAATTAATGCGTTCAAAAGATACAGGGGTAATTGTGCATAGAAGGGTACACCTTACCGATTTTTTTAATCACTTTACCACGGTCCCCTCTCTTAACAATAATTCTGTTGACTTATACCGACACAATGCATTCCACTTTCCAACTTGTCCCGGGTATTAGTATTGGTTGGGGCTATAGTCGAATTAACGAAAGAAGGCGCCTTGGGACCGGGGCCAGAATCTGCGACGTTGCCGCTACTCCATGCTCGCGATTGGTGCTTCCCCTACGCGGCTCCCTACGCCTTGGCCAATGACTTTCGACTACTCAGCTGTGGGCCTAGAGTAATCGTTGTCTTTGTCGGGTGTATATTGCTGTCCTTTTCCAGCGGGCTAACCCAACGTCCTTCCCATAGAGATTTGACAGAGTGTCGAATCAAAAAGAAACGAGTTTAAGTGTTAACATAAGTTGTGGTAAAACTTTAACTTTTTAGTGCTACTTATATATGACTAACTTTACTACTCGGCTTCGCCCAAAATTTACATTCTGATTTTATAAAAAAAAAATTGTATTTCTTTTGTGAAAATAGTCACATTTATCTGGATTAGTCAGGCATAATGAACTGGGGCTCATTTCGTGATCGCAGAGTTTATCGTTCGAAAGTTTTTAGGCAACAGACAAACACACAAACATATAGAATAGGGCGGAGCGATACTATATAGGCGAAAATTTAAATTTGAATTTTCAGTTGGCCTGGGTGCGGGATAGTTGTCTTTTGATTAACCAAACACAACTGTAAAAAAATGTTGGAAAAATATTTATGTCTGTAGGTTCATTTTTCTCCTAAAAATGATTATATGATTATATGATTATATGATTATATGCCAATGTTACCCGGTTACGGCAACATTGGCAGGTTTTTAACATGTACCTATTAAAGAGGGAGAAGGACAAGAATTTTATGCATTTTGACACTTGCAGTGCATTCACAAAAGATGCAATGTTATGATAGAATACTTAAAGCAAATGTAAAAATGTTAACTTTTATATCATATAGCAAAATGTCCAAAAAAACATTCCAATGTTCCCCAGTTTACGATAGCATTCCGTTTAACTAACGAAGTGGACCTTGAAATCTCCGAACACCTCTACCTATAAAAAAAGCACATGCGTAATTTGTCCCTCCAAACCATGCAGACACTGTTGTTAATGTTATAAGGTGGCGGGACGATTAAAAATTTCTTTGAATAAAGCGTGTCGCTTATCAAGAAGCATCCAGCATCCCGGAAAATATTCGCCCTTGGAACACTTTTCCCTAACACATATGCACCGACTGCCAATAGGAATAATTGATCTGTCCATAAAAAGAAGCTTTTACTTACAGTAAGGTTCAAAAGTGAATACACTATCTTTAAAACAGAATAACTTTTTTAAAATGGGTCCAACCGCTCCAACCGACTTGAGGTTTTTTGAGAAGGTAGAAGGATTAGTTTACTACGCGGCACGTTTCATCGGTTTGAAAAAAAACTATAATTGGTTGGAATAGCCAAAAAAAGTGAAGTTCGCTTTTTCAATTTTTTATTAGAGCCTGTAATAAAAATTAAAAAAAAAAACCCTTTGGCCATTGAAGTAATTTGTATACATGCCTAAAATTTCATCAAAATCGGTTAACGTTGCTCTGAGCTACAAATGCTGAAAGATCGCGAAATTCCCGAAATCAGCGATTTTCGACCTTATTTGCGATCTTTAAGCGTTTGTAGCTCAGAGCAACGTTAACCGATTTTGATTAAATTTTAGGCACGGATGCAACTTATTTCAATGGCCAAAGGTTTTTTTTTAATTATCATTACAGGCTCAGATAAAAGTGTTGAAAATGCGACCGTCACTATTTTTTTTGCTATTCCGACCAATTGCAATTATTTTCCAAAACGGCGAAACACTTCACGTAGTAAAACCCTCAAGTCGGTTGGACCCATTCTAAGAAAGTTATTCTGTTTTAAAGCGGGTGTATTCACTTTTGCTTCTTACTGTACATTAAAGCAAAACGCGCAATTCCGCCTCACATGTGCACAGCCTTGCAGTCACAATCAGTGGCGCACTGGGGATTTTTCCACGTGGGGAGCCGAGTTGAAGGGATAAAAACATTTTCAGTGCAAGTCCAACAAGATAGAATCCAGTTTTCTTTTCTTCTCACAAAGCCCTTGACTCACTTCAGTCGCGGTTCCATTAATCTCATTCTTCCTTTGTCACTTATGAATAAAGTGACACCATCGGAAGACAGACCTTGTTATACCATTCAATTTTACCCTCAACCACTTTCTTTCCCTCCGACGAAACGCATGTTACCTACGACCCACTCCAGCTGCGCGACGCACCCTCCATAAAATTCGATTCAAACTCTTCGCGAACGTTTGCTACAACTGCCCCACGCTAACTCGATCGTACACTTACCGAACAACTTCCACACCGTTACCACGTCCAGGTTGAAGTGTTGCAGGAGTCCGTACCAATGAAAAAGGTGGACGCATAATACTGGCAGCGAACGACCTGGAAATCAAATGCAAGCGTGACAGTGTGGAGGCCCAAGTGTAAGGCAAGCTGGCGTGTCGCCGAGCTGAAGCTCGCGGACGGGGTATAATGGTAACGCGAGCAACGGTTGCGGGGGCGGGAGCAGCCTCCAAGGAGAAAAAAACGAGGATAATGATGGCGAGCTAGCGCTGAAGACGGTTCTTGCATTCGTAATAGGATTCTGTCCTCTGCTCTCCTCCGGCCCGAGCATCTGTTTTTATTTGTATCCAATTTCCCCACCACCTCGGCCACATCTTCTAAAAGTCAAATTGCGTGGCCATGGAGGACGCTCTGTATTGTCAGCATGGACAATTTTTCGCGGAATTAATGGCGCGCTAGCGAGCTAAAGACGTCGCTGCTCGTAAATATCGCACACCTCCTTGGTCGCATCGAAGATGCGGCCCGAATAAATCATGCTGTGCTAGATACTGGCTTGCTGCAGTGATTCTCGTGGAGGGGCTTCTTATTGCAAAGTTAAGATACAGTGATGTTGTAATTTTGTACTCTGCTTAGGTCCACTGGGTTCTACGTGTTTCCTCTAGTAAATTAATTAATACATTTTTTCATATTTAGTAATAAAACTTAGAAGTGAAGGTTCCCAGGTGTCCGCCTCCGGTTGCTTTGAATTTTGGATATGTTTTAGAGCACCGAAAAATAAGATATACGTGTTTTTTTATAGCGGCCCATTTTCATATTTAGGGGGTGAAACCAACCCTGAAAGTTATAAGATTTTCAGGTGTTCATCTCCGATTGCTTTGGTTCTTGGATATGTTTTAGAGGACCGACAAATTTGGACCGTCACCACTACGCTTTTATACTTGGCAAGTATACCTGTGTATATTCAAAAATACAATAAAATATATTATCCTTCACGTGTTTCTTGCAATTTGATTTGAATCTCTGTGAATACACTTAAAAAATAATTGAATACTGCAAAACGTTAATTCGTTCTATTCGGTTAGCCAAATTCGTCCATCCGTCTTTTTTCCGTTTTATTACTCGACAGTACAGAGAAAAGAATCAAAGGGCCATCGTAATATTCTCAACGGATAAAATTCATTTCTGTTCGATCAAATAAACGAAAACATTTCAAAGGCACAAGTGCCTAAATATCGTTGTTCCAATGGTAAAAAGTTGCGAGACTGTAATTTTCGCGATTCCGAGCTAAATGGATGATTTTAATTGCTTGTCAGAAACGTATACTGTGGTGAAGTTTTAAAGTTAATTAACGCTCTTGCAGTTTCGTGCACTTTACCACTGGAACGACGATGGTTTTTCATAGTTGCTTACCTCCCGTCACTGTTTCTAGAGTAAACGCGTTAAATCGCCAGTTTCCGGCCTTTAGTAACACGCACTGCAACAGATCATCAATGCACAATAGATCAGACTGGGTGAAATGAACAGTCTCGCTGGGTAGGAAGAGTCCATATGTGTCCCCGAGCGCAATGCAATTACAATAGAAGGAGCGTGTCTATTTCTCGGGTGTACGATAAATCATTAAGGCCCTGTCGTGACGCAGTCTTGCTAATCGAAGCCTTTCGTGCGATTCAAACGGGTAAGTAATTAGCGAGCACGGCACGCTTCTACTACAAGAGAAGTACACATAAGTTGCAGCGAAGACGATGGGATAGGTTTGCATTAGGTCTGGGTTAGGTCTGGGTTAGGTTGCGAGTGGAAGATGGATAAGATGGTAATTCTGTACGAACAAATTAGTTGCGAGTGATCCTAATACAGTAGAACCTCCATTATTCGAACACGTGTTATCCGATCGTTCTACGATCCGAATGTTTTCTCGTTCGAGCGTTGTATTATGCGAACACTGTAGTTCATTTCATGATTAGATATGAAGTATAGGTATACAATAGGGTGTGTTAATTTTATGGGTAAATTTAAAATTTTTGAAAATTTTAAAATGACTAAGTAAATTGATTTGAGTGAGCTACTTCAAATCACAGTTGGAAAAAGTGAAAATTAAGTAAGATTTAACTACAAAACAGTTTGGGGGGACGGGGGGGTCGTCGGGTTGAGGTGCCCGCACCTACGTTAAAAAAAAATTTCAAAAAAAATCAACAATAATTTTTTATTAATATTTTGGAAACTAATAAATACCCGAAGCTACAATTTTAGATTTAGGGTCCACACCCCGTCCCCAATCCTCCCTCCAAATCTCATCTCGATCGGCCAGTGGGCCATTCGGAAGAATATCCATTGCTACTAATTCAATTTATTTCGAAAAAAATGTGGGACTTTGAATTTCAGTCGAGTACGCGTGCACCGAAGTGCAGTTTTTGTATGCATGCCTCTCAGGCCACGGAAGCTGTACTTCGGTGCATGCAACAATAAACAAGTTATAACAAAATTTTATTCTATATTTTTGATTCAATTTTTTCATGTAGAATCAACACCTCTCAGCTCGTACCGCTGGTTACGGGACACCGTGTACAACATGAAGAAGTTCTTGAAGTTCTTGGAAAGACGAATGCACAGTGTTGGTTATATAAAACTGATTAACAACTGACTACAAGAGCGTGTTAGGTAAATTGCTAAGCAAAAATTAATATTTCAGCCGGATAATGTAGCTGTGCATGGTATAAAGTATTAAGCAGTGCTTTCCTAATAAGAAAATAACCGTTTTGGAATTACCAACAAAGTTACCTAACTTTAGCATAATAGAGAACTGTTGGAAGGGAAGTTGCGAGAGTCATATACAGGAACGAAGGTAATTTTAGAGCATATTAAATTTGAAAATTTTCCATTACACAGAAACGTGATAAACTCTGTTAGAAAAGAGTACAAACATAATGTAAGAAACTTTATTATACTGGTTGGTGATAGTGATAGGTAGATAAGAAATATTAAATTAAAAATAGTTCCTTATACCATTGTCTAACCGACAGATATTTTTCAAACAAATTATCGTTTTATCAAATTCGATTTACAGGTTCAGATTAAAATTGTTAATTAAATATCTGTTTCTTCGAATGAAGTACACTTTATCTATTATATGTTTAAGATAGTAACCACATTTTTATAAACTTTGTTAATGGATTTTATCCAAAGAGTACAAACTGATTAGTATGAAAGTGCAATACATGCCATTTTTTTTGTCATGGATTGTATTGTAAATTTTATTCGAATATCATTTGGCGATAAAGTGTTTAGGAATGTGAAAATGTTCACTTACTTCAGGTCTGTGTGAGACCAAAGTAGTGGAGTCCCAGATAAAAAAGTTCAAACAGAACCGCGCGATATTAAATCTCCATCTCTTTTTAACTATAAAATTAGAAACTAACTGAAGCTTCGGCGTATCTAATCCTAAATACACCCTTCTTTCAAGAAGCATAAGACGAAATATTCGTTTTTTTTAATGTGCATTTCACACCGATTATATAATATTTATTAAATTTACACTACATGAAGTAGTTAAAAAAGACTGCTATTCTAAACACAGAAGAATACCAGTGTGATTTTTATGATTAATTGTATACACAATTAATAAACTATTATCTCAGTAATAACAGTATAATTAAATTCACTACTATTATAGAAGCAAATATTTAATTATCTTTTGATCGTAGCAAATTAGTCAACAATATAAAAACCTTTGAAAATTATCTTCTCTGTCAACAGAAAGGCAAGATTCGGTTTGCATCTATGAAAATTCGTTTTGGGGACTTTAAAAACAGTAAAAAGAATTTTAATAATAATATCAATACGCAAAAAATGATGGAAAATTTATTCTATTCGTTATTAAAATAATTACATAAATCCACTTGCCAAAGCAATAAGCCAAAACAGAAATTAACAGAAAAATTGTTTTTCATCAGTTATGACACGCATACATGCAGATTATACGAGCATTTTAGTTGTGTTATCGTGACACGTGTACCCACGAACGTGTAAAGCTTCTAAACAGAATTAGTGACTTCCACACACCGTGTCACATCTCTGGCCAGTAATGTCGCATTAGTATTAACCGATTAAATCGCTCAAAGGCTCTGACCGTTCGACCGCTATCATCGGTTTTTCGCTTCAATTACCTAGCAGTCTGAGTCCTTTAACCAGCTCGAATTTTGTCGATCCGATCAGCCGACGATTTTAATTAACTGATAATATCTTTTACTTCAATCAAACGACTGGCGTATATGTGCAATAATTACTGTTGCTACTACTACTCAATGAACAATAAATCGGTCACCGAATTGAAAACTAGAAAAGTGCACGACCCTTATCGTGTTTTTTACTTCACTATAATTAATTAGAGGACAGGATGTTCATATAAGCGAAAGATTGCATTTTCAGGCAAAGGAGGGTTGTTTATTACAGAAGAACGATTTGAAAATAGTTTCAAATGAAATTCCAACTAGATAAATAATGCATACACAAAATTTAAAGGTAGTGGTTAATTTTAAAGAAAATGACTAAAATTATTAAAAAAATTTTAATAATTGAGCTTATGAACCGCAACAGAAGCAAACAAGACATCGCTTCTTTGGTGGACTTTGTTAAATTGTTGCAAAAGTTATATATATTTTCATTTTGTAATAAATACAAATTTCCATATATTTTCATGCGAATGTAATAAATACTAATTTCCATATATTTTCATGTGAATGTAATAAATACTAATTTCCACATATTTTTATTTTCATTTTCATGCTTTTACGCAAGCAAGACTCACTTTAAGCAGTATATGAATATGTAGTTTGTAGTTAAACCTTACTTAATTTTCACTTTTTCCAACTGTGATTTGAAGTAGCTAAACCTCACTCAAATCAATTTCTGAAGATAATTTCAGATTCAGGATTAAAAACAGCATTACATTGTCACTACTTATTTTAAAAATTTCAAAAATTTTAAATTCACCCATAAAATTCACACACTCTACTCTGTATTGTCATCTATCAATACAATATATGTCTTTCTAAAATGATCACATTCTTGTGTACCCATTAATGTGACCATTCGCCGTATTCAATGTAATCCTCCAATTGTCTCAAGCAATGAACAGAGAAAGACCTTGACACGTTATTTACCGTAAACAGATTCTCTTCGTCATGTTGGCGCGATTCTTAGAAAATAGTTACTGCTGGAGAAGGTATAGAATTTATATCCGTCGATGAACGGCTTACCTGAACCAGGCCATGGAATACATCGTCCAGGATACCCGGCTCCTGAGTTAAGGATCTCGTGGTAAGCCTCTTACGGCGTCTCTTGTGCATGGTCAGAAATCGACCAGTCGGCCTGGGCCTGGAATGGCCGATATCCAAACTCTCCAGGAGGATTCGGTCCACCTTCGACAAACGCCTGAACGCCGTTCCCGGCGTCGGCTCATCGTGGACTTCCGTTAACGTCGCTGGCACACCTGACGTTGGTAACGCGGCGCTTTCTGTAAAAACAAATTATTTGTAACGATCGCAACGCAACAATCCTTCCAAAAAGAGAAAAGACACTGGTCGGCAAGATCGCTGAATTATTTGCGGTTTCAGTAACTAGTTAAGTAGAGAGTATTACAAGTTAGGCACTAATTGTGTCCTTAAGTCAAAGATAGGGACAATTTTTGTTTAAATAAAAATTTCGAATAACGAACATAAGATAAAAAAATATTCGTCATGTAAATTTAACCCGAGAAATTAAAGGTAAAGTTAAAATTAAAGTTAAATTAAAGTCAAAGTTGAAAAGTTTATTCGACGCTGAAGTTGAAACCCATGTACCCTCTTAAGGGCACCTTCAGTAGTTAATCATATCGAACCTTCGCTACTGAGATTTGCTATTGTAATTCTTATAGTAGGTTTTAATGTTACTAACAAGATTCCAGGTATTTTAATATATTCGTCGTTTCACATGTAATCTAAATTCATTTCAGTCAGTGCTTTTCTAATTGGATTCCTCACTCTCATTAATTGCAAAGAACAGAAAAGCACCAAATGCATGATTTCACTTCGACATGCTTTTGCTAACATTTATTATAAACTGCAGATGTGTGTATTGTATACGTTCGCGATTAACTAGTAATAGGTACCCACTTTGAAGTACCTGAAAATTCATTTCCGAAAATAAATGAGATTTGTAATAATTTTCCTAGACTTAAGTTTCTCGAGAAATACTGTAATTTCTCGAGGAATGAGAAATAAGCAATTATAAAATTTCTCGAGAAATTCTCGAGATGGAATATTATTCTTAGCGTCAGTCATCAATGGTTGATAAACTATCAAGTACTTCTCGCGGTGGGCGATGGGCATAAAATTATTATGACTTTCTTAAAGTTGAGATGGCGTTGGTTCAGCCACAGTAATGTGTCCTCGTGAAATAGAGGTGTTCTAGACGGGTAATTATGGCGTGACGATGCTCTAAACCATGTTCACGGAACATCGTACAAATGTTCGCGGAAAATGGGCCAAACGTGTGAAGTGGCCCACCGTTGTGTATGCGCAGACAAGGGATAGTAGGATAAGGAACTCGAGATACAGAGGATTGAAAGGAGAAGGGTAACCCCGGGTCTCCATCAAGGCGAACACGAACAAAAACAGGGTTCGCGAATGTTTTTGCCTGTTCTTGTCGTGTCCACAACGTCGCAAACAGAACAAAACGTTCGCATATGATTCATACGCTGAGTTTTGTTCATGTTTGCGGTAGTGTGAACATGACAAGAACAGACAAAACCGTTCGTGAACATTTCTGTAGTGGTGTAATTTTTTCAATGGAATCGAATAATGTTCAAACATCTATATTTGAAGACTATTCCTTGAGGAATAAATTGATGATACGTAGTAAAAGTTATAACACGGCCGTCACGAAGGTATGACGGATAGAATGTGAAGGAAAAATATATTTTTTGGCCCTCCGCGTCGGCCGTATCAAAGTCATGTCAGTCACGTGAGGCTGCAAGTAGAAATATCCAGTATGTGACCAGGCAGAGGTCAGTGGTGCAGTCAATAACTCTTCAAGCTCTGTTACAACTATGTGATCAGTAAATAGACCACTTCAACACTGAACACAATATTGAAAATTTCTTATTTTACAAATTGATTGCTCCCTTTTCGTAACAAGAATTGATCACTGCCGTTTCATTGCAATCATAACTACGCATGGCCATTTTAATCGCCACGAATTACGATACTAACATAATTGTTTAAAAATATACGTTGCCTGTAATAAACAGATCAACATGGCATTGCTATTACCTACAAGCTTCTATCTAGAAGAGAATTAACATCAGATATGCGATAAATATTAACAGATATAAAAATTAACAATTTTTGTTGAGAAATAACAAAATAACGCCGGTTTGAAGGAAAAAATTCCCTAAAATGGTGTTTACTCGAATGTTCCCCGAGAAAAATCGCGGTTATTTTTTGGCAAAAATTGTTAATTGAGGTGCGGACGATATCGACACTCATACAGATTACGAATCTTTTCCAACTTTTTGTTTCGGACAAGCCTAAGCCGGGAAGTCACCTGCACCACGAACATACCGTTTTTATTTAAGTGCCATATTGACGCTGTAAAAAAACATGTAAAACAAATTATAAATATTCTTTTTAATTTTGTTGGTATAATATAAGAGTAGCTTAATAAATACCAAAAAGATTTACTTCATTATATGTTGTATTTACAGAGAAAAAAATCTTTAAAAATTGCTTGATTTTTTGACCGTTCGCAGTGGAATACCCCGTTAAAAAAATTTCCCAAATTTGGCTATGCTTTTAGTCCAAAGAATAGGATTAGACAAAGCACAGACTAACCCGCCGTCCCATGCTTAAAAGCTTCATTCATATAGAGCTTAGAGTTGTCCAATTACAATACACTGTAACACCAGGTTCCGTCCAAGTAGCGCTTTTTCACGCCACCTGTCCTACGAGTAAATATTCCTCCACAATATGTCAAGCACATATGTCACATATATCGCCGAGGGCTGACGCCTTGTGTCATGGGTGTTTTATTCCCATCAGCGTGCCCCCCAGGGGGAAGACGCCCAAGGGTCCTACGGACTTTGCCCTCGGCTGCTTTCACGACCCCACTATGCCTCTGCGAGTCGCTGCGCGACCCGCTAAATGCGCGGCTAGACGCCGCGTCTATAAACGCTTCGTCCACCCGTACCCCTGCACACCGTAGGTACCCTGATCTACGCGCGTGCAGACATATAGGCGAACTGGCGCATTTAAATTAATTAGCTGCGCGTACGGGGCACGCGGAAATGCACCAAGCTGTTGTAATTTTAACGCGGCGCGTCTATTCCCGGCAGCGTTGATTACCATCCCCTATAAACAACCGCAATAATAACAGATCTCGCTCTCGTTGGCAGCCAGTGAAATAATCAAGACAAGAGATTCGGTCGCGGCGATCCGGGTCTCCGCGATTGTGCAACAATCTAATTACGGAACCTTAAGGTCAGCCGTTTAAACGGCGTCGAGATCGATCCCCGATAAATTATAAACACAGCGAATTGTGCATTAAATTGCTGCACAAGATTAATGCGCTTTCGGGTGGCCGCGTCCGTGGTCCTGTTGCTCGGCGAGATTAAACGCGAATGAAACCAGACGGGAAATAGGAATGTCTATGGATATTATAATTTATCGCAACGCGTCACACTGTCGTTTGAAATTATTTGAGTGCCTTCCTCGGAAAATTAGACTCGCGTTGTTGGTCGAGCGAATACAGGGTGGTTTTAGGAAGAGGGGCTGCACAAGGTGTCAGAAAAAGGGTTTAAGACTTTAGGGGTTTTTAACGTGGTACGGGAGTTATGGTATTCAGTGTCAATATAAAAGCGGAAAGTTTCATTTTATTTTTACAAGGGATGTTAGTAAATAGGGTGTTCCTCTACCTGTAGTTAATACTCTAGGGGGTGATTATACAGGCAAAAATAAGGCGAAAATCAAGAGTGCCGAAATTGCGGTAAAGGTTTCGTTTTCGAGAAAATGACTTTGAATTTCACCTAAATAGGCGTGCATCGTAAGCGCCGCACAGTGGCGTGTTTCTAGGAAAAGCTGGCCAAAAGTAATATTTTTTAATCTAAGATAAATTGTTGGAATAAATTTCAATACTATGACTCTAAAATGATAATAATGTACTGTTTTAATGTTAAATATTGAATATAAAAATAATGATAATTAACTATAAGTATACAAATTTAAAATACATGAAGACATCGCAAGGGGAAGAATATTATAATTAAGAGTACCACAAGGAGAAGAATATTATAATTGAGAGTATAATAATTATATAATTAATTAATTAATTAATTTAAAATACATGAAGATATCACAAGGAGAAGATTATTATACTCTTAATTATAATATTCTTCCCCTTGTGATATGTTCAAGTATTTTAAATTTTTATACTTATAGTTATTTATCATTATTTTTCATATTGAATAGTTAACATTGAAAAAGTAAATTTTGAAAAGTGCTGAAAAAAATGTACGACGAAAAAGAACTCTTTTCAAAATTTGGTTAACGCAAGTTTGTTGCGCTTATTGCACCATTAAACTTTTGTTTGAAACATTTTCTTCCGTCTGTTGTACTTTGAAAGTTATACGCGAAAAAGTGGAAGTAGCAATTTGACTTTGAGGTTAGTTTTCACCCCCTTAAAGTTGCTCTTGTTTTGAGTCGCTCTAAAAACCCCCAAAGTTGCGTTCCAATCGGTGAGTCCGGGTTCGCGGTGTTCCCTTGTTAGAGAGTATGCCTACGAAACAAATCTTTTTGTAAATTCTCAATTGATTTCTTTGTGCAAAAATTGTGTTCCCATATGCTGTGCCCCCAACAACTAAACACTTTCGAAAAATGCGAAAAAAATTGGACTTTTCTCGGACCCGCAATGCCAGACTACCCCCTTAAAACGAATCTTGCATCCTATGCTCGTATGCAGTTAAATTCTAATTTTCTGATCGTTCAAGTTTCACTATTTCAAGCAGCAGTGTTTATTTCGCTGCAATTTATTTCCCTCGATCCGTTCCTCTGAGAGGCTACTTAGCTACGAAACAGTCGAGGTGCATATTTATCTTCTGGCAAAATGAAGGAAAGAAGAAGACAAAGTTTTCCCTGGTAATTACGCGTTTGCGTAACGATACCCCGGCTAGAAAGCATTGTCAAGCAAGTCGATTGCGACACCGCGTTAAACGCGGCAGGGCCACTTGATACGTGCATCTTGCCTCTGCTAATAATTTCTGTTGCACAATTTGTAGGGTACTTAGCTTGCGACATCGTTCTATTCGGCATTACGTCGCGCACCGTCGTACGTGCGATTATATGATTACCGTGTTTCTTTTCATGCAAATGTGCGCTCGCGCGCACGCGTGGCATAAGTGTCGTCTATGAAACGCTTGAGCGACCTTTCGTTTCTATTAATGGGCCGCACGATTACGTCTGTCAGCGGAGGGGGGTAACTATGGTTTATTGAGTCTGACGTTCTATTTGGGTCTCCCGGCGACACTGAATGATTTTTAACTACTTATAGCCGCGAAATTTGTAGTTCACCAAAAGACGGTTCTGTCTGTTTCCGAGGTCATTTTTTATTCGTACGTTTTACGCAAGGTGTTTAAAAGGGTGGTGCAGAATTTGAGTCGCGTACAGTGCCAATGGTAATACTATAATATCGAATCAAATTGTTGGCACTTACAGTGTTTTCTACAAGGACTCTTCAATTATCTTATTTCACTTGAAGAAACAATTTCGAAAATAATAATGAATTATCTGAGATGATAAAACAAATAATAAATTATAATATAAAATTTAAATATAATTATTCAGAATCTTTTTCAGGCGAGCTGATATTTCGAAATATTTATTGATATTTCCAACCTATTCACAAATTTGCCATTTTTCCTCCCCTTTCCTTAAGCCAGTACTGTATTTGTCGAGTGACTGTCTGTATATGACAGTTGCGAGCCATAAAAGTGTCTTAATTAAAAAGAACAGTAGCGTTTGATTATATTTAGAGTTACTGTATTTGCTTCTCGAAGCACATACACGATTGAAGCATATTCCGTCAGAATTTCAAACTACGTACTTGCAACACATGATTTCATAACGAAAATGGGACATGCTGTACGTGACGTAGCTAATCACCGACGAAAGCTTCGACCTTTTCGGACCACCGATAATGTGGTTGAAATTCATCAGCTTGTAAAGGTGTTAAGGTTGAGGTTCATAGATAAACCACATTATGGGAAGTAACTGGTGGTAGGTACAAGCGGACAGGGGAACATTCTACATGAGGAAATGAATGGAAAATAAAGAATAAAACGTTTTTGAGAAATAGTTTAGTTAGTTATATGCGAGTTCATATTATTATTTAAATAAATCATTGTTATTATTATTGTCCTTATTATTATGAAATGACTATGTTTATTTATTCTGTTTATTTTTATATTTTCAGGTGTTCAAAGTAATTCACATTTTTAAGAAAATCCCGAAATTCTCGAGATTAGTTATATCAAATCCCGGGATATTTTGAAACCAAAAAACAGCCGGGATCGCGGGATCCCGGGATACCGTACCCCAGGATTGTATTCCCTACCAGTGACGGACCAGGTTTAAAAGTATTGGTTGCCAGGAGACAAAGGGAGCTGACCCACAACTATAAGGCTATCATTTAATTTTTATAAGAAATAAATAAAATTTTTAGAAAATATCTAAGTGGCAAAGAAATTGAAAAGTACAATTGAAATTTTTGCGAAATAAATATATATTTTTGAGAAATTGCAGTGTGTGTCCACCAGACGCCTTGAAAAAACGCGCGACTCCTATCAGCAACGATAACTCCTTTAGTTGTTATTATTATTTTTCAGTAAAAACTTGTGAAAATCTATTGAGTAAGTATATCTTTTATAGTAGTATTACTTTTTCTAAAAAAATCCTAAATTTTGTGTCTAATCCCTTAACTGAGGTATAAGTGGTGACACGTTAAAAATTCATGTTATTCGATGTTATACATGGTATCCGGCGAAATAAATATATTTCCAACACTGTATTTAATGGAAACATCCGTTGGCCACGAATAGAAACAGAACGTCAGCTTAGAGTCCTGTAGCTGTCTCGTGACGAGCTCACTGTCGCTGTCTAATTAACCTAATTGCAGCCGTAAGTGTTATCGGTCAAAGAAAACGGCAGACTTTATGACGCGTAAATTTCATTGAGGTTATCGCTTCGTTTCCCTTTCTGCCTCGTTAGTTTTCCACAGCGTAGCAGTATGTAAGTGGTAAAAGTGTCTACATAGTCATCTTTCACTTTAGCGCGCGGTTGTAATAAGTTGGACACCTATTTTCAAAGTGTTTTAAACAAATACGGAACTGGGAAAATCATGATATTTTTTAATTCTTTAAAACATATATGCTTATTGTCACATATAATATTATTATTGATATTGAAAAAATTATGATATGGTATGGAGACCTCGCGTTATAAAATTACTAAGAAATATCGAAATTACAGAAAATATCCTCAGGATTATGAAGAACTTTCTAGAAACAAGATAAATGGAAGTTAAAGTAAATAAGCCCTTATCTCAACCCGGAACCATCGTAAAGGGAGTTTCACAGGGCTCAGTGTTGAGTGTAATTCTATTCCTCGTAGCCATCAACGTCATATGTACCAACAATTTTACTCCCAGTTGACGCCTTTCGCAGACGACCTTATGCCTATAGGTATGCAGAGGAAACTATCTCTTATCTACTGAAAAAATATTGCAAGAAAAGATGAAGAAGATACAAAACTGGGCCACAAATAGTAGATATAAATTCTCAAAAATGAACTAGAAATAGATACAAATTTTTCCTCCTTGGAATAAATTAACAATTCAGACTATTTGCACTGCAAATACAATGAGTCGAAAACTTCCCCAGATATATTGTATAAAGCCTTAGCTGAAGAAGCTATTAAAAAATACAGCAACTATAAACTCCTCTATACCGATGGATCCAAAACTCTTCAAGGAACAGGTTGTGCCATTGTGTCACAGCTTTTTAATAAAATTGTTTAACATAATTTTGTTTATATATTTTTTGTGCCTTTTAAATAAAATTGTTTAACATAAAATTTTTTGTATATATTTTTTTATATTGTACCTACAAACCATCATAAGCAGCTGATGGGAATATTAAACTCCGAATTATCAAAAAGAAGAAATACCTATGCTAAAATTTCTCATAATTAGAAAATAAACAATTCAAATTAGAACATAATAGCAATTATACGAATATATCATATAAAGTTATAGTAATCTCCCTTTTAATAAAAGAAACAAACAAATCAGTGGACGTTATCACAACAGAAATTACTTCTAACAACAAGTATTTTTGCATAATATTTTTATAAATATTCCTTCAAAAAACTTGTTACGTCATTTCACAGTCATTTTGTTTATGAAACGCAATTATGCTACCTCATTTTAAGAAATAATTTAAAAGTTTGTGCACCAGTTTACCTATGTTTGACATTCAATTGGACAGGGACGTTTCATTAGGAAAGCCAAATACGTTGAACACGAGGGGCCGTTTATCTTTTATCACCGATGCCGTAGGAAACGCAACGTTCCCTGCCATCATCGCTCCGTTTTCTACGTCGTGAGCGTTTTCTAATCAAACCAGGCGGCGCGAGAGCAACGCCACGGTCTTTGCATTCTTCGCTCATTCATTTTCATTACTCTCCTCGGATATGTCCGTTTTCTGTGACGTTAACCAGCACGCTAAATTTGCTCTACAATCGATCAACCGATGGTCTTTGTCTCTATATGCTGGTCTGTTTGAAACCTGCGGTTTGAACCTCTTCAGCATTGATATTGAAACGCGCAACGTGGGTCACGTGCGGAAATGCTCCAATCGTATTTGTTGAGCACACTCGCCGAACGCCTATAGGCGTTCCCCGAGCGACCGCATGGAATGACCGAGATGAATATTGTTTGTCAAGGAATTGAATTTTGGTTTGCCATATTGTATTTTAATTATACGTTCTTTTATAAACATGGTGAGAAGATTTAGATGTGCTTATTAATAATATGTGTATTAGGAACAATGTCAGTTACTCGAAAAGAATGTTTTATCTCTAACTTTTCGTGGTCACACCTTTTTATAATCACATTATGGTCACATCGTGTTCACTGCACTCTAGCGTCATTTTTGAGTTACCATTCTCGGATCTTTGAATCTTTTTTGTTAAAATTCACCACATTTTTAAATTTTATTATTTGAGTCTACAAATTTACAGAAATATTGATGACATCTCCTGGGGTGCAATGCACTCCATGTGACGACGAAGGATTAATTACTTTTATTAGACCTGTGAATTTGGATAAATGTAGAAATCTATTATACCTGGAGCTGAATAACTTGTTAATATTTTGCTTATGTATCAAATATTTTGTCAACGTATTCAAAAAATTATTTACGTCGAAAATACTAACCCCAAGGCCTTGGTGAAGGTCTATTTTGAGCTTGTGCATATTACAAGCATGTAATGATTCCATACTTTTAGTTTAAATACTCGACGAGAAATATACGGTTACATAGTACAGGCATGTACTTACATAATATGTATGTAAAAAGCTTTTTTTTTCTTTTCCGAACCACGTAGTTAGAATCAGACGCAATTTATAGTTTTTAAATATTTCGAAGGCATTTTATCGGTAATTATGCGAATATCTTGGAAACTATGGCGGTAACATGTATAGGAAATAGTTGTTCAGAATACTGAGTTTTACAACATATTTAAATTTCATCAAAATCGGTGAGGTGTACCCTTTTACGCATAAAAACATGCAAATTTAACAATATTCGCGAATGCACTCACAAAAAAATATTCATAACCTGCACTAATCATTACAAATTAATGAAAAATAATGAAAAAACAAATGGAATCACTCAGAGCATAATTATTACTCAAAATAGGAAAATTCTGAATTTCGTCCACTAACGCCAGAAACAATGAATTAATTTCAGAAATCATTGGTCTCAGTCACGATGAAAATATTTCGATATTCTTTGAATAATTCTGAATTTTTCCGTCCACTGATTTTGTTTTATGTGGGCATCGCTTCGCCATTCTACAAAACAATGTAAATGCAAATTGAAAGTGGGAAACGGCAGTCTGCCTGGAGAAAAGGTCACCACGTAATTACGCCTGCAGCTTCAGTCACAGCTTTTGAAAGGTACATTACAAGGGGAGAACTTGACCAGATTGTATTCCAGTAAAAGGTTCAATTTATATTCGTCGTTGTTTTACAGTACTCCAATAACGATACGATTGCAACCCAGCTACGGAGCATTTAAATATTACACTTTGTGCAGAGGGAATTCTGGTATCCATGAGCTGCCTCTTGATTTATTTCAACAAAGGGGCATTGGAATTCCTTTTCTTTTTTTTAAAGCTGGAGGATAAATCGCGAGCGATCGAGCTTCATTTTCTGCCGTAGTCGTAACAATAATTGCGTTCTCGTGAAACCTGCACTTCACCGCCAAGTATCATCGCGTGGCGCTTTATAGAGAATATTTCTAAAGAGGAATGTTATTGTTGCGCATTGGTTACTTAACGAGAGTGATAGGTTCTAATTTTAGCACTTTATAATATCAATATTGCATACAGGGCCGTTCCTGGGTTTTGGCCGCTCAGGTGCAAAAACAATATTGCCGCTCTTATTAATTCAATATTTTTTAATTAAGAATTTAATATGCAGTGTTTGCTTTTATATCTATACATACATAATTTTAAACAGTTATCACGCAAAAGAGTTTCGATTATTATTCTTATTAATCCAAATTTTACATATAATAAACGGCCTGCGGCCGCCCAGGTGCGGGGGCAACTTCTGCACCCCCGCACAGTGGTTCCAAAGTGCCTTCTTGTGGACAAAATTCTGTATCTCCGTCAATTCTCAACCGATTTTATATTTTTTTTGCTCGTTCTGTCGGGGATTAAATTTTCTACAATAGGATGTACAATAGCACTGTTGACTGTTGGTGGCGCGCGAGATTTATATATATCGTCATAACTTCTACAATTATTTATTAATCAGCGTGAAAATTGGTGAAAATCTTCCTTGTATATTAAGGAAAAACTTTGTCGCTGCAGTTATATGTACCTCAAAATTGAAAAACCAAAGATATTCTTATAGGTTATTTCAGTGGCTATCGCATCAGCCTTTGAGAAGGCAAATAAAGCAAAATGGCCATGTTTGGTACACGTTTGAACGCAAACATGCGAAAAATGGGGGTACTTCTGCGCCTAAAAATGTTAATAACGAAGAACTATGACCTCTAAAATTGATGGTCAAAGGCTGATGCGATAGTGAATTCAATGACAAAGAAAATGACACCAAGTTTTTTGGAATCGGTTAAGAATTTCTTTTGTTATGCTGTCTACCGTTCGGAAACATCATGATTCGAGAAAAACGCGTTTAAAGTTTTACGTGAGTGCCAAGTGGCCGGGTTTTACCCACGCGCATGCCGCTACCCAAATGCCCACAACTTCGGGAATTTTACGAATTTCAAATAAAATCCTTTTAAACACGTATTCTTAAAAGGTTGAACATTCGAAAAATGAAATAAAAAAAATTGATTTTTAGACCGAACGGTCCCCTTAAAAGGTTGATATCTACCGAATTTGCACAACACACTAAAACGCGACTACTGAGTACGTATTTCACATTAAGTCACTGTACTGATCTGCTCTCATGAATACATTCATAAATTAAAGAACATGTGACAACTGGTTTATTTCCTTGATTTAACACGCGGTATAATATTCGTCGTGACAATTACATAAGACAATAATATTGCTAAGCAAGGAAAGTGCTGAAAACTGTAACAAATTCAAATTCGTCGGTTCCTTGATTGCGAATCAATATAATGACTTAAAGTGAATCAACGCCGTGTTAAATGTTCAATGTAGCACTTGTTTCACTCACCGGAAATACGGACGAATACAGCATTCTGTTCCCCGCTGTCCACCGTTATCTCTACGCTTCTCCTCTGCAACGATAAGAGAGGATCGTCGATTAGACTTTTCTTCTTGAATAGCCACTTATGTTTAGCAGGTTCACAAGATAATAATACAACCGCGACACTTTTTTTTAAAATAAACTGACTTATTCTGGTATCTTAATATCTTGGAGACTTACAAATTACAACTAGTTATTCATTGCATAAAAATAGTATAATATAGAACTATCACATTTATTATTATTATTATAAATGCATTTTATATTGGTTTGGCACATATCCCAGTGTGCCACGAAAAGGCTGCAACTCGAAAAGAAGCGTTTGCAGACCCACGATTGATTCTGATTTTCAACAACGTTTTCTAATGGACAAATGTATTAGGAAATTTGTTTGTAGTACCGAGTTACCAAAAGCTCTGATCAAGTGTCGATGATCCGAGGTAGGGTAAAGGATCCAAATTTCGTATCCCATTTGTATTTGACCCTGTAGAGGGTGTATAAAATATTGGAATGAGCTGGCACTTGCCATGAATTTTCTTCGAACGTTTCTCTATGTATTCACGAATAGCAAAATGTAATTATGTATTAATAATATATAAAGCTGAAAGTGTTTGTGTGTTTGTCTTACGCCTGAAAACTTTCGAACGGTAAACTCTGGGCTCACGAAATGTGTCCCACTTCATTATTCCTCGCCAATCCAGAAGAAAAAGAATAAATAAAAAAAGAATAAATTTATTTTTATACAATCAGAATCTAAATTTCGGGCGAAGCCGAATAGTAAAACTAGTGTATCAATAAACAAAATGTGAAAACATGCAAATGAAAAACGGCAAGAGTTGCGGTCGAAAATCTAAGATTATGTCCACTGTAGGTTGTATCACGTTTGCGGGCAATTTAACCAACGATCGAAGAAAGAATCGACTTTCGAGTCCACCTACCCAGTCACTCCAGCGAGGCGAAGCTCACCTACTTCCTAAACTGATGCCTCATGTAAGTGCATCGAGTCAGGACTGATTTGGAGAAAGTAGTGATGGGTTCGAGCACATCGCGAGTATTTTTGTTTGAATTAATATTACTTGATTCTAATAAAATGAACCTTTGGTATTGAATTGATCGATGTTCATGGACATATATTAAAAATTCAAACATTAAGCTTCATGCAAAGAACCATAGAAATTAAATATTTACTATTTATTATATTTATAAATATCATTCGTTATTCGAAATGAGCTTAACGTCGTGTTTAAATGTATTCAGCTATTCAAGATTAGCTTTTCGAGTTAGCAATTTTAAGAGACTGAAATTTGTTTTTTTTAATTAATATATAGCAACTCCTTGTATCCAAACACTTGCCGAAGAGAAGCTTTAATCTATAGGAACCTGTCATAAAAGTAACTTATCAGTTTAATACAATATTATCTACGGAGAACACATTCGACGATTTTCGAAGTCGATTTCTTAAGAAAACAATGCCTTAGGAGAAAGCTATCCTTCACATTTCTGGCTTATTTTTGGATGTGAAATCACCCTCCCGATGTTTGGTCTGGGGTTAGGTCTGACTCAGGGTCTCAGCTTTTTCGTTGGACCGAAAGGTCGAGCGAAAAAACCATATTTCACATTCTCAACCTATTTTGGTCCAACGAATTACATTTCTGTTGCTTTCTCACGATCTGCACCCACACACCCATCTCTCTAATAGAAAATACTTAAAACGTGAGGCAACATCGGTTTTGGACGTAGCCTAAACCTGCGTTCCACCGGTGTCGTTCACAGAAACAAATACATCGAATTTCGTCCATAAGAGAATCCATGTCGCGTGCTATCTGGAATTCCCTCCATTGGGGCGGACTTTGATAAAACGTAGCCGCGGAGAGAAAATTGTCCCCGACGTGAATGCGGGGTCGGTGTCGGGACAATGGGAAACGAGCAAAAAAAAAGAGAAGAGAAAGAAGAAAAGCGAAGATTCAACGAACAGAGGGAAACAAAGAGTGCTTGGGAACGAGAAGAGAATTGTGCGAAGTCTAGGCAAACGCGACCCGACAACCGATAGGTCGACCTGGCAGTGTTCGACAACTGGAACTCGCTGGCAGACTTTTCGCTGGCGGATCAGGCCGATTGCCAATTGCAAAATTGGGGCGACCTGGATTCGGATCCACTCCGAGGTCCCCAGGTACGCTGCTGCGATGCAGGGACGAATCGCCAGCTTCGTGATAGGCCTGCGAAAGCGCCGAGGAGCCGGCGAAGGAGCGGACAGGGGACGTGCTCGTTAGATTGACAATGTGGGCAAGGCAAGTTGGCAGAATTCGTGGGGACAGAAGCAATTTGGACGAGACACTTGAAACGTGATAGAGCAATCTTGTCTGTTACGAAATGTAGCATGTTCTCTTCGACGTGTCGCTATACTGTAACGAACTGTAGCTGTAACGTGTGTATTTTTAAAATCTTCTGTGACCTTAGAGTGATTTCGATTGAGCGATTAATGGAGTCGTTTGGAGGTTTTTTTTTCAATTGATAATTATCCAATGTTGTCAGGTTCGCATTAGGCAAATTCGTATTATTTGTGGGGGAGACGTAATGCTTCTGTTAAGAAACAGTGAGCTGTAATTGATAATCTTGAATGAGGATTGGTGCGATGCGGTATTCGACGTAATGAAGAGAAATAGTATAAGAACTATCGATTACTGTATTTATTTAATGATGTATGGAGAAAATGGAAAGTTTTATGGAAGTTTGTGCCAAAAGCGGAGAAATTAATTTGAAAATTTCCAGTATTCATATTTCTTTATTCCCTTTTAATGTTAGGTAACAATTTATAAGCTGGCAAGATAGTTGATAATTAGGGAGCACAAAGTGGATTACAAATAATCCAGAAATGCGAGGAGTTCCACTTAATATCTGATGAATTATTAAAACAAGACGTATAAAACATTGCGTTTGCTTAGATATGGTATGAACACGTTCTTCATGAAAGAAAATAGCTTAAGGGGACTCCCCGGTCAAATGGCGCGAAAACGTAGGTGACTTAAGATTTTTTCTGGAAACAATTATGGTTTTAAAAGTTTTTGCACCTTATTCTGCTACAAATGGAGAGTATTAAACAATTTTTTTATTTCATTTTTGCCCACCACTGCCTCTGATATGCATTTCGTGCTGCATTGTTATAAAAAAACTGGCCTGCACCGAAATATTAATTTAAAGTTGAAGCCCTGACTTTTTTCGCGTGATTTTTGTACGGAAAAAATCAGGATTTTTTCCATCCAAATTGGTCCATCGAAAACTGTTCCCTTTGCATTTTTCACTTCCAAAGTTAAATTATTAAATAAATATTATAGTGTATGCACTTTTTTAAATACAAAATTAAAGATAAAGCATAGATTTACTGAAACAATAAAAAATCTTTTAAATTTGGTTAAATTTTCCCTTAAAAACCCGCGGTAGTTACTCTTGAGTGATCAGAAACTGGGTCCTTGACGGTAGAGTTCGAGTAAAGATAGCAGACTCGAGAAATTGATACAGTATTTCGTGAAGAGCACGCTGTCAAGGTTTCTCAACAAACTCCAGTAACATCCATAACTAGAAGTACAAGCCTGTATTACAATGTACCCAGCGTGATCCAATTTCCTTGGAGCATTCTCCAGGGTGACGGACTCTAGATAGATTTAACGAGGCTTCTTTCGACTGTTCGAAAGAAGAAAGGGTGTCAGAAGGACGTTGGGAAGAGAGCGTGGATGGGGTGATTTACGGTTATTTTCTTCCCTGGAAATCGTTCTTCTTTGAAGTGGAGTACTTTGATAGAACTGGTATGACGTACTTAAGAATAATTCCATACTTTGCTGAACTGATATGATTATACAGACTAGGACATCTACTGGTTCACGTTTGGGTATATCCCTCACGTTCAATCTTACGGCAAAGTGACAACGATAAAAGTTGCTCGGTTCAAAGGGGAATATATGACAGCGGAGATAGCTACGCATTTTCTGAAGATTGTTATTTGCACTTGTTTTTAACAGTGCATTATGCCCTCCAATATCGACAATCAAATCGTAATGATAAACGCGCTGTTATATTATAGATGAATTTTAAAATATTTAATTTTCAATATTAAATAATATTAAATACTAAATAATATTAAATAATACATAATATTAAATACCGAATAATATTAAATACCAAAGAATATAAAATACTAAATAATATTAAATACTAAATAATTTTAGCTATTAAATATTTATAAAAATACTTGAAAAAAATTAAATCTCTTTGAATAAAGCATATACTGTACTAAAGAATTTTAAATACATATGTCGAAAAATATTTAAGTGCAGAATAACAAGCAGAATCAATCTGTCCGTGAAAAGTGGTTCCATTAAAAAAATGCAAAAGCGCTGTGCAACTGCATTATTATACATATCTACTACGAAAAATTGAGGTCACAGGAAGATAGATCGTATTATACTATTTATTCCATTCACTTTTCTCCTTTTTCGTTTTATCGTGGTGCACCCTATATATATACAACATACTCGACACTGCTTCATATCTTGAATTGAAAGAGAAATGGATTGGAACGCAGAACTCAGAATTATTTTCGAGAATCGGTTGGATATTCACGCAACATGTATCGCAGAACCAATTACAGATCATCCATAATTACTATATTTCTAACTACCTACACAAGTTACTTAATCACTCTTTCAATCTACTTAAATTACTTAATTATCCGCGATTATTTAATGCTCCTAACTGATGTTACTGAATGCTTCGTTAGACGATATTACTCGAAAATTATAATAACAAGAATAGCTCGTCCTTATTACGCACCAGCAAGCAAAGAAAAAACAAAAAGAGTACGAAATTAAATATATAACATGCAAAAGTCAATTTAGTTCGTTCAGTGACGTAAAAAAACCTATCGTCATTGCATACCTAGCGACTGTAATTTTTTCTACTTCTTGTCAGCAATGTCCATTTTTGGAGTTTGACGATAAAAATTGGGAACGCATCGCAATGTCGGTGGGAAAATAGTACTCATCAAAATAGAAAGGTCAGAACCCCGATTTCCGCGTGAACGATCGTCGTATACTGTTCATTTGACGCAGGAGTGACGGGAGATGTCAGGAAATTACGAAAACTCAGTGAAATTATTTGCTACGCGGGCAGCAGATGTGCGGTTCGAATCGTTAAAAAGTATGGGCAGGCTGAAACGCAGCCCCTGCGATGCTCGAGCTGATAATCCTGATAAATAATTAATCGAATGAAATGCCTAATTTGCGGGAATCACGGCGAGGCTGTAGCGAAATAAAAATGCTTTGCAATCTGCATTGCAAAGTGCTCTGTACGGCTAGGAAGATTCGCATCAGCGCAATTCCGTTTCCGCTGAAATACAGAAGAGAAAAGGAACGCGCGAAATGAAAGAGGAGAACGGTTGATCGAGAACCACTGGCAATTATGTATTTAGGATTGCCTTCCTTCTTTCCCAGGTGTTTGAAACGCCCCTAGCAGCTTCTTATCAACTTTCATATTGCAATCTACGATATCGAGGCAAATATAAAAATACCCATTGCACCCCTTTTTTCCTTTGCTCCACAGTCTGCGCCGTTGCAGGCAATCTCGTTGCAGTAATGGAAAGAAGAAAAAAATTAAATAACAGTTTCAATTGGACACTGAACGTAAGGTGCTAATCAGGACCTTTAAATGCTACGTTTCCAGCGAGAAAGCTTTACTACTCGGCTTCGCCCGAAATTTAGATTCTGATTTAATAAAAAAAATGTATTCTTTGATTTTTTTGAAAATACATAGTCACAATCATCTGGATTAGTTAGGCATAATTTAGATTCTGATTTAATAAAAAAAAATCATTCTTTTTTAATACAAAAATTATCCTTTTTAATAAAAAAATCATTCCTTTTTAATAAAAAAAATCATTCTTTTTTTAAATAAAAAATCATTCTTTTTTTAATAAAAAAATCATTCTTTTTAATAAAAAAAAATCATTCCTTTTTTAAATAAAAAATCATTCTTTTTTAAATAAAAAATCATTCTTTTTTAAATAAAAAATCATTCTTTTTTAAATAAAAAATCATTCTTTTTTAAATAAAAAATCATTCTTTTTTAAATAAAAAATCATTCTTTTTTAAATAAAAAATCATTCTTTTTTAAATAAAAAATCATTCTTTTTTAAATAAAAAATCATTCTTTTTTTAATAAATTTTTTTTTTAATAAAAAAATAATTCTTTTTCCGCAGAGTTTACCGTTCGAAAAGTTTTAGGCGACAGACAAACACTTTCTGCTTGATATATTAAGCTGTGTTGCAGTCTCGGGAAAGAAGTGAAAGCACGAGAACACATTAGTTCATAATCAAGTGTGATGTGTACGCTAGAAATGTAAATGTATCTAGGTATTAATTTATTTTTAAATGAAATTATTAGTCGGCTACTGTCTTTTCATTTAAAAAGAATATATCTAAGTTTTGGTAATGCGAATATCCACCATTCTCTGAAAACAACGTTTCTGATATTCCACATAAAAGTAGTAAAATGTTTTTAATACTTTGCCCAACATGTTCGGGATAGTACAGGTAGTGCAAGAAGTGGGGGCTCCCCTTCTCACCCCTTTTCTCACTCATTTAATAGTTGTAGAATAATCCAAATTCTGACAGGAAAAATGACTTTTTAATAATATTTCAGCACTACTACATCAGGAATATTTTGACTACAAATCCACTTGCTTGCAAAGTATTACTCAAAAACAATTTGCATATTACTTTACTGTACACCAGAATGTGGCACAGTAGGTACTCTTAATGACCTTAATTGTTTCCTTGGCTTCACTGCTGATTAAAACCAAAAAAGATTTAGCATACGATCAAAGTCGATCTCCCATCTGTGATCGATTGACATTTGGTGTTAAAAACGACGGCAAATTTCTTTTTCTAGGATCTGGCTCAGCGCTCGGGGGAATACGAGCAGGGAAACACGAAACTCGAAATTCATCATCGGTTTTTCGACTTCTCACTCCTAGTCCCTTGACATGTTGGCCTTTCGCTCTCCCCTAGGCGTACGATTCCCTCGATATCCCCTTTCTGTTCGCAACTTCCAATATTCGACGGGTGCAATAACGGGAAGCCCGTGAAAACTTCGACTGACCGGAACAATACTTTGATGTGCATGTTCGAGAAGGAATAGAGGTTGATATGTACATAGATATAGAGTGGACATGGCTCTTGTGTCACCAAAGAAATACCGGAAGCATTGGAATTTCACTGGAGCTTAAAACTGGATAAAAAATTTACGCAGAAGGACGTGATATTTAAGTAAAAAAGAGAGAGTTCTAATTTTGGAAGATTTTGTAAAATTAATTGAAGAGTCCCTGTGGAAAACACTGTAAGTGTCGAAAATCAAATTTTTCAGGAGAGGAAAAACACTTTCCTGACTTTAAATTATTTACGTAATTTGAATGAATTATAAAATTATGTTTGCAGTGCGATTGACTCCACGTGCTGGAAAAATTGTTTGGACATGAAGCAAGAAATTAAAGGAAGTCTCTAATTAATTAGTAGCTTATTTTAATAACTTATTTTACTCATTTTATTAAAAAATGTCCATTCACTGGTACGTGTTCATTTACTGGTACATCCAGCATATATGTTGTGAAACATTTTCTTCAATAATGGCAAGATATTTATTAATTAGCCCAAACGCAACGGTCTAAATAAATAAATCTCGAAACAAAAAGTACATCACACCACTTTTATAATCACCGGCAAATATTATGCGAATTCAATATTCTAAATAATATTGGAGGAAGACATGCATGTATGCATGTCCGATCGTTTTCGTCGTTCCTAATTCCAGGTCTAGCGTATCGTATTCCTTGAATCACGTTCCCATGTGCGTGCTCGATAAACAGAATTCCCTATCGCCAGGTCGGGTTATGCAACGTCCATACAACCACAATACGCCGGCAATATTGTGGACTTATAAATGGAAAGCAGCTTATTGGGGTAGTTGTATGCACAATGTGCTCTACGCTTTACGAGCCATACTGCGATTTCAAAGGGGAAGATGGAGACCAAAACGTCCACGACTAAATATTGGATTGTGTAAGACTGCGAGGGATTCATTCGCGTTTGTTCCTACGAACTTCATTGTGTAGCATCAATTTAATGGCTGATTTCTATTGCAAGGGAGTGTCTTTTAAAATCTTCGGTAATTCTCTCGAAAAAGTTGCAATTGGTTGGGAGGGGTTTGTTTGTATCGGGAATAAAATGAGTATTTTTCAGATTTTTTGTAGACAAATCTGTGCAACGAAATGAGTTCAGGTTGCACATTAGGGTGTGTCAATTTTATAGGTAAATTTAAAATTTTTGAAAATTTTAAAATGACTAGTGACAAAGCAATGCTGTTTTTAATCCTGAATCTGAAATTATCTTCAGAAATTGATTTCAGTGAGGTTTTAGCTACTTCAAATGATAGGTGGAAAAAGTGAAAATTAAGTAAGGTTTAACTACAAGTTACATATTCATATACTGCTCAAAGTGAGAATTGCTTACATAAAACTATGAAAATGAAAATGAAAATATGTGGAAATTAGTATTTATTACATTCGCATGAAAATATATGGGAATGTGTATTTATTACAAAATGAAAATATATGTAACCTTAGCTAAAGATCTAGCTACATGTCATTTTTGTAGTAAATTTAATGCTATTTAACAAAGTCCACCAAAGAAGCGATATCTCGTTTGCTTCTGTTGCGCTTCATAAGCTCAATTATAAAATTTTTTTAATAACTTTAGTAATTTTCGTATTTTTCTATAATTTCAAATGAAATTCCAACCAGGTAAATAATACATTACACAAAATTTAAAGGTAGTGGTTAATTTTAAACCTGAAATTGTACCGTTTTTCCACTAGTCGTTTTTGGAATTGAAACATTGAAAAAATTGACACACCCTAACGTAGGTATTACTTGTATAATTCTTTCTCTAATCTGCGCTTCATCGTTCAGTGCAGGTATATATTATTGCTTCTCGTAATTATCAAAGGGCTTCCGTTTAACTAACAAGGGGAGGACACCATGTGGTAGACACCGATTTTGATGAGCCTTGGCACGATGGATCTATGTCGAAAATAAGTAAATAGGTCTCTGAGCGTTTCAGCCAATAGGCCTTAATAATAGAGATATTTACATGTAAATTATTAAAAATTTCATAGCGGCCGTTGGGTTTTAGTGGGTAAAAATCCGACACTACCCTGGTACCCGCGGGAGATTCCCTTCTGGAGGCGTCGGGGTGCCTTTTGAAGATGTCTCCACGTTAAAAAAACTTTATAATTTTTTTATAAATTATTTTTTTATAAATTATTTTTTAACTCGAGGAAATCTTCAAAAGGCAGCCCGACTCCTCTAAATAAATATTCCACCAACTCGCAAAGGATTGAAAAGCACGTTTCTTTTTAAATAACAACCCACATCCAATGTTTCATTTTTAGAATTAAACAACCACGATTTGGCGCTTGGCCCCCTTGATATTTCCCCTGCACAATTATAAAACGCACGCCGTGCATACGGTCACAGCCAAAATTCCACCAGGGTGTCTCCACCCATTCGCATATACAGTATGTATTTTTGGGTTCAGCGTTTGCAGTTTCAATATTTTCCCAATGTTTGGGAAACACGTCCCGCAGCATCGCTTCAATTTGATCACGGGACCATTTATCAAACTGTCGCGAAAAGAATAATAAATTTCACGCCGGTCATATCTGTTTCGTGATCGTCCATGAGAATTTGGTTCCCAGCCAATCTTGCAAGGATCGTTCCAGCTATTGCTAAACAACGCCGATCCGTGTTGAACACGGCTGCTCCTTAAACTCTGCCCGCCTCGCTGTGTACGCACCAAAGAGCCTCCGTAATCCGAAGGACTTACCGCGCGTATAATTAATGTGCAAAGCGCGTGTGCTGATGCGATTATGTAAACTAGACTTCTGTCCTGTAATCGGTCTTTTTTTGCAAACCTGCAAATCTTCGTAGTAACGACTTCATTTATTGCTCCATGGACACACCGCGCGAGCCACGATAGCGAGGCATTTATAATCGATATTTGCAAATCGTCCATTCGTTGAAAAATATGTATTCCATCATAGTAGAACCGAAAGGGGAGTGATTCTGCATGAAAAAATAAGTGGGAAAAATTGAATAAAATTCGTTCATGGTAGGTTTCCTTTTTGAGAAAAATTTTCAAAGCTCGTCTGACTAGAATCAGAAGAATTTATCAGTAAATATGGTACAGCTGCGAGTAGAATGGATCCTCGTGCAGAAAAAAATCGAAATTGCAGAGTTAATTTGTTTCGAATGAGGTTTTGATTTTTTAGAAAACCGTCTCAAAGGTGGAACCGATCTTTAGTCAGGTGCACGCCTGCTGGCCGAATTTTCGAAATCGATTCGGAATGTAGTAGTAGTAATCTTTATTTCGGCATTGCTGCCAAGAAAGGGACTCGCTCGGTTTTATATATCTAATAACTAAATAATTTAGGGTGGAACGAAATATGTATACTTCTAAAATAAGGAAATAGTTGCAAGGAACATACATCACTTTTTCTACAAAAAAATTTCCGAAATTGACGTTCATAGTACAAAATAATATAAAGAATATAAAGATACGTTTCTACTGTGTTTACAATGCTCACACCTTACGATAAACCGTGTCTTCATTGCCAGAAATGGAAAACGCTATAATGCTGATTTCCAACAGCTACGTCATTTTAGAATACTAATGAAAATTTGTTTGCAAAATATTATTCGCCATAATGATTGATTATGGCAAACTCTTAGATTACAGAACCTGATTTCAAGCATGTTGTTTCACTTTTAACGTTGCTGGGTTTATCTTATCTAAGCAACTTTGTTGCACTTGCAGCAATTTATAAATGTTAACAAACGGTAACAATTACGATGCTCTGCAGTCTGCCAGAGGTCGGCTTTGATAAATTAGCGAGGCGATAATGCAGGAATAATAAACGTGCGCACCGAGTTAAATCAGAATTATTAAACGCGCGAACGAAGCACAAACTCAAAATAGAAATGTCCATTCTTTCAATATTGCACGAAGGAATAACACGTTAATAATCTTTATAATAATATTCCGCTGGCCAAAAAGTGTCCTCGTGTTTTAATGAAATTGCAGAAACAAGTTCTATACGTA
Source organism: Andrena haemorrhoa (assembly GCA_910592295.1). NCBI lineage: Eukaryota > Metazoa > Arthropoda > Insecta > Hymenoptera > Andrenidae > Andrena > Andrena haemorrhoa. The sequence goes on along the minus strand of OU342945.1, from coordinate 28,601,235 downwards.
AAGCCAAAAACATTTTATACATTGAGTGTCTCTCCAATTTCCAAAGTTGATTTTCAAATTTTATTTCCAAATTTTATTTGAGTGCATGCAGCTGAAAGTATGCCATACTCGTATATTGCAATCGAAATGTCATATTAATAAAACACGAGAATACTTTTTGGTCAATTTAATATTTTAAATTCCACTTTTTGATAGCACACCGCGTATTAATCCTTGACCAGTTTTAATTGTTCATTTAATTGTCAAGAAATTGATGACAGTAGCGTTATCCTGTATAAATAAATATTCAAATTGCAAAAATTTTGCAAGAAATGTGATGTAGTTATTTAAAAAAATATATTGAACAGAAATAAAAAGTACAGAAATATTATTGTCTTCTTATGCGACATTGTGCGTCGACGTGGCGCAATGCTGCATTTGCAGAACATTAGCATTACTCAGTGAAATTATTTTACCGATCGATCTGCGGTTAGTCGCAGTCGATTGTCGTTTAACACGTAATTACCATTAAAATAACGGAGTGCCTCTGCGCAAAGTTACAAACTGTGGCGAATAATGGGTGACACTTCAACATTATGCATGATAATACCGACGATGAGCAAGACATTAATATTCATATTTTAATTAAGGACAATACTCGTGTGTAATCAATATCAGTTCTCTCGACGAGAATCAGAGTTATCCTAGCTCCCTACAAATTTCACAAGCGAATTGGATTCGGACACAGAAAATGAAAATGGACGGAACTTAACACGATATTAAATATTAAGCCACGTTTCCACGTCCCTTGCAGTCTTTCAAATGCACTTTTTGCATACGCAGGAATGCGGTTTTAGGTCTTCTTTATTAGAATGGTCCTTGATTACTTCATGGCTCTTCCAGAAATTTTGTATGAATGATGCAATCCTAAAAATTGAGCTATTGGTTACAAGATTTCTCAATGTTTTTTTGCATGAAAGAGGTGTCTAAAGTCATGTTTCCATTAAGGGGTCATGCTCAATCAGGAGGCCGAAAAAGGGTGGTCTTTGGAAATTTGTTACTCAAAAGCTATAACACATTCCCCAAAAAATCTTTTTTCCTTTTAAGGATTGCATCTAGTACCGTGCATCGTAATTTTTTTATTTAAAAATATTTATCAAGAACTAAGTTATTGTGCAACGGAGAAACAGATGCATACTTCTCCTATGCACTAGTGGGGGCGCTGCTGCCGGTCGCTGCGACTGGTCGCAGGTAGGAGATCTCGCCTTTAGGGCGCGACGGTTACGTTGGAGGCGACGGGGCAGGAACTCCCCTTCTCGACCGGAACGGGCCCCAGCAACCCAGGACGTGACAACGTATTTCTTATTTTTCGGCCCTCTAATACAGGGATGCCCACCGGGGCGGTCCGAGGGCCCGAGCATCCATAGCGTTTTCTACGAGCCGTGCGGAAGGGGTGCTTGAGGCCAATGAAGCAGCGGGTATGCAACGGATGGGGAAAACTCTAGTAGTGTGCGTGTAGGCCCTACTACAATATACTTGTGTCCGAGGCGATTTGAAGTAAAAATGTTAACGTTTTTAATCAAAGAATTAATTCATTTTCTCATATTAAGTCTAGTACATAAAACCGGTTTTTTCAAAATTTAAAAACCGGTTTTCGAATTTTACAAATTTATGAAAAAAAAAAGATTTTTAAACCCGGTTTTTAAAACCCGACAAACCCTACTTTCTAAGCTTGTACTTCTTAACATCTGACTTTTTAATCAGGTGCGCCAATGATTAGTGCAGCGCCAGCGTTAGTACAGCTTACCCTAATTCTATTACTCGCGGACCTATCTCGCGTCCTTTCGTCCGAAGTGTAAAGCGTATTTCGTATTTAAAATAAAGTTTGCAACTTAGTTATGACACGAGTGTTTTCCTACGTCGTAACACCGTCCGTCCGTCCGATCGTACCTGTGCAAAGACGAGTCTCCGTACGCTCGCTCTGTAAATCGCGGGGACCGTAAAACGGCTAAGATTAACTTCGGCGTGCGGTTGCGAAACCGGAAAACGGCCATTAAGATCGGTCGAACGATCCCCAGAGAAACGGCCACCGTCGTTGAAGACGGTTTTAATCGTCCCGTGATTTATCGGCTGGATCGGCGAGATGCGACCGAAACCGTAAACGGTGCACTCGGCCCCGGTGGGCTTTCACGGAATATCGATTGTTGTCTTTTCCCGGCGTGTCCGGACTAGCGCACGCCGCTGGCTCCATTGATTTTACGGTTCTCTCAGACGGCTCCGCATTTTCAAAGGGGATCGACGAATGCTTCGATAAACGTGATCGATAAACACGCCGGAAAGCGCACAGATTAATAGAGGCCCCTGCACGCATATCAGCTTCGTCCCAGCATGCCAGTAGTAAGAAGAAGAGTGGATAGAAGATCGTTTCTTCTTACTACTGGCACGCTACTGAACTGACATAAGGGTAGACGATTTTAAGGGGGAATACTATTTTATGGGCTAAAAACATAGCAACATTTAGGAATTTTTTGTAAGAAACTAGCATTGCGATTCACCTGAAATTTGGACCTTGTTTTTATGCATCCTTGGTGAAGTTGCAGCTTTTTATTCATTTTTTAATAATATTTAATAATAGTATAATAGTATAACACTGTCTAATTAACCTCGTGTGGCGCCATCTGTAAAGTAGATATGTAGACAAAGAAAAATAATTCGCAAAAAATACTAGATTCTCAAGCGATTTGACTGCCTACTTAGTCCCCTTAAGGTCTGGGCACAGTTATCAGTTCCGTGTCAGTTCGTTACTGTCAGTATCAGTAGTAAAAGATACCATTTCCTTGGTTTAGAATATAGCAGTTCACGCCTGTCCGTGTCAGTGATGGCTTCTTCGTACTCTGAAGTTGAAATTCGTCGACCACGATATTCTGGCTTTTTCACTGACGCTGTCTTGAAATCGCTTGAATGTGACCTTTTTTTATGGCCCTGATGGATTCTCGGGTCGAAACTCTTGAACCCAGCGCTCGGGGTCCTACACCCTAGGGCAGTGGCGACGTAGCTTTTTATCTGCGCGTCCCAAAAAATTTATAAATAATATTTATCGAATTGCTGAAATGCCGGGCAGTTTTTAATAGGGGGACAATTAATAGAAAATTAATCAATGAGACAATTTTAAAATTTGACATAGAATTTCATAAGAATGAACTCATAACTTCATGTACCTACAGTAAAAGCTGGCCAAAAAGATTTTAGTATATCTAACCATATAATAATTATTTTAGATTAGTATACAGATATTAATTGATATCGCCTGTAAATCATTGACGTGCCAGCAAACAGTGGCGGATCTAGGATTTTCGGGAGGGGGGGGCGTAGTGGCGAATCCAAGATTTTCTTGAGGGGGGGGACATAGGTATGACTATTGAACCAGGGACCTTTCCAATATTTTCCTGTTAAATAAAAACGTATTTTTTTAGTATCAATTTAAAGATCGCAGAATAAGGTTGACAATCCCAAAATTCCCGAAAGCAGCGATTTTTCCCTCTGGATTCGCCACTGCCAGCAAAATCTTCGTACCTGCCATAGGTTCGCCATGCCTGTCCTAGGGTCAGTCCAGTGTTCACGGGGAATACCCTACCGGAGTCCGGACTCCCATCGTAGGGAGGGGGAGCGCATGCGCGCGATGACGCGGTGACGTCAAACCAATCAACGCCAAGATGGGAAACGAAACGGCGCCACCGTCAAGTCAAGCCAAGCTAGCCAAGCCAGCCAACCAGCTTCGCCGGGGAATCGGTTGTCGACGCTGGTTGGCTGTGGCCTCACTTTACTTGGCTAGTTGGCTTGGCGTGGCGCTGGCGTCGTTTCGTTTCCCATCGTTTCCTGAGGCGTTGATTGGTTCGACGTCGCGGCGCATGCGTTCCCCCTCCCTACAATGGGAGTCCGGTAGGGTATTTCCCGTGAACACTGGTCATAATGACGAAGACAGCAATAATAGGCCATTCAGTAATGAAAATGCCAATTTATATATTTCGTATTAGATCTTCATAAAAGTATCACCGATGGATTGCTGGTGGTTTTCTTATGACAATGACACCAAACGTGATATAATTCTGATTATTTATTTTTAACGATTATAATGGGTCCGTGTAGGCCTGCTGTAAAGTGCGGATGCCTCTGAGTAGTCGTCAGTGAAATCAGTGGACCCAGAATGGACACGGGACTGACGTGTGCCCGAGTCTTTAAGGCCGATTCACACATATCAGTTCCGTGATGGTTCAGTGCCGTCAGTGTCAATGGCCGTCAGTGACTTTGTTTTAGTGTCAGCAACTGACACGGACAAGTGTGGCCTGCTACTTTCCAAAACAGGGAACGATACTTTTTATCACTGACATTGACGGAACTGAACCGTCACGGAACTGATATGTGTGCGTAGACCTTTAAGGGTCGCCACTAGACGTGTTTGGTCTCGATCGTAAATAAATTATACGGCTGGTTTCGTTGCAGAGTGCATGTTCGAGACGCAACGGCTGAATAATGTGTTTGGCGCGAGGAACCTGAGTAAACGTTGAGCCGAGTGAAATTGTCGTTGACGAGTTAAGTGATGCGGCTTGCATTGCGCACAAATTGGCAAACTGGAATGACATTGTTCTACTGTTTCAGACTGGCTTTGGACTACGAACTCTTTGCCGATCAGTTTGTTGAACTGGTATGGTTTCTTAAACATTTGGTTTGTAAGCTTCAGTTCACTGTCGCTTACAGGTAGCTTATTTTACTATGATGCGAAGGATTGAAAGTTAAAAAATCGTATTCAAACGCTGACGTCACGGTTTGTAGTTAAGTAGGGTGAAGTTCAACTTTTAAAATATTGCTGGCACCCCAACATTTTGTTCTCTATGCTGAAAAACGGGCCTCGTTAAAATTTGATTACATTGTATAATGTTTTAGAGGTTTCTACCTGCTTATTGATATTTTAAATAAAATTACATTTTTTACACAAGACGAATTCATACACCCTCTATACACTAGAGCTGTTCGAGTATTCGAAAAAAAACGAGCCGAGCCTGACTCGGCTGGAATAACCGAACCGAGCCCGTAAAAACCGAGCGGCTCGAAGAGAACCGAGTATCCGAATTTTTTTGGGCGGCCCCGAATGTACTTCGAGCAGATCGAAATTTTCGAGCCGTCCGACTGTGACGAGTAGCTTGAAGGTTGAACCTTTCGAGCAGCACGAATGTATCGAATATTTTAGGTTACGAAATGTGTATCTACTTGTCAAAAAAAGTTCACTTTTATGTTTATATTAGTAACGACAGAAATAAGCATGAAAGTATAATAAATATCTGATAGACATTTGCAATATTAATACAATAATGAAGCTAAATATTATATGTATGAACACATTCTTCCTAGTCAAAGCTCAATCAGATTTCATTTGAAATAGAAATTAAAATGCAACATACTTCAGCATTCGAATTGCCAGTGTTTTTACACGCGATGAGAGCTGCATTTAAACCGACTATGGCTATTCAACTTCAAGATATTTCTTCACAATTTTAAGCTTCGAATTACTGATGCAGCTGTAAGAATTGAAAAGTGACCATTCATTCGAGCAAAGTCAGAGAATTATAAATAATTAGGTATAGCGAAAACAAAATATTCCTAACACCTTTCCTCTTCAGCCACACCAAAAAGGTCATTAAAACATTTAAAACATAGTTACAGGTGCAGCTATGAAAGAATGCGAAATTGAATTCAATGATAGTACGTGGTCATCAATTACAACGATCAACGGAGGTGTACCATTTCGATGATAAATGCTATTCGCAGAGCTCGTATCAGCAGGATTTAGTTCGAGCTTCGCTATCCACAGATAAAGCGTAATTTTACCTAGTCCGTTAGCAGACACTAATACGATATGGGAAATTCCTCACGGACGTGAATAACGCTTCCTCTAATTAGTCGTCATGATTATAAAGCGTGCACTGCGTCTAGGCAGAGTTAGCCTGGAACCTCGAAAATTATTCTGGCTCATAAATTAATCTCGAGACAGGATTGAGTCGGCGAGGAGTGTGTTACGATGATTGGATAAATTTGTGCTGAACAAGCTTGCAGAAGATGCGGCCGAGCGTGCACGAGTGAGACAGAGAGAGAGCCACGGTGGTATCTCTGCGTTTGCTGGCGATAAACATTTAAATCATTCACCTTAGTTACGGAAGTGATTCACATTGTCAGCTTAACGAGGTGCTCTACTGTCACCTTCACGAGCATCTGCAAGAGACCTTGCGCACAGTTATTCCATCGCTCTTCCTTGCATGTGTAACGCTGCGCGAAATGAATTGTAAATTATAGGTAACAAGCATTCACATTCCAGTGAAACAATTCGCAAATTGGTTATTTTTCTATGGTTATGTTCATGGTTAGTCGATCGGTAGCGAATTATAAGGTGGGTGTGTCTACCCATACATCACACTGTCGTTGCAGCAACGTGGCAGGAACGTTGCGGTGCAAGGTTGCAATCTTGCACGCAACGTTGCCGCAATACTGGCGCAACGTTGCCATAACGATGCAGCAATATTGCAGGGACGCTGCCGTGCAAAATATTGCACCGCAACGTTGCCGCAACGTTGCAGCAATAATTCTATGTCCGCCCCTTTGCACTGCATACTAATTTTAATACATTACAGGCTTACTGTCATTTCTGTTATCACTCGTGGCAAATAGTATCGCTAACATTAAGCTATCGCGACATTTTCTTGAACTCCTAACTGGCAGTGATCTTCGCGGGTGAGGGTTGAAGAGCACTGTATGGCGGGTCCACTTTAAAACGGCCTCACCTAGTCGTTTGCAAGTAACCCTATTTCGGTGCTGCGACACGAGAGTCACTGACTGCTTAACGTAATTGCTGCGAACCTTTTGAAAGCCTCTGGTCCTCCTTTCAACCCCCTGCACCGCCAGCGACGCCACCTTCAGTGTCTACCTTACTCCCGCTTCTCAGCCCCGGCCGACCCCTACCCAGTAATTTTCTCTTCCTTCGGATTCTCACGACTCCGTTTACTGCACTCCTCCGCGGCCCTGAATACTTCAGGACGCGGACAAGGAGGGCGAGGAAAGTCAGCCCGTGACGTCATCGTGCCTAGGGTCACGCGCTGAAATTCAGGTCGACCCACCCCTCTATCAACCACCCTCGCTCGCTCCGGCTCTCTCCCTCGTTCTGCGTCTCCTCTTCTGCGCCCCCGACCCTCTTCCCCACTTTACATGCACTCGAACGTTTCTCGCCCAGCGAGAAGAGAAAAAAAAGTAGACGCCCCTTCATCCTTTTGTATCTCGTTCACCTTGTGTAACATGTCGTTACGTAACGTATTTGATATAGATTTTATCTTGGTGACATTGTGAAAAAATTAGTTGATTACAGTGTTGTATGTAAGCTACGTGCTGGAGCACTTGCGTCACGTCGTTATCGAAATTTGCATACCGCGGTCTGGTTTTTGTGTCTAGAGAATATCGTCGCGGAATGTTTTGTAGGAGTTGATTAAAAGTGTCAGCTTCGAAATTGTATTTTTAGAGCGAATCTGGCTTCCCTATCGTTTCCTGGCGTTTGTTCGTTAGCAGAAATAGCAAGGCAATCTTAGAAATGGTTTGGGGATTGTGATGTGAGATCTGTTAGAATGTTATGCTTGTAATGCTTTGATACTACGCACGGTTTGGTAAACAGTGTATCATAAGTGGTAACGTAAATTGAAATTATTCGATTGAATTTTCATGAGAATACTTTCGATTTCGTCCATCAATGTTTGTAGCATTTAATATCTGCAAATAAGAATAAAGCTATGCTGCTACACCATGTGAAAGTATAAGTGATAGAAGTGGCTCTGTTCCTTCACGAATCGGAACATAAAACTGTAAAAATAATTTACTAGGATAATGAAGAGCTTTTTGTTAGTTTGAATTTGAATTTATTTTGTTCAAAATTGGGTAGTCAGTTTGAATTGCAACGTGTGAGTTTGAAACAGATTCTGATACTTTATATATCATCGAATAGAAGTGGAGATAAACATGTATTTGAAAAAAATGTATATTTATTATTCATTGAGCTGAATAAACACTGCTTAGTAAATGTAGATCAAAAAATTAACATACTTATTAACAAGCAATAATTTTATTTGCTCCTTCCGTAACACCTACTGATAATAAATATAATATTATACTATGAGATGAATAAATCTAATTAATAATTTTATTTACATAAATTATATATATATTTAATAATTTGATTTACATAACTGATATAAATATAATTAATAATTTTATTTACATATTACTAGAATTAATTACTACTACTATCACAAGGGGCAATGCATACACACATCCTTGCTTCATCAAGTAGAAAATGCCTATCAAATGCAGGTCAGAAATTTTTGAAAGGACACACAACTCTAGAATCGACATCTTAATATATAAAGCAGAAAGTGTTTGTGTGTTTGTCTGTCGCCTAAAAATTTTCAAACAGTAAACTCTAGGGGCACCAAATGTGTTCCAGCTCATTATGCCTAGCTAATCCAGATGAATGTGACTATTTTCGCAAAAAAAATAAATAAATAAATGAAAAGGAATAAATAATTTTTTTTTAGCAAAGCTAAGCTTTTTAGTAAAGCTAGTTTATAATAACTTTCACATTTCGATTAAATAATAATTAAGCTTTCCCCATTCCTTGGAACGTATGTAGATGCAGGTTCCGTACAAAATTCTCTATTCCAAAGCCTCCCAAATCGACCAAACAGTGGCATTATATTTCTCGCGTAGAAATTCAAGGAGACCCAGTACAATTTGTATTTCAAACAATTTGTTCTCGGATCTGACAGGAGCACGCTCTGGCGCCGGTGAAAATCGAGGACGAGCGCGTTTCAGGACCCACCGCGTGACCCGTCTTCAGCTTTGAATATTTCTTTAAAGCGCGAGGGATGCCGCCGAGGCGGAGATAATGAATTCAGTGGCAGTGGGGCTGATGTGCCCGCATACATACATGAAAGCTGGCTACGCCAATATGAAGAGTAAAATAAGATGCGGATCACCGTTGGGGGATCGATCTCTCACCGGGGGCGAGGAACGTAAAGATTCATGTCGACCCAGATGCTGCCGCCACGGAGGAAAAAATTTGATGGTTTCATGATCGTTTTTCGCAGCTTTCGTCCACGAGCTTGTGTTCACTTCAGTTCCGCACCAGGCTGCCGCTAACGGTATCGTTACCTACTGTTAATAAATATGTCGACAAGCAAGCTTCAAGCCAGCTTTGAAAGGCTAATACGAAATATACCTGTAGCGTGTTTTCGAACACAAATTATAATACAAATTATCGAAAGTTTTTTACGAGCAGACGAGAAATACTTGAACGTGACATCTTGAATATTATTTGCTTGTTTGAATCAAATATATCGAGTAATTAATCGTTTCTGTTGCGATAGAGTAACATAAACACAAGCGTGATAGTCGTTGCACAAAGTTTGTTACAAAACATAATAATAAAAATAACAACAATAACAACAACAACAACAACAATAATAATAATAATAATAATAATAATGAAACATCCTTTCCGTCAGGGTCAATTTTTCGTACTGTCATTTCAGACAGGCCACAATTCTTATTTTTACATGAGACATCAGCAACAACTAAATGTGAATAATGGAAATAGCCGCGAGAGATAAGATTTTTTAAAATACTTATATCATGAAACTTGTCTCACGGGAATCTAGTTTCATGAAACTAATGACAAAATAATTAAAAAATAATAAAATAATGAATAAATTGTCTCATGAGATTAAAGTCTCATGCGACACACGATATTTTTGGTCTCATCGTGGATTTGCACCTTAATAAATGTTGCCATGAATTATCTCGTACAATCTGTTTATTAGGGTTTGTTGGTATTTCTTTATAAATTTGAAAAATTCGAAAACCGGTTTTTAAATTTGAAAAACTAATTTTATATACTAGAATTAATATGCAGAAATGATTGAATTATTTAATTAAAAACGTTAACATTTTTAAAAATGGATTTCAGGATAATCATTCATTTCAAGCCGAACTAATATTTCAAGACAACGAAATTTATAGGTGAAGTTTGGAGAATTATAAATGGGATTCGTGTGCGATACACTACGTACTAGTAATTGCACGACGGACGAAACACTCTGTGATATTAATACTCGAGAGAGTTTCATGGAAACATCCGCGTGCGTGCACAGCTCCGCGCGTGACACTGGTAGCTGCATAAACTGATGTAATGCTGGAACTGTATAAACGATAAACAGAGAGATTTACGCTGAAACGTATGGAATGTAACATCTGTGCCTTTCGGCGATTGTTCGCTAAAGACACCTGCGGTCACTAGGGATTGCAATACCCTCGAATTTTTACCGGTAATTCGATAAATCACGTATAGCAATATAGCGCATAGGGTAAACCAACCAGTAATTAACCGCATACCAGTGAATCACCATTAGGTAAAGAAATGTCAATTATAAATTTAAAAATTATTATATCTACGTTTATAAATGGAGTGTAGTTGGACTTTTAGTATCCCATATTTTTAGTTACGCGTCTTGCTTACATAAAAGCATGAAAATGAAAATAAAAATATGTGGAAATTAGTATTTATTACATTCACATGAAAATGTATGGAAATGTGTATTTATTACAAAATGAAAATATATGTAACTTTAACAACAGATCTACCCCTATGTCGTTTATGTAATAAATTTAATGCTATTTAACAAAGTCCACCAAAGAAGCGATATCTTGTGTGCTAAATTATTCAATAATTTTAGTAATTTCCGTATTTTTCTATAACTTCAAATGAAATTCCAACTAGGTAAATAATACATTACACAAAATTTAAAGGTAGTGGTTAATTTTAAACCTGCAATTCTACCGTTTTTCCACTAGACGTTTTTAAAATTGAAACAATTGAAAAAATTTAGACACTCTAATACAGTATTCGACTTCTATTCGATAAATATTCAAATACTATAATTTCCGAACTTTATTCGTTGCACGTGCAGAATTTGATTCGATGCACATTCGAATTTTGCTGACAAACTGCTCGAATATTCCACTAACGAAAAATTCGATAAACAAGCTCCAGCCCTAGTATCAGCCAGCGTATAAGTTGCGTCACGAGATCCGAAAACTAGGCTAAATACGATACGAAATATTCACTATGCATTAAACTCGTTCCAACGGTGTTGGACTAGAAAACAGATTGATAATTAATGGAAGTTTATTTCTGCTGCAATTTATCAATTAGCCGCCGCAGGACGTTGATCGCTAAATTGGTTATTCGTTGGACGACTGTCGGATGCTCGACAACAAGAGCTTCGTTAACCATTAGCGCGATGCAGTTTGCCAGTTACCCAGGTTTCGAGAGAGATTATTTAAATTTTCTTCGGTCGATATTGCAATGTTATGCTTCGCGCGACGTGACAGCGAATGGGGGCAAGCAGTGCTGTAAAGGATGTCAACAGTTGACATAACCGTGGCATCTGGCCTGATGAAAAAAGGAATTGAGATCACTGAATAGGAAACAGACTCGTCTAGCGTAAACAAGTGGCTTCTATTGACGTAGTCAAATATTTCTGGATCTTATTTTTATAGTGACGGTCACAAAGATACGCCTCAACATTTCCTTGAACTTCTTCGAGAGTCGGAGATTAAATAAGGGAAAAAATTATTTTTTACTTTTTAGTCACATTTTTATTATTTTGAAGTTTTTGTTTAATTTTTTTAATTTTAACTGTTTAGTTTTATATATATATATTGACACAACATGCTGAGGGGATATGCGCATGCGTACATAAAATAATAATAATTAGGTGACAATAGTCTTTATTATTAACCAGAACTGGCAAAATATTGGGCCAATATTGATCGGATCGCCCTCTTTCGAATAAAAAAAGATCATCAAAATCGGTCCATATGCTGAGGAGTTATGAGGAGAGAAACATAAAAAAAAACCTACATACGAATTTATAACCTCCTCCTTTTTTTCAGTCGGTTAAAAATGAGGGTATCTAATTAACGACATACTTAAGCAATGTAATCAATTCAAACAGTTTAGTTAACGGAAACAGTTTCTATGTGTCCTGGCCAGCGTGCACTCAATACTGCCTATCGGTGGTTTCAGTTTCAGTGTCGTATTTGCTACAGATAGGCACACGGCGCAGTGCGAAGAACTCTATAATTTCTGAACGGGTGGAGATAAAGTAATATTTATTTCCTCTTCAATGAAGTTGAAGTGTCCTTCATTGGTTAGGTAACATTGCGTTACTTACATTAAGTAATAACCAATATAATAACGTTACTTATATTACTACTTTTTAAAATTTTTAAAAAGTTCATAAGTTATAGATTTTTTGCCGCTGAAACACAGCTGCAATTCGTTTGCCCAGCATGTAAACGTGATCGTCTCAAAAAGTAGTATACATTTAGAAATTATATTTCTATATTTTTATAATAAAGGCATTTTTAAGCATAATCCCAATGAAAAAGAGTTTGGCAAAAAGCTTCCAAACTATTCATATGGTTAAAAATAATAAATACACATTTCTATAGAACTTTAAAAGTACATAAATACATGAATTAATCAATATTTCTTAGGTACGCGATATTATGTGCCGTACATGAAACACAAACAAGTTCTTATTTATCTGAGACTAATTAGAAGCAAAAGTGTCTGGGTTAGGTCTGGGTACATGAAACACAAACAAGTTCTTATTTATCTGAGACTAATTAGAAGCAAAAGTGTCTGGGTTAGGTCTGGGTTAGGTCTGGGTACATGAAACACAAACAAGTTCTTATTTATCTGAGACTAATTAGAAGCAAAAGTGTCTGGGTTAGGTAATTGAGGACGATTCGAATTCGGGTAGACGAAATTAAAAAATACGCAGAGACTCTTAAAACACCCACAACCGCTACTTATCAGAAAATCAAGTAGATGTATTCTAAACAGTTACAGGAATATGTGGAACGATTGAGGTGACAAAGTGCTTATGAGAAGCAAATCGATGCTGATGTGGCATGGGGTACAGACATCACAAAGATTATTGAAACGAGGCTGGTTTTCAGTAGAAATTTTCAATTACGTATGGGAATGTACGTTGCGCTCTACGTCGAGGCTGAAAATCTGGCAAAGATCGGTCGACTTAATAACCGGTCGCATACAAACGTTTCAAACACCAGGTCGTCCGCAACTAACAAGAAAACTTAACATCCAATCTTGGGTTTCGCAGCCTCTGGGGCCTGACTCGTAACACGAGACATCCTCTTATGCATCCTTTTTCTGAAGGAAGCTCAGTTTACCCACGTCGATATTAACCCTTTGAGGTCGTATTTTTTTTTTCATAGCGATGCATATTGAATTCAAGTCTTATCAGGATTTTTAATAATGACAACGTGAATAACGAATGGGAGAATTTTCAATATTGTACCTATGACATGAGTTAATAAGTAGAAACTTGTTCTATGCACACATAGTGTCAAGTAGAATTTAATATTATACGAATTGTTTGGAATAAATATTTATCTAAGAAAATTATTTATAACTTCTCCTTAGTGGTACATTTCATCTTGATTATAAATGTTCGTGATTGAAAAAAGACTATTATACGAATACCCATAATCATTCGATTGAATAATTTATTCACGTTACCATTCCAAAATTATTCGTATAATGATACGAATAACTGTTGGTACAATAGTTCTCATTTCCTACTTACTGATAACTATGATTCTAGTAAATGATAAATGCAAAGCATGATATTACTCGAATAACAGGAGATGAGAATAACGAATAAATAATTATCCGAATAAAAATGATTCGTCCTCTTTCGCCTGTGGCGAATAAAACACAAATTCACTACCGTAAATTGGGGTGACTTTGCCCGCGCCGGGGTAACATTGCCCACTTTTCGGAAAAACTGTATTTTATTTTATTGTGAAGTAATTAGGACATATGGTGTTTTGTAATCGATAGCAATAATTCCTCCAGGGTCAAACGAAAAAAACAATAGCGAGTTCAATCATATGGTAATTTTTCAGTCAGAGTAAACAAAGTGGGCAAAGTCACCCCAGTTTACGGTACTGAGAATATTTCTTGCATCACTTGACTATTTAACATGTTTTCAGTTCTATCTGACTTAACATTAGTATTGGAGATAAATTATAATGTAATTAATGACGCGTGAAACAGAGATTTGTAAATTGCGAAGTAAAAAAAAAAGAAAAATAATTGTAAATATTTGTGCATACAAATTATACAAATTCTGAAACTTCAAGCTTGTTGTCGGTGCAATTTTAATGGCCCATCCCTTTTCTCTAGTAAACATTCTGCTATTGACCGTTCCAAAAAAGGATGAAAGCGCGCAAAAAATCTCTCCGGCGTCCTCACTCAGCCGGCTATTCGGAACGAGCAGAAACGCGACCCAATATTTGCCTTCGGTAGCTTTACTTTACGACTTCTTTAACAGCGATTCCATATGAAACTAAGTCCCCGCCCAACTTTTCCAATAAATTCCAATTTCCGTGCTCTCATTTGCCCCGCGTTTCTTCATAGCCCGCTCGACCAGGCAAACAATCTCATCCCAGCAGACCCGCGTTGTCGAATGCGCTGAGAAGCAGGCTCGGAACACGCGTGTACACGCGTGCCCTTAAGAATGAAGCTCGAGGAACAATGTAACGATAAATCAACGAGATAAACCGAATACAGTCCGATGCGATGCACGCGTGCATCCAACTGTGATAATGGATAACATAAATCGATCGACTTTAGCCAGTAGAACGGCGACTTCGTTTCTGGCTGTTACGTGCGGCTTTAGGAACACCCTCGCTGATAGGTCGTGCACTGTTCGAACACAATCGCGCCACTAATACAATATCGTCTAAGAAAATCCGATGGACGCATATTCAAATGGCGCTCCGGAACCGCGGCCTACTTCCCGGAAGCCCAAACACACCGGCTGGGACCGTTTGCGCGGGAGATGTTGGGAAAAACCCTGGCCCAACGGAAGCGTCGCGGGAAGGACTATTTTGTGAAATAGATGTACCTAAACGTGATTTTTATACAGCATACAAATTTCACAAAAAGTGGATATACAATATTTGTGCAAATAAGCCTTCGATATGTGCACAAATATTTTCTACTTAGCATTTGGTTCCAACATTTCATCTCTCTTTCCATTATTCCCATTTGAGTTTCAAATCATATTTTGCACACGAAATTCTGAAATTTTCTTGTGAATAATTATCCATTCCAAGTAAGTAATAAGATAGTCTCCGCCTGTTTTATATTTCATGACTCAATTTTCCCCTAAATTCTGTCGCGGTTTTCACATCATTTTATCGTTCGAATGAAAAGATCTACTTCGTTTTGCAAGAACACTGCATTACACAATAAATTACGATTTACTAAGGCATCTCATTCAAAGCACTTGCAATAAAATTTCGTCGAGTCAAAGTAAACGTATTAATACATAAATATTATTTTTAATATAAAATCTCAAAATTCCCCCATCGAATTCCTACAAACTGTAATTAATTATTGAAAACTTGAAGTCTCTTCGAGCACCCTAATACATTCTAATGCACATTCTACCGTCAACTAATGCATCATAAAAAACAAAGCCACTATATCCTCTTGCAAGCCTCCGGTTTGCCAAAGTAAACATCATTTTTCGCGGCTCGCGTCGCTAAAGTCTCAGAACGCGAAAACGGGCACGAGGCTAGTCATTATGCGTTTACAAAGCGCAGACAATTAGCAAAAGCCCTGATAAAACAGAGAACTTTCCGATAGCGTTTGCTGTGGCGTTTCCTCGCGAAATTTTTCTTCGACGCAAATTCAATGAAAATGCTACTCGCGGTCTCTCAATCGCACCGTGTTTACAACGAGAAAACATGCACGGCGACGCATCATCGAGCCAGACCCGAGGACGTTGGAACTTTTCACTGGTATATTTTCGCAAGTCGGGGCAATTTGCGTACGCTGACACGTATCGCTGAAATTCTTTCGGGGAGATAGAAATGCCCGCGTCCGGGACGTCAGTGAAATGCGAAAAACGTAGCAGCGATAAGCCGCGATTTTTCTTTATCGCGGCTGCTCCGTTCACGCCGAAACGGAGAGGCATCGTATTACCCAGAGTTATAAACGATCTTTTTACTATCCGAACGGACAACTTGCCCCCTTTACAGACACGGGCGAGGAATAATGCTGGAAAATGGGAAATTTTGGAAAGCATCGGAAAAGGAAAATGTTCTCACAGCACGATTTTGTATTCTTTCAGGAATCATGTTCATGTTTATGTTTTATTGTTTTCCTGTGTTTTAAGCAGGATGGCGTTTTAAGCTAATTTTGCTTATATTCTCGAACGAATCACTATAGTCCCATTTTTTCCCGTTCCTGGGTTTTGGCCGCCCAGGTGCAAAAGCAATATTGCCACCCTTATTAATTTAATATTTTTTAATTAAGAATTTGATATGCAGTGTTAACTTTTATATCTATATATACATAATTTTAAACAGTTATGCAAAAGAGTTTCGATTATTATTCTTAATAATGGGGGGGCAAAGGGGTCGTTTTACAAATTAATAGTTTTGGTAAATCATAGGGCGCAATCGCTTTCTACCAAGCTAGTAGTATGTAACCCAAGGTTTTTTTCTGTTAAATTATCTCAATGTTTCACTGCACCCCGCTAGCAAAAAGGAATGTGTATTACTATACCTAAATATAGTCGGTAGTGTCGATTCCTAACCCAGGTCATAGGTTGTGTAACATATTTCGTGCGGCCTTAGACAGAAATTGATATACCCTGCAGGTCAGTAAAAAAAAATGAACAAATTATACGAATACTTATACATAAATTTATATACAAAAAGATAAAAAAGGCAGGACATCGAACTTGATCTTCCCGCGAAATTTTAAATAATGCGCTTTCTGAGTTTAATATATTACTAATATGGTGAACGTAAAGCGTAAGTCAAATCGACGAATCACACCAGGTGCACTGCCCGGATAACATTTTGGTTTTCATGAATCATGTCGGAGATATGAACAACTGTATCTTTCCACGTAATTTTAAATCCCTGTTAAATGAAGCTATTATGCTTTTAAGGATGACGTTATTATTTTTCAATTGTGTATAATGCAGCTAATTTATTTATTTTTTTATTACTATTCATGGGATAAACCGTTTGCTACAAGGAGATATAATGCGGGTAGAAATAATATACATATGAAAAATATGCATACAGACGAGGATGGAGGACAATAGATATAGAAATTTAAAAGCGAGCAAAGAATAAAAGATTACAGGTAGTATACCTTCTAGAGAGCATCTTAAGGATGCTAGGTAATAAAGTAAAAGCAACTATTTATTGTTCATTTTGTAGTAGTTTAATATTGCGTCTTGAAGGAGCCCGAAGAGTCCTCGGACGGATTCGCGGAACCTCGGGCCGCTTCGCGGGCGCTCGGATCGGTTCGCGTTGTCGAGCGGATCAGCAGAGCCATTCTCCACGTGGTCGAGGATACAAGTGTGTGCCCGAGTTAGCGACTAATTCGCGTCGACATTATTATAGCCAATTTGTATTACACACTATATCTATATTTTTTGTTATCAAACCTTACTATAATTTCTCATTTCGAATTCAATTCTTCCGAAAACGCGTACGCCCCCCTTCCCTTCGCCTATATATTGTGCAAAAATGAAATACAAGAAGATTCTCTTCTGTGAGAAATAATGGATTGAAAGAACAGACAACTATTTTCAATCGAATGCGTTACTTCAAGTTCTTGTTAAAGACATCGTCACGCTCTTGAAGGTAACGCTACTTATTCCACAATTGGCAGCGAGGAAAACTTTTCACGCAGAGATGCAAAGGTGAACGAGGTAGTTATGGAAATGCCCCGTATGACTATGAATATATTCACCATCAACAGAAATCGTGTTCGTAAGAAATTCCCCAGCTTTCGATGTTCCCAGCAGTGTATCTTAGATGAGACATCGAAAACAATTTGGGCTCTACCAATGACCCCAAGTTATTCGATAAAGTGCAAATAACGAGAATCTTAATTGTTAATTATTGTTAATTAAACACAAGTGTTTCACTCATTTTTTGCAAGCGTACGAAAGAAACTGACAATGTAAAATAACTTTCGTGTTTACCACTGTCAGTATAGCAAGTAAAAGAATTAGTGGGTATTTAATACAATAATATTTTATCTAAAAGTGTTACTCGAACAGGGTATGCACGATTGCAATACGAAGAAACCTCAGCGATTTCTCATAAGAATGGTCATTGCATTTCCATACAGTATAATAAACATCACTCAACATTTATAGAAACAGTTTAGTATATTTTAATATTTTTCCAATTTGATTTATTGGCACCAATGTATGACATAGTATATTTTTCGAAACACTCGACCATAAAAAGTGTGAGGCCCAATAAACGGACAAACTAATCATTCTGAGTTGTTGTTACCAAGTCAAATGAGCCACATAAAAGTCCTGGAAATATTATTGCGCGGAAATAATAAATAATAGTCGACATAAGAAAATAACTTTAAAAGAATAGAAAAGATAATTTAAATGGACGATGGTATCGCTCAAAAGATTAAAATTACGCATAACCGACAGCGGTCGGCAAAGTGTTAAAATTAAGCCACGGTTAAACAAAGTAAGGTTGCCAACCGTAGATACCTACTTTAATATCTATATAGTGTTTTACCATGTTTTTGCCTAGTGTACCTACTATATACTGTTACAAAAAGAAACAGCAAGTAAAAATACTATATTTCCGATACATCGATAAAAATCTAGAATTTTTATTTAGAATTTTTCTATTCTATGGCATTCTGCATTAAATCTTTAATTTGCAAATTTAAAAAAAAGTGTTATCTATGATCTGTTTGTCAAAATTTATGCAAAATAATTTCATACTTTCTCTTCATCCCCGTCACTTCAGTTTTTACAAAGAGGATTATTTCTATAATGAATATGAAGTGGCGGGAAGAGAGAAACAGAGCCAGTCTATCTCTCATAAAAAATGAGCTCCTCATATACATATGTTTAATTTGGACTTTCAGTGTAATCAACCATATGACATATTTTTTAAAGCCGATGAATTAATTATTCATGCAAAATTCACAAAAAACATTTAGAAAATAAAATGTTGTTTAATGTAGCTTTATTTTGTATCACTTTCCTCTCGAAATATATCTTTACACAATGGACTGTATTTTTGTATCACATTTGGCCGCAAAGTATTATATGAGGCTATCAACGCAATAGTGGCGTAACCCACAATTTTAAAACGTCAATAATTCCATTAGCCGTTATCTCAAAACAAAAGTTTTGGGGTTAGGCCACTATTGCGCTGATAGCCTGAAATTTTCCCGAAGAAAAATTGGCAACCCTAATTCTAAGCGCCACCTTCACAGTCATGATGCAACGTGCATTTCATTGAAGTATCATTAAAGTCGCGTTCAAATCCAGGCATCTACTGTGACAAGCCAGAAGCCAGAAGCCAGAAATAGAAAGCTAAATCGAGAGTCGATAGACGAAAACCGGAGTGACAGTAGCCTAATAATTGGCGAAGGGGGAACTCGTTGGAGGAATGCTCTCGACGATGACTCGTTCGGCGAAACGATAACCTCAGTGCACTATACACGACTCGGAATACACCGGACGTGTTTATTTTCTTGTTTTCATCCAAGCAGAGTGGCCGCTGGCATTCGAACAAGATCATTCAGAGGACACATTCCACGGGATTGTTTTCGTTGCGTTCGCACCATTTTTTCGTATCGATCGAAGAAACTGGTCTGTGCACCGTCGGCGACCGAGCCACTGTGCCGAACGGCCGAGGAGAGGGGCCCAGTGTCGCGAGCGCGGGATGTATAAATATGTAGAAAATAGAAAGACAAACGGATCCGTTCTCGGGTCTGACTACGCTAAGCAGAGCCTGGCCACACGTCTGCTCGCTCTGTCGCCTCGATTTACAGTTGCACTCTGTTCCGTTGCATCCCAGCTGCCGTTCCTAACCGCGCTGGTCGCTCTCCCTTCGGTATTAGAAGCACGCGGTCACGAAGAGCGGTGCATTGGCGGCGGTCCATCGAAAAATTAATGTAACGTCTCCGACACGGTCACGCGACTGACGCTTATTGTTAGTGTCGCTCTGTTTTCTTCCCTGTGAATTCTCACATACGCCCTATATTTATAAGGCGCTCTAACAAATGAAGCTCGGGAATTTTTCTACACGTAGTATTGTACTTGGAAGTAGAGTGGCCATTTTTCGGGCGGAAATGTAGCATTTTGAAAAAATATAGTATTCTCAAGGAAATTTGGGAAAATAAAAAATTACAGATTTATTATTTTATTTTACTTATATTTCCAAATATATTCGTTGTTAGTTTTTGCTGTTAGTTTGGAGAAATTATTTTTTATCAAGTATAAGAATTCCGGCATTCTATGTTCATATTAATATAAATTAATAGCTCATTTTTTATTGATTTAATTGTAACTTTATTTCCAACTTCTCAAGAATTAATCTAAGCTGGTCATGCATAGTGTCGCGTGATGTTAATAATTAAGGGTACGTTCTGAGCACTGCGACTCGCTACAATTGGGTTAGTTTAGTTAGGTTGATAATTAATTTTTTTTTAATTAACTATAAACTGAAATATAGTACAATACTGTATAATATAGTACGGATGACAACCCTATGTAGAACGTCCATTATTTCAACATCGTTTGATTATTTTAACACTGTTTCCTTAATTATCTGAACAGCGCCTGATTATTTGAATATTGTTTAATAGTATTTTCGATTATCCATGCATCCTTTAGCGGGTCATTCGAATACTGTTATCTCGTAAAGGAAGTACCTTAGTAACTGTCACTGTGGCAGTCCCTTTGAAAATAAAAATAAAAACAGGACAAGAAATCTTCGGAATATGCGACAGGAAAACCGCGAAGGTATTAATATTGGAAATAATTAACCAAACGTATAAGAGATAAGAAGAGAACCACCAAAGATTATGTTTGCGCGAATATAACTGTACCCTCTGGCACGTTCACATTTTCAAAAGCAGTTTTAACGTAGTACAAAGTGGACAAGGAGTTGTCACTGAAATATATTCACTTTAAGATTTGTTGTTAGAACGATTGAGTACTTAAAGCGCGAGACAAAGGACACCGTGCAATTCCAATGTAGTTTCTGGGTAATAAATTTAATGCCGCCTGATAAATGAACGTTCTCCATTGTTGGAACGTAATCGTTCGACTGTCTGAACATCTTGTTTTCCAATTAGTTCGGATAATCGAGGTTCTGTTGCACTCGCAAAAGTGGGCATCAAACATCCCGTCGACATACGTCCTCGAGTCACAGTTGTTACAGACGCAGGCAATTTATTTTATTTGCGGGAACCAACTATGTATCTATTACGATACCTTATCGTGCAAGGTTGATCTGCAATCCTCACTTACGACGTCAGTAAAAACTTTAATTGCCTTACGTCGAATTAATAATGAATAGGATTTACAAAGGCGAACACAAAACGCTTCTGTAAGGCTGTGAATTTCTAAAAATTCCAAAATAATACAGAAATGTAGCTCAAGTGATGCTAATAACGTAACTATTTTTTGATTCGGCAATAAAACGGTCCTAAGGATGAAAACACTTCCTCAAAGAAATTTCGAGTTTTAATATCATCGTGAATATCTGCAAAACCGTAAAAGATATCGAAAAAAAGTTCAATTCAAAGTTTTATGGGTTTCGATATCCTAAAATATGGTGATAAAGAATTGTGGAAGAAGAGGGTGGAGTGGATAAATTTGGAAAAAAGTAATGTTCTTCGCAAATTCTTTATCGCTGCTTTATAGGACATAAAAAACCATAGAACTTTGAATTTAACTTCTTTTTGGTATCTTTTACAGTCTAGTAGATATTCAGGATAATCTAAAAACACCATTTTTTCCAGATTTGTTTTCACCCTTAGGACCGTTTTAGTGTTGAATCAAAAAATAGTTGCGTCATTAGCATTACTTGAGCTACATTTCTGCAAAGCTCCAGATTTTTTTGAATTTTAGAATTGTCGAACTTCCCTTGTCAGTATATTCATATCTTTGAGTCTCAAATATTGATGGTAAGTTAATTGCCTTAATTTTCTGTCACCAAGATCTCATAGCTCAGAATGAAAACATCTTCTGTAGAGAAAGGAAATAAAAATCTGACAGAAAATGGATAGCTATCTCCAGGGCAGGCGCGAGGATGGTTGGCGCCCTTATGCAAACAAATTTTTGGCACCGCCAAATTTTTGCACCTGTTTTCTATTTAATATGTTTTGCCTCTACGAGGTGCAATAAGAAAAAAAGAATTACATTTACATTTTGTTTATATGGGAGTTGGATTCCTTTATTATTAAGTCTGCGATATAGTTTTTAGCGCCCCCTTCGGCTGGCGCCCTTATGCGGCGCATTACTTGCATGATGGGTTCCGCCGGCCCTGGCTATCTCTAACTTTAATCTAACAAGACTGACTTTCAGACCCACAACTGTACATTTGTTGCCCCTTCTTGTGCCCGCTGTATGTATATGCAGGCCTGAATTCCTTGAATTTCATTTTTAAATGCTCCTCTACGTTTGTCTGCCACTGTAAACGCAGCTGCGCCTTGGGGGCGAGCGCCAGAGGCGATTCACGGTTATTCGAGCACCTAATTGCATAACGGGTGCCGTACGACAGGTCGACGAAACGTAAATCCCCAGCCGCGACACAACTGTCGCCGTGAATGATTTAATCGCGCGGCGAGCACGGGCGATGTTATGCGTATTGTCGGCCAGTTATATGACCGTCGATCACTCGACGTTAAATGAATTTCGTGTAAATTACAGGGGCCTACAGCGGCCGTTCGTCACGCGCGCGCTTTCGCATCCACCGCGTTAAGTACCTATATTCTACTGTGCACACTATCTTACTATGCACCGCATGAAAGCTGACTGGTAATGGAGATTTGTAAATGGTTAAATATGTAAACATATCTGCAGGTACAGTGTATGTCCTAATATAGACGTTCCAATGCCCCGAAATGTTTATCAACATAAAGGTAAGGTACAGGGTTGCCAGATCTTCGGCATTCAGCCGGAGTCTCGGGTTTTGAACCGTTGTCTCCGGCCTCAGGCAGGCACAATAAAAATCTCCGGCAGAATAGAGAATATTAGCGAATTCGGCAGGCACGCTCTGGCACTGCGCTGGTGTAGCATGCCATAAAAAAATAAAAAACTATCAAAATCTGTAACAGATTGTAATAAATATTCATAATACTTTTATTATTATTATTACTCCTTTATAAGAAGTCATTATTGGGGGAATTCCACTTACGCCCAAATCGCCCGAGAGTTTCATAAGGGTTGATTTGTTTATACGCGACTGGACGCATCGTCAAGAAGTCGAAGATTTTCATCGAAAATCGTTTCAATGTCGATTTTCTCGAAAATGAAGCGCAATATCAAAAAATGTTGTACCTTTTTATTCACTTGTTTACTTATTATAAGTCGAAAAGAAAGAATAACTTTTCTTCATATCGCGCTTCATTTTCGAGAAAATCGACTTTGAATTTGTTGACCTTGCCTTCAGGGAAATCTAGCTTAATGCATGATTTCCTACTTTACTGTATATTTTAAAATAAAAACCATAGTAGATATAGAAAAATGATTACAATGAAAATTTAACAGCTGTTTGTGCTCTATAAAACTGTGATTTTTTCATTTAAACTAAAAATTTTAAATAATTCAAATGCACAGTTTTATAGAGCATAAAAAGCCGTTAAGTTTTCATCATAATAACTTTTTTGTATCTACTATAGTTTGCAAGATGTGCAGGAAAGTAGGAAATCGCACATTAACCTTTAAGGGGTGTTTTCACCCCGAAGAACCAAAAAAGGGCACAAACGAAAAACTGCCTGATGCTTCTAATGAGATCCTCAACAAACCTGCACAGTTTAAAAAAAATCGGAATTTTCGGGTAACCGAACTTCCCTTGTTTTTAGTAAAGAATCTTTTTATCAGTTCATGCGATTTCGTATTAAAAGGGACACTCGTCCTCGTGATAGTAAAGCGTAATGATTGCGTGCGCTACATACGATATGGATACTTCTATTCGTCCTTCGAATAGAAAATTCAATGTACATTAAATCACATTGAACACATTTAACGGAATGACGTCACTGAATTACATCACACACACTTCGACTATCGTCCTGGCATATCAACAAAAAGTCGCGAACTCTGTTCGGCTTTAAAAGGAATTGGTGTTCACCTTGAAATTCAGAACACACTAAAGATGTAAGGTATTAGATAAGAAGGGTGGGAGAAGCGAGAAGTGGTAGGAGTTCCTGCATAATGTTTTGGTCGTTACGTACAAGATTTGTGATGAGGGAGCTGTGGAAAGGTGTTATAAGGTTTGCTCCGCTGGTAAATATGCCTATTTTGTAAAGGTGGAATCAGACGGCGCGTGGATCGGCGATCTTTGCGCGTGAATCGCCGATCCACGCGCCGTCTGATTCCACCTTAACCCTCCTAACGCTACCTTCTTCGTGACCATCTGGGCAGCATCTATTCTAGACAGCTAAATAACGACAATGGCCAGAAAGGTAAACACAGAGGGCAAAATTTGGGCTGGTTCCCAAAACTGCACAGTCGTATAATTGACCTATTTTACTCACGTTTCTTATTCTGCACCTTCTATGTGTTCTAGACTTTGAGATAATATACCGAATCTCGCTCGACTGCTAGATATGTAAACAGAGAACGCCAAAGGCTCTTAAACTTTACATCTTTCACTAGCACGTATAGATACGTATATATGTATTTCTTCGACATCTGCTTGGTATTCATAGTGGCATAACACAAAAAATATAAATTTTATAGGAAATGCAGTAGGTACCTACGTACCTACTGTACCTGCGGAGTTTACTTATGCAAAAAATGACATTTTTTAGTTATGCCACTAGCAATGCCAAGCAGCGATTATGTAACTAGTTTATGCATTTCCTGGCATTGACGTATTTTCACGCCGAGGCAGCAGAGGCATTAAGGCGGACTTACACGCACCAGTTCCATGAGCGTTCGGTACCGTCAGCGCCAGTGGGCTCTTTGCGTCAGTGTCAGTAACTGACACGGAGAAGTATGAAGTATCATAGTTTTTACAACTGACACTGGCGCCACTGAACCGTCACGGAACTCATACATGCGAATCCGCCTTTATCCTACATGCTTAATGCCTCGTTCACATTAGTCAAGTTGTATCTCAAGGCAAGGAAAGTTGAAAGAATCTCTACTTCATTTGAAACTTGAAAGAAACCTGAACGGATATTTAAAGTCAAGTAAATAACAGGTTAATATTGGTAATGTGGTTTCAACTTATTTGAATTCAACTGACTTCAAGCCAAGTAACTTGGCTGTTATAGTCCCAATTTTACATATTTATTTAGTTACAATGAACACAATTACCATACATCAAATTAACATCATTTATTAAGTTCCCCATGGAACTGATATGCAACCGTGTACAAACTGATAAATACACTTCCTTTTTTAATAATCCTCCAGATACTATTTTATGCACAGAGTAACGCTGCTTAACAACATATAGTTTAGGGGAAAAACTCTAGGAAATCCCTAGTAACTATTAACACGTAACTTGACTAATGTGAACGAGGCCTAACGACTCAATGCAAAAGAAGGCCAGCTAGACTCGAGACGATATTTCGATTCCCTAGCGTCAACCAAATGATTCACTGCTTATACCATAAAAACCAGTCTACGGATCGCAAGGCAACGACCGATTTTTATTCATTTAACAGGAAGAATTTTCATATTTCTGCTAGCCCCATAATTTCGGGACCGAATCACCGCAATATAGCCCGTACGCAACGTGCTCCCTCCGAACTCCCATAAACACAAAATGAGATACGAGGAGAGATAAAAGGAGATACGATGGAGAACGGAGTGACGTTGGTACGGATGAAAACACCGAGCAGGCGGGGAGAGCGCACGGTTGACGTTCGTTCGTATGGGACAATAAAACGAGGGAATGTAACAAGAAATACGGGTCAACACGGGCGTAGAAGCGTGACTGCCTCAAAGGTTCATTCGCCCGTCGCGTATCGGTGCCCTGTGTCATGCGAATAAGCGAGTCCTGCGCGCCGCGTCGATGCTCGATAGATCGTTAGCGTCATTATAATTCCATTCACCCGCGAGAGTAGCAGCCGCGTCCGGGATGGATAATCCGGACGGTCACGTAACATTTATGCAACGAAATCGTGGATTCGCCGTGCGCGTCACGCGACGACGATCGCGGGACCCGCGCGACACAGTGTATACAGCAATGTCTCGAATGAAGGACGGGGTTTCAGGCTCGAAAGAAGGTGATCGGTATCCTGTCTCCGCTCCTTCTGTTGTTACCGCAGCGAATCAAACAAACTGCGTATGAGTCTCGAGAGAAAAATACATGGAAATTCCTCTCGTTCTACGCAATAAGGGAACCAAGGCCAGGCGAAAAGATCCTCTGTCTTAAATCTGTACGGCAGTGCACGCTGAATTGTTGCAAGGCCCAGCCGTGACAATTAAGCGGGGAGGTAGTTATTCCAGGAATTGCCCGCTGTTATAAGTATCATCTAACTCGCCCGGCCCTAACAAGGGAACACCGTGGACCTGGACTCACTGATTGGAACGCAACTTTGTGGGTTTATAGAGCGACTCAAGATAAGAACAACAATAGCCCTTTATGGGTATGAAACCTAACCTCAAAGTCGAATAGGTACTCCCACCTTTTCGTGCATAACTCCTAAAGTACAAGAGATAGAAAAATATGTTTCAAGTAAAAGTTTAATGGTGCACTCAGCATTGCAAACTTGCGTTAATAGAATTTTTAAAAAAGTTTTTTTAGGGCAGGTATTTTTCTAGTCTTTTCAAAAAATTGTTAACGCAAGTTTGCAGCGCCTTTTGTAGCATTAAACTTTTGTCTTAAATTTTGTTTTCTGTCTCTTGTAGTTATACGCGAAAAAGTGAGGGTGCCAATTTGACTTTGAGGTTAGTTTTCACGCCCTTAATTGGGCGTGATTGGAACAGATCGTTGTTCTTGTCTTGAGTCACTTTATAAACCTACAAAGTTGCGTTCCAATCGGTGAGCATGGGTTGGAGGCAGCGGAACATTAACAGCGAGTGAAATACCATCGAATAAGACATGTATATTTGTAAAATTAGTGAGAACGTCAGGACTTCAAACATTGAATTTATTATACGGTTTTTTAGAAAGCAGTAATCGAGCTCAGAAACGGTGAAAACCTACACATTGTGTCATTGCGCCACTAACGTCTCGTTTCTTGGCACTTAATTGTGAATGACGTGTCGTAAATCTATTAGGAGCAACGTGAATCGAGAAATCGAGGTAGTAAAATTTAATTGAGAAAATATACCTCTGTTACAACATCTATTCCACACACCTTCTCGACTTTAACTCAAACTATTCAACGTGTTTGGTCAGGGCGGATTTGGAGATTTGCGCGCTCCTAAGCTAACAAGCGCCTGCCGCCCTTTCCGTAAAATATCATCAACAATTTTAATGCCAAAGAGTTGGGACAATATTAAAATTAATTCAACGTGACAACTCACACATGAGTTACTTCTAATTTGCTACATGAAAGAAGTAAATTGTTTCTAAAATTGTCTCAAGCCTCTGTGTTTAAAGACCACCCGAGCAAAACAGCTAAAATAAGAAAGTAGTCCTTTCTATTAAATTGTTTCTCTTATTTCGATGGCTCATTATAAGCTGAGTCATCGTCGATGACACGTGCAGATAACACGGAGGCTCCCCCCGTGCGAGTAGCTGCAGGAGCTGGTGAGGAAAACTCGGTGATAATTAAGCGAGCAGTTCTGCGACAAGTTAGCGGGTGCCACTGTATTTTTGTCGGCCGTCCGGAAGTCTTTGAGGGGACGGTTGATGCCACCGAATCGGGTCAGGACGAAGAAAGTTCCGCGGAGTCCCTCTCGCGCGACAAATTCTCAACTTTATGGATCCCCGCGACTTGTTGACTGGGCACTATTTAAAGAATAAGTGGAACGGTATATATCGGGCCGGGTTTCATGGCAGTTTGCTTCACTGCTTTCCACCAGTTTGCGACCATTCGCGCTCTATATAAATTCTTTGACTTTCATGCACTCCGTGTGCTCTGTATAGCCGACACTCTTCGCGTGCTTAGGATAAGTATAACGAACTGCTGGCTACAGGGAAGAACTCGGCCGTTTCACTATGCAGGCAGTTGGAATATGGATTGATTGAGTTATTTCGCTGAAATTGGGTTCTCGATGAAGAGGTGTTCCAGCCAGTTACCCTGGTGTTTGTCTATTTCGAGTTATATTAGAAGATCGCTCCTGCCTGGTGCCACATGTAGAACCATCCAAATGTAATGCACGAAATAACTTGAAATTGAAAAGTCTCCTGGTACATGAAATCTTATTTCTATGAGCGGTCTTTACAAAGTGGGAATTGAATATAAATTTGGGATTCCCTCACTACGGAAATTCTTACTCTTTAGACAGACGTGCTTTCACAAAACGCGAGGTAAGTTGAAATTGAAGAATCTTTTTTCTGACGAATGGAATCGTCGGATAGAATTTGCTGAACTAAGAGAAGACTGCATTCTTTAATTGAAGCCCGATTATACTGTATAAGTATTAAGTTCGACTGAATTTTCTAGCCACTTGATTGATTCTACCGACATAAATGTAACATTGAAAAGTGGTTGCTGCCTATAATTAGATCATCTGACAAAATCTTATCAACCTCAGATATAATCAAAACTTAAAACTCCAAGTAATTTTGATACCATTTTAGATCTTCTTTCGATCAAGTAACAGGTTTCTCCTGCCTAAGCCTCAGGTCTCAAAACGGCGTCTACAAAATGATTAGCCAAAGAAGCATAAACTACAGCTATTCTGAAAATTAGAAAATCCAAATAATTCGGAATTAAAATGTGAAACACGACAAACGAAATCACCCACTCAAATATTTCCACCGAAATTCCAATCCAGATTCTGTGCTTGCAGGTCCCCTGATTCAGCTATGTAGGCAAAATATTTGAACTTTGTATCGTCAAAATTCTAATACTTGCTACCATTTTATGCTTGCAGATACGTGTCGCGCCCCGTTGAAAATGTATACCAACGTTTCATCAACACCGTACCTCTCTTCATCAAGCTGACGCTTTATCAGCGCATCATCAGCCCCCTAAAGTAGTTCCCTGAATTAATAGCAAAGGCCAAAATAGACTTCCAAAACGACACAGTTTAACCCACAGTACCTCAAACGCTACAACTACATGCCATTTTCTCATCAATAGATCCTTTTCCCCTAATGAGGACGGACCAGAAGTGGAAATGAGCCTTTCTGGGTTAGGTTAGGTCTGGGTTAGGTCTGGGTTAGGTCTCGTTAGTCTTCTCGCACAAGTCCTCCCCCTTGATGTGCGCTTCCCGCGCCAGGAGGTCACCTTGGTGGTTTTAGTGGGTTCGAGTCCCACATAACCCCTGACCCTCCCCCGAGGGTTGGGGATATCCGTGGGGATTTCCACCAAGTCAAAACGAAAGGTCTCGTTGGTCCCCGCCCAAATCAAAAGCCTCAACGATCTACTTAATTACCTCCGTCCTTCTAAGTACAAATCATCCCTCGTTTTCGTCGACAACAAATTTAGTCGGTAACGGAACAAGTGACAACTGTGCAGCTGCTTGGAGCGTAAGCCTAATGCACGAGAATGGCCGCCAGCCGCTGTTAGAAGGGGAAAGAGACACATTTGCATCGCGCAATGCCGAGATAAGAACGCATGAGCATTGTTGGAAACGATAACGAACAGCTTCAACCGGGGATTCGAGCTTTTCTCGCTTTCGCGCAGCTGCTCTTTACGGGACAGAAAATCGATGATCACGCTTGGTTATCAATCGCGCGCGTCTCGAATACGAAGAAGAACGTGGTCGGCGATTGAAATTCCGCGGCGACGGCGCGGCGTCGAGTTTCTCGGGCATTTCGAAAGTGGACGTGCGATTAATCCACGTCCGTGGTCGTTCTCGCCCGCTCGATGAATTCAACCAAGGCGGTTGCCAGCCTATTGACAACCGTGTCACAGTGTTTCGAGATGAACACTCGAAAACTGCTTGCCATTTCTACAGGATGCGTGTGTGCACGCCGAATCAAACGCTGCGTGCCCGCGCACTCCGCGTTCACCGTTTCGACGTTCATCGAGCAGCCGATGCGCGGAGAGCGTTTAATTAATTAAAGGCGTTAATTAACCCTGCCAATGATTAACTCGTGTGCGTGAATGATTACATTTGGGAGAGTGTGCGAAACAGGAATGGGGATTTAATCGATCATTACGCTGCGATCGGTATTCCACTCTATTGGGATTGTACGGATATTTTTTTAGTTATTTTAGTAAGTGGGAGGACATTCTTGGAGGTTGTTTAGGAGAGGATATTATGTTATCGATTTGAATAGAAGAAAGAATTCGTTTTTGGGTTTAGGTTTTAAACAGGTTTTGTTAAACATGTTTTGCTAAACATGTTTTGTTAAACATGTCTTGTTAAACATGTTTTGTTAAACATGTTTTGTTAAACATGTTTTGTTAAACATGTTTTGTTAAACATGTTTTGTTAAACATGTTTTGTTAAACATGTTTTGTTAAACATGTTTTGTTAAACATGATACTGATCGTGAAGTGGAATATTGTGAAATAAAATAACTATATATTGACTTTATTATTGCTGTGCACGCATACATTTGTTCAGTCAGTGCCGGCCAAGGGGTGTTCAGAGAGTATGATTATGATTAGCAGATGCGACTGAAGAATTTCCGCACGCAGCGTGCGTTAAGCGTTTTAAGGGGTCATATATGTTTCTCGGCAATAATACGTGGTCAATGTATGGGAGTGACTCAGGGATAAACTATTAGTCCGATTGGTTTAATTGTTTTTGTGTTGTATAGGTACCTACATGTTTATAGATTATAAAACAGGTCTGAGAATAGGAAAATGTTTAAAAATGTGTATTACGTATTTCCGATGGGTGGGTTAAGGGGGGATCTCCTACCTGCCGCCAGTCGCTGCGACCAGTCGCAGGTAGGAGATCCCGCCTTTAGGCTCGTCCCATGCGAATCTCCGATGTTCCTCGAGGGGGTAGGTTACCCTCAGCATCTGGGAAAATTCAAGTTTTGGATCTCTGCATATTCCGCTAGCTACATCTTTTCTACGTATTCTAAATAGAACCGGGCGGAATTCCAAAGAGTAAAGAAATTACAGCCAAAAATGTGCGAGGCTGCGCATGAGTGTGGATGCCACGCCGTGCCTCACTTGCGACGAGAGAAGGCAGAATTGAAATCAGAAGAGAAATAAAGACCATAGAGGATCTTCATCTATCAGAGGAAGGTGTAATGCATGGACCAGGCATCGATTGAAATCCGTAGGTAGCAATTATTAATGTACTTTATGTACTTTAAACGCGATTTCCAATAATCCACGTTTTCCACAACGGTGAACATAAAATCTCGAAAACCGCTTCAAAGATTTGAATGAATATTTACAGGGAGATACAGGAACCTATCCTCCACAATATGCGGGCAGCGAATTTTCAATATAAATTCTTAAAAGGAAGATAAAAAATATTGTTTAATACAGAAAAAGGACAAAATCCTACATTTCAACATAAAAATCATATTAATGTTTTTATCAAAATTCTGCTGCCGACTCAAGATTGTCTTACAGATTATAAAAGAAAGTGCCTGCCTCGAGGGTAACCTGCCCCCTTAATAACCGCTCCTGCACGAATCCAGTCTCGTTATTTCGACCTCGATCGCCAAAAGCGACGCATTTGCCTACGCGACGTCGTCGATTGAGATGGAATTCGAGCACGGGTACGCGCGGCACGCTCGTTTATTTTACAGTCTAGGCACGTTTCATAGATCCAATAAGAGATAGACCCGATTTTTATGCCGTTCGGTCGCGAGTCGCTTTCGAACGGACTGGCAACTTTCCGCGGAAGATAAACTGCGCCCGCCCTCCTCGCCAGACAAAAGATTTAATGGAGGTCTCGGGGATAAACGTGCCCCGCTGGGCCGCTGCTAACAGAGCTGTCCGAGTGTCCCGCAAAAAGGAAAGAGGAGTCAACCGCGGGGTCGAACGTTTCGACTCGGGCCGAATGGCCGAGTACGTGGAGCAGCCCGAACATGAGGGAAAGTTCGCTCTGTTTCAATACTTTGAATGATCCGGACTGACTGTGTGCGTCTCGAATTTACTGAAGTTCAAGTGACGTGCTCGAATTCCTCAGGGGTCGCATCTCGGTCCCCTGCTGTTCAATGTTTTTATATATATATATATATTTTTTTTTTAATATAAGCAATTTTTTTCAATATATATATACATATATATATTAGTCTATTTATTTTTTGTTTTTAGTATAAAATTATTTATTCAATTGATTATTTAAAGTTAATAGAAAATATTAATTCTATTTTATTACTTGGTCAAGTATGTAATACTTAAATGTGTTAGAGATCCCATTCTAGCAAATCCAAACCTATAATTGGATCCCGTCAAATAAAATATTGAAATAGCATTCTGAATTCTTCCTCATAATTAGAACAACGAGGTTGGATTTTATAAATTTGGTGACCCGTCGATCTTTCGTGTAAAATATCCGATTTCATTCCATTTGTCTCGGTTCACGTATAAAAAAGATTTTTATTATTCATGGAAATGTGACTGCGATGGATTTTTCATCCATTTTTTATATCATTGCTGCAGAGCAGACCTATGTCAGTTTAAAAAAAGAAGATAAAAATAAGAAAAGAAAGAAAACGAAATAAATGATTGAATTAAATTTTGAATTGATTATGAAAGTGTCTAATCGTGAGCCAAAAATCTAAAAGAAAACTAAAAATCAATGCTGTACCAGAAAAACTCAATTGTTTCGATTTTTCACAACATGTGAAATATTTTTTCAAGAACTACTTCCTACATGAATTTCATTGCTGCAACCATCCTGCAACGTTGCCGCCACGAACTGTGCTGTATGGGTGGTGTAAGTCAGTTTCCAAAACCTCATACAATTTTTATACAATTTTTTTCCTTGAAACTCCCTCACCGATTGAATGACATCGAACCTCTGTTATCAAGGGTGGGTATTGTTCGCGGGGTGTGCACCCTTTCCTAGACGCTCCCTGGTCCGTCCGCAGCGGGCTCGAGGCGGCGGGAATGATCACATTATTTTCGAGCATAGGTCAGGCACGGCGGCTGCGATAACCATATTATCGTCCCGTCTCATAAACTTGTTTCGCGCAGTTTACGAGCACGCGAGTCTTAACCCGCCGTACTACGGAACTAGCCCACGAAATAGCGATCAGGCTATTCCGTGATACTCCCATATCGCTAATTATCGGGATTCGTAGAAGGAGAATCGGTATCGCCAGCGTGACACTTGTCGATGCAAACTGATGTCGAGTAAGATTCTATTGGCTGGATGCCTGAACGCCATTCGCGATGATAAGCTTAGTTTTGCCATACAATGCGCATTGTATTTGGTAGATAATTGAATATCTCGAATATTACGCCGTTAATAATGAGTAGATACTCTACGCAGAGGTGAAACTCTGGATGTAAGTACAGGCGAGAACAGGACAGATATCAACACAGACTTAATAGATATTTTTATTGTATATTGCCGTAAGAAGTAGAGTTTGATATGTTGGATGTAATGAATCTTTGAATTTTTCGAATATATTAGAGAGAAGGCTAAAAGAGATATTTGTGTTAGAGTGGTATGTTCTTTAGTAGTTGAACCTAGGGATTGGAGCGGAGCGATAGTATGTAGGCAAAAATTTAAATTTGGGTTTTCAGTTGACCTGGCTGCGGGATAGTTGTCTTTTGATTAACCAAACACAAGTGTAAACAAATTTGGAAAAATATTCATGTTTGCAGGTTCCTTTTTTTCTTAAAAATGTAAAAATTCACAATGTGAATCTTATTTTAGATACCTAATCTTATTTTAGATAACTTAGAAATGTAAAAATTCACAATGTGAATCTCATTTTTCCAAAATTTTTTTACAGATGTGTTTGGTTAATCAAAAGACAAATATCCCGCACCCAGGCCAACTGAAAATTCAAATTTAAATTTTCGCTTATATAGTATCGATCCGCCCTACTAGGGATGCACGAGAATCAGAAATTTTTAATAGAGCAGGCAAGTCAAAGTCACGTTTCATTCGATGAAATATAATGCTCAGCTTCTTGGATTCTGAACCCTTCGTTGACACACCTCTTTTTCCGATCAACTTTGATATACTTGGGTGGCTCAGACCCAGAGCACTTTTTGAATGACTACCATTCTCATCAAAAGAATCCAATCGTTATGAAAAAATCATGGGTCATTTTCAAGGTCTCTAGAAAATGCATTCCAATAGATTTTTTATTGAAATTTTATCACAGTTTTTGTGGAAAAATTCTAAATTACTATATGTCCGAAAAACGAAGAAAATCTTTAAAAAATTGCAACTTTTACAAATTTCGATATTAGAAGCTAAAAATCTACAGAGATGTTGTTCAGTTATAATATTTTGAGAAAAAAATGGTTTATACGTCGGTTTTGGAGAAAAGGTATTTATTTTGCACATAGAAGGTGCAGGGCGTCAAAATCAGCTTATGAGTGGTTCACACCCAGAGCGTCAGCGAAGAGTTAATACTTCATTCATTTTTCCCAGTTGATTGAAAGTTGGGCCATCTTATTTGAAGAATAAGTATCGCAGAATAAATAATGAATATTCCCTCGCCAATTGTTCTCCAATTTTATATTTAATTTTGGAAGCGTGTTCTCACTGAGAAATTGCATAAGCTCCAATTCAATGGTAAAAGACGTTTGGCATGTGATTATCCAGTTAAGCAACTAAGATTCACAAATAGTGCTACGCTGCTTTGAGGCAAATATCAAAGTACAAGCTTACAGAAATTACTAGACTTATCATCAGAAGGTTCCCTTGCATACAATTTAGGTATCAATCCATATAAAAGTAAATATCTTATTTTAAAAAACAAGTTTCTCCCTTTTTTCTTTTTCTGCAGAAGAGTTGCTGTCAGCCACCAATAATCTATTATTTCTTCTTGGGATCAGCTGCACTATCTCTTGGCAATGCTTGTCCCACAACAACAAACAAATTGATACAACTGTTTCTGCAACTTATTATACAACATGCAGTACCATAAATCGTTATCATCCGCAGGGCCCTATTATAGTTTCAAGAGTGGATCTGACTATTTAGGCTCCTATAACCGGGACTCACCACTAGCGTACTTTTGTAGTTAAGTACATACCACTGTACACATATGTGGCGACGCGCACTGTCAGTTCAAAACTAAACTGTTCTCATGGAAATTAATTCCAGCGGGTATAGAAGAAGTTTTAATAGGAGAAGAGGTGTTTTACGAGGGCATACCCCGTTCAGATAATAGAATGCTGAAATAGTAGGATGCTCGGATAATACGAAACTTGGATAACAAAGGTTCTGCTGTATTGAAATTTTATAACGACTAGTGACTTCTCGTATTTTTTATCTCAAATGAAATTCAAACTAGATAAATAGTGCATTACACCAAATTTAAAGGTAGTGGTTAATTTTAAACCTGAAATTGTACCGTTTCTCCACTACTCGTTTTTAAAATTGAAAAACTTGACACACCCTAATACAGGGTGTCCCATAATATGTGGGAACCACTTTACGGTAGATTCTGCTCTTGAAAACAAGGAAAAAGTTTATATAAACATGTGCCCCATTCGACCTCGTTCCCGAGTTACCTATAGTGATTTTTCTACTCCAACATGCTTTAACGGTTTTTCCAGAAAAAGCGTCCGCGGTAGCCATAATATTTTCGCTGTTTTTCATGCGAATCAAAAAAGGAAATATTATTCTTAAAGCAGACACAAAAAACTAGTCCTTCTCTTAGCCGATTATTTTTTTCCAATTTGTCGCAGAAGGGCGGGCATATATCAATATGTATTCAGTCACAAAGTCGATTTCTATGCTTGAATGCTCGCCATTTCGCGACAAATTGAAAAACGAAAATCGGCTACGAGAAAAACTACTTTTTTGTCTACTCGAAGAAGACTGCGAATGTTTATATTGTCATGATTCATATGCATGTCAACTCTGCGGACGGTGGTCTCACAATTCCTGCGCAGGGGTGGACGAAACCAATGGGGAAGACGACTGCAACTTTTTCCCACCTGTGGCGTCACCAGCACACGTGCCACTTGTCATCGGTGTGTTATAAAACATTAATATGTAACTACCTGCTTCATACATTCCACGAATGAAAATTTCGCGCCCAAACCATTCACATACGTGCACTCATGCAAAATCGCAGTACATGCGCTAGTGGCGCCCTCTGCGCCGAGCTTTGCGGCATCTTCCCCATTGTGAAGAAATTCACATTTGTATCGAGTGTGAATATATTTAGGCAAATCATCTTGCCCCATTTTCGGTACCCCATTTTACCGAATTTTCGGTAGGTACCTCATTTTACTCCGCGGCAGGGGCAAGCCTTTCTTTCGCCTTTTTTTGTAAAGTTTAATAACTCAGACGCCCGACCTCGGACAGTCGAAGCGTGTGCCGAATGCAAGATCATAAACTTATAGTTGCATTTGAAATAATAAAGATTTAATTAGTAGGTACAATCACCGCTTTATTTGCATTTTTCCTTAGCTTCCCCATCATACACCCCCGTTCCCCTAACTCCGAGCATTGGCGTAACTAGTTAGGGGGCCGGGTGGACCTGACCCCCCCAAAACTTGGAATGCCCCCCCCAAAACGTGGAATGGCCCCTGCCTAGAAACTATCAAAATAAGTTGAAAACATTCATTCGTTAAATAATGAATATTTTTTTATCCAGTTTACTCTTTGTTTTAGTGTCAAAAAATATTTAGGTAAATGATTGTCATAAAATGTATAGGTATATAAAGATTTCGTCTACCCATAAAAAAAAGTGAGCGGGAGAGAGTCAGAGGGGGGACATGGGGCCTGGCCCCCCCAGAAAAAAAATCCCAGTTACGCCAATGACTCCGAGGCGAGGTGTAGTGAGAGCCTACCTTTAGGACCTCACCTCGTCAGGCCGAAGGTGACCACTTCAAATGCTTCCTATAAAAGTAGGTGCCTATAAGCAGTGGCACATTGCTGGGGTACAAAAATGGCTATAACTTGGGAACAAGGTCAAATACACCGCATGTTTAAACGACCTTCCTCCATTGTTTTCAAGTGCAGATTCTATCCGTAAAGTGGGTCCCGCCTATTACAGAACACCCTATACATAATCGGTGACCGAACACTTTCGAGTGTCAGTGCACAGTGGAATGACTCGACTACCTTTCTCTCAATGGCACCGCCGAAATACGGGACACCCTGTGCTAGCCGTTCCCGGTTCCACCCGAGGCAGGCAGCGCCCAACCGCCTTATCGGCCATCATTATCGAATAAAAGGGAGCAGAGTGCAATTTCGCCTGGTGTAACGAGTGCACGCCGATCGTCGGCGACGTATGAATTGGAAATCGCGATAATCGACTTTTAATACAGCGGAGGCTCGCGTGATTCACGTCGCATCGCCTCGCCTCGGCCCGACGGTTACGTCACGAAAGCAGCGCGCGAGTACACGCCACCGCCGCAGCGACGCGTGCGCGCGTGCGCGAACAGTCTACGTCGGTCGGGTCGAGTGTGTAAATCGAGGCTTTCTTTTCTTTCCATTCGCACCTTGTCCCCGCGTGCCTGCATCCCGAGGTTTACACCCCAGCGAGTCTAGGTCAGGAACAACGATGACGACAGCTACCAACGTTTGACCTTAAGACTAATTTTAAAATCCTACTTGAGGGGCGGGAGGGAGAGGGCGAGACTCGCGATGCAATACGAGCACGAGCAGCACCTCGGCGAAATGACAAACATTATCGCGCTTATCGACGCGGGTATCGGCGGTACCGTGCGCGCGCGCACGCTTCCGCGGTCGCGCGGACAATCGGGGATTCGGTGATAAGGAAATGGAAGAGAGTGTCGGGACGCAACCGTGCCTCGTCCGTCCCTCGGCAGAAAGAGAACGCTACGTGCGTGTATTTCTTTCGGAGAGTGGCTTCTGCGTATCTAAAGATTCGGCATTGGAATTTTGTCGAACGGAATTCGACTCCATTTTATTAATTTTCATGTTGGGATTTTGAATTATGAAGGAGAGCATGATCGAAATTTTTTTTAGCAAATTGAAGGGAAGGAGAAACATGGTGAAGAAGACACAAGTGTACAGTATGTGTGTAGATAAATTTTAAAATGTTACTGGATAAGCAGCTTTTTTCTTTTTAATAAAGTAACTTAGGAGGAGTTACCACTTAGGTTCTACAAAATGAAAATTCGAATCTTGCGAAATTATTTGTTTTCTTTGCTATTTTACATATTACATTTAACCAGCTTTTGTAATTTTCAATTGAATACATCGATATGAAAGAAATGTGAGATTAGGAACTTTGAAAGATCGCCGTTTCCATTTTTTGGAGCATGAACGAAAAGTTCGCGGGCTGACAAGGGCGGATCCAGAGGGGGGCGATAGGGGCGGTCGCCCCCCCCCCAAAGGTAATAAAATAGAAAAATATTATGACATTGTGTATTATTCTGTATAAATAATTAATGTGAATTTAATTATTTAGGCTACTGTGTCAGATAGAGATATTAAAATATAAGTTACAAGCACATTTTAAATCTCGTAAAAGAGGATTCAAAAATGTACTTATGTACTTTTACATATTTCGCCCCCTTTCTAGAAAGGCTCCTGAATCCGTCTCTGCAGGATATAAATTAATCACAGAAATTCTTCCAGCAACAGTTTCTAACTGTGTGGATGGAACTATGAGGAAACTAGCTGAAATGACCTGATGCCATACGAAACGCAAGATGTCATACGATCACAGGAAAAGCAAATACTCTCCAAAACCTATAATCTTCAAAGTTCTTTTTACATTAAGACTAGATAGGGGAGACCGGGGCAAAGTGAGACGAAAAAAGTTTGACGTCGAATAAAATTTTTCCCTTTCAATGAAAATGTGTGGAAATATATTTATAATATAATTTAAACATTACTATTGATAAATGACGAATAGCAATACTTAAAATAAACTTAGAGTATATTAAAATTCAACTTGAAAAGAAAAAGCCAAAACGACCACTTAACCCCACATATGGGGTAAAGTGAGCTACTACCTGGGATAAAGTAAACTGAAATAAAATAAGTACTTTAATTAAGGATATAGGTAATTATTAACCTCTTGCGCTAAACTGGCGTATGTAGTACGTCAGCTTCTGGCTTTTTTGCACCGTGATTGTCAAAAACTGTGGCAGATATTTCATCCTTTTGAGGTTAGTTTCTGCTCCACCACGCCGCGTGGCTTTCTAGCCAGCTGACAGGTTGGAATACTGCGCACTTCACTTGCGCATCTGTTCTTTGCAGCTCATTTTACCCTGGCCACTTTACCCCGAATATGTACACAGTAGAAAATGAATTATTTAATAATGTTGGGATGGTGTCTTCATAAAGACAGATAGTGTCTTCTTAAACGCGTGTACATGTATGTTTATAAGGTTGTTTTAAACACGTATAAAAAATGTTGAGTTAAAATAACCCCTTTATGACTCATTTATCCAAAAAGCTAAATTGAAAAGAAAACCAATCAGAAGTGTCTAAAAAATTAATTTTTTAAGTTGTTAAATGAATTCACATTTTTCGATATCTGAATGTGCATAATTATCATTGTTATATTACATACATTTATTACGTCACCAAGATTTGTAAATATATTCCATTTTTAAAGAAGAAATTAAGAAAGCTCATTTTACCCCGATCACCCCTATGTATATTATACGAACAATCAGAAACTTTACTTGCCAGCTGAGTAAGTTAGGTTTCGTATTTAATGACACTTATTCCACTCCCTCTCACAGCGAATGCTTACCCTTTGGATGTGACGCACGTTAGTTATTGGCGGCACAATGCATTCGTCTGTTACCCCAAGCCACACATATATTAAAACCCGATACTGAAATTCATGCTGTGTGGTTTCTTGCGAGTTTTCACCTGCCCAGTAATGGAAACAGTGGTTACCGTCGATAGTATTGCGGCTAAACTGAGTTTCATCCATGAATACACACAGGTATATTTCAATGCGTGTATTAATAAGAGTATTGCTTCGCATTTAGTAACAATACGTTCATTATTATTAACGTGTCCCTTTTATGACTTAGTATACTCTCCCATTTAAAACCACCTAGTCATAAAAGGGACATTTCCCACTTATTTGACAATCAGCAGGTTTTATATTCTACTGTTATAATTTGTCGAAATTATTTTACTCTGGGTGTTTTAAAAATCACTTTTATGATCTTCGTAACCAATCTAACAAATAATTGTTTGAACAACGTGATAATAGGATAACTCATTACGAATACTGACTAATCCATATCCGATAAAGTAGGTACTCGAGTAACTATCCTACATGAGTATCTACTCCAATTTGTTCCAATAATCCCCAATTATACTAAAGCATATATGCGCGTGCACAGAAAAACTATGCACATCCAATTAGGTACAAAGATCGGAGCATCACTTTGAATAGAGATATTGCAGCCAGATTCATTGATTTCATGATCACCAATTCCCGTAAAAGAAGTGCACTGAGAAAAGTGAAAATCGAACTCACTCAACCCTATAAGACCCCCAAATTCAAAATTATTGTATTATTATGTACTTCGCGAATAGGTCATTGAGGATTACAATGAATACGCTTTTTGCAACTTTTCAATAAAGTTTTATCACCACAAGTTCCATCCCTTCGCTGAAATCACAGAAATTCTACTTTGCACAGTGGTTTATATATGACTTTTGGGGATAGTAGCAGCACTGCACATGTTTGTTGCTCATTTTAAATTAATCTATTAGAACATCATAAAATGTTCATTACTTAATTCCTTGGACTCGTGTTTGTCACCTACTAAGGCTATGTACAAAAAAAGTAGCAGGAAATTTGAGATTCTTTAGGTCATCGGAAGAAAAAATTCTTTCATAGTAGAATTCCGTACTGAAGGAGTCAGAAAGCAATTTATCCTAGTCGACGGGAAAATTGTAATAGATACGCGTAAATGCAGGAGTATAATCGCGATTGCAGCTCACTTAGTTGCTACGTTTCGTTCTCATCTCCTTTGGATCATGGTCCATCTGTGAGGCAATTATTTAAGAGGCTCGCCAGTTACTTGATGGAGGATTGATGAGGAGCAAATATACAGGGTGTCCCGTGAAGCGTAGTACAAACGACAGGGTGATTTCTTAAAAAAAAAAAGGTAAAAAATATAGAATAAAGTTCGTCGATTAGAAGCCCAGTTTCAAATGGTTAATTTAAATTATGTTACATAATATTATTATTTAATGCGAGTGGATGTTTAGGTTTAAATAGGTATCGGATTGCAAGTAGGGTGTGCATCAGTTTTGTTTCTATTTATTTCTGAAAGTAATTGCTTCGTGTTGTTTTATAAAATAAATGTATATCAAGAATACCAGTTAAACTTTGCATTGAACTCGCTTAACTTAAACATATAACATTATAATTTCATGGTCAATGATATTTGTCTTGAAAATTAGTATTCTATATCTTTTACTTCTTCTTTTACTTTGCCAGTTGTAGGGGAGAGGTGCTATAAAAGGGACACGTTAATAAAAATGAACTTCTTAAGTATTACAAAACAATGGAATCTATGAAAAAATTAACTCTTCGTACTATAAATCATCAATATTTTGTCGCTTTGAGTAGTCACTTTACTAATTCTTAATTTTGAAACAAGACGCCATCAACTAATAATTGATAATTTAAAACAATGTCATCTATGTATCAGATGATACACTAATAACTTTACTGGAAAGTAAAATACATATAGTGTTCAGCAGTACACGTGTATGAGAGGGACAGCCATGAAACGGTTGTCCCTTTTAAGACTACAAGTGAGTTTAATATAAAATAACCTAAAAAAAAAGAAAACAATCAATTAAGCTTACTTATACTTATACTTATCAATTAAGTATTTTCGTTTCAGTTGAATACAGGCTATTTTAATGATATAACACTTTAACCCTTTGTATATATCTTGACCTCAGAAAACCACACAGAAAATGCATTTAGAATTTTGGCAATTCGATTTGTCCCATTTAAGACCTGTCCCTTTTATAGCACCTCTCCCCTACCACGTTTTACCGAACACCACGTATACTGTACATGAGCGCCACATCATACAACTATTAATTGTATGCGGACGCATGAACAACGAGCCAATAGAGCCACGATTTTATAATTTTTCAATTTTCCCGGATATCGACCAACCGCAGCCTTCCTCAACGATTAACCAATAGACTCTCATCCGAAGAAAATAAGAACAAAGCATGGCAATCAGATAAGCTACGATCACAATTGAAGACCTTGCAGCAACAGGGGTGCAACTCCATTTTTTACGGTTTTTAACTTTTAAAAAAAAAATCAACATCGTTTGGCGCAAGTTTGACGCAAACCCGATAACAAATGAGCGATTTATTGCAAATTTTAACGCGCAACTACAACCCACCTTATGAAACAGCCTTTTTAGAAGACTTTTAAACGTGCATTCGCTGAGGATAAGGATATCTCCACAGATAATGATGACGAGAAGGCGCAAGACTAATGTTATTCTTTTATGTCTACGAACAGTTTCTTCCAGTTCCCTCGAAACTGGTCAAGATGTAGTTGCACCCCTCTTGCCGCAAGGTCCTCAATTACATCCCCGCCATTACGCGTGTTTATTTTAACTTTCCTCTCACTTCTAGGCTCAGTAATTAGGAATTTGCATGATTCTCAAAAAAAATATATTTGGGAGCTCCTATATAAGTTGTATTGTAATTTTTTTTTCATAATTTTTTATTGCATATTAAGCGAGAAAAGAATTATTAGAAATTGCAATATTTAAAATTACCGAAAACGATCCGGAAATTCCCGAGCGTAGCCGAAGAAGCCTGTGACGTCACATGGTAGTATTTTCACACTTTTAGCAGTGAAAAATACATTTTTATTAGCCGGCTGTTTTGATATACGTATACATTACTATTAGACGGCTGTTTTGATATACGTATTTTTAGGCAACTCATAACACCAGTTTCACGACGCAATCATAAATACATAGCAGCCATTTAAAACTACTACTATGTGACATCACGAAGCTTTACGACCAATCAAAATCGTTTCTTCGCAATACGGAACGTTTCAAACATTACCAATTTTTAATTTCATTTTTTAATACTTAACGATTTATAATAAATAAAAATTTTATTGTACATTTATTGCTTATGGTGTATATTCAGGTTATAAATAATAAATTATGCAATCTTTTTTTAAATGCAAATTCCCTATTGGTTTCTGATTCCTCAGAAGCTACAGAATGGTGCCGCGAGAGAATATTTCCTCTCCGGTGACTGCCAA
Source organism: Andrena haemorrhoa (assembly GCA_910592295.1). Taxonomy (NCBI): domain Eukaryota; kingdom Metazoa; phylum Arthropoda; class Insecta; order Hymenoptera; family Andrenidae; genus Andrena; species Andrena haemorrhoa. The sequence continues at coordinate 28,557,621 of OU342945.1, read as the reverse complement.
AGCCATTTCGCGCCACAATCCATAACCACGTCTATCATTAATGTGCCCGCTTAAGTCCCTGAAAATTAACCACGGCGACCGCGCGCTTCGAGGCCAGTGACTAACGAGGGATCAGGTGGACAAAGCTGTACGTGGGTCGTAGTAAAATTCTCTCACCTCCTGCGCCTCAACGGCCCGTTTAACGTGCTCCGCGATCTCGGCCGCCTTCGGGCCAGTCTCCACGGGCGCGACCTGCGAGTGCCGCGTGGCCTGTGCCTCGGTAGTGAGCTCCTGGTAGCAGGATTCCCCGGAGCCCCGTCTGCTGCCCGCGATGCACATAGCTCGCCGGAAGAGTCCCGCGACAACGGCGCACAGGCCGCATTGCATGCCCGTGGCGCTTCCTCTGCTGGACAGGGATCCACCGTTGGTCCGTCGCCGGGTCCGAGTCCCGCGAGAGCCACCCTCACGTGTTTGCGACGCCAGCTTTCTACCCGGTAGCCACTCTCTTCCCTCCTCCCTCTGGCGGTCTCTTGTCCGTGTTTTAGCCCCCGTAGAAGACCCCTGCTCGCGAGCCCGCGCGTAAGCTTCCTCCGCTTCTATCGAACCGTTTCACCGAGATCTCTCGTCGCTTCGCCTTCCATCCTCGCGGCCGCAGTGTCTATCTTCCTCGAGATCGCCGGCCCGCTGCGCTCTTGAGTTCCCGCACGGCCGCCTCCGCTTCTCCTCGCGTACACGGTTCAAGCCAACGTCACGTCTACCGACGATCCCCCGGTGCCGCATATCACCTGCACGACCAAACCACCGTCGGGAACAGGTCCAAAGATCTCTCGCTCGCTCTTTTCTAGCTGCCCCGTTCTCTCTCCCGAAGGGAGGAGGAGCTCCGGCCGGCGTGCCTCTCGGAGAACTATCGATTGCCGTGAAGTCACGTCCGATAGCGTCTAACGACGTCGACGGAACACCGTGCCGGGTCCGGAACGAAGGAGGAAATCAGACGAGTGCTTATTCGCGATCGTTCGGACGCCACCGACACGGCGACCGCTCCCTCCGGCCGATAACGCGTTACTTTCAATTCTAAACGGCTGCCTGTGACTGGGCTGCGTCACGTGAATACGTGCGGGCACGTATGTGCTGGGTAGAGAAGGTTTAGGGGTTCTGAAGGACGAGGAGCGATGGGGTGGTTATCATGGCTAGAAGAAACACAGTGGGTTTGCTGAAGCAGTCGGGGATGAAAACGCGTACTGGAGCAACCAGAGTTAACAATTCTGGAGGGCGTTGTATGATGCTTTTTGACGTAGGCATAGTAAAGGGTGCGGGGATATTGGAGTTGCTGGGAGTCATGAGAAATTCTTTTGGCGGATTACAAGATTTACGAGTTTTCTTTCATAAATTGGCTGAAAATGCATTAAGAAGCTTGCTTTAAGGGGACTAGGCAGTCAGAAATTCGATTTTTTTTTTATTGTATTTTTTGAAAGTACCACCCTTCCCGAGTAAAATGCCGTTTGGTTTATGTCAAAACTCGCAAAACTAAGGATTTTACAGTCGAAAAGGCCTGCGCGCACGCAGGTAGATTAGTTCCTCTTCTGAAACTTCGGACGCGTTTTTCTCAGAATCACATTTCCTCTTCGTTTTGCAGTGATTGCGAAAAAACGGAGGTCCAAATCAATTTGAAAAAAATTGAGCATATGTAGAACATGTCTTGTTACGACCCAAACCTAAGCATAAGTCTGTGAAAACTTCTGTTTTGACAAAAAAAAAATAAAATGGCTCTTTTCCCTGGCGAAAAATCACGTTTCTTCAAAATTTGCCGTTTTATACCCGCCATTTGTATAATTTTGATTTTTTTTCTTTTTCAATAGGTTCAGGGCAGAATGGAGGTCAGGGCAAAGTGTAAATTTCAGAGAATACGTCACAATTCAATTTCTCACGGCCAAAATCACTGCAAAATTACAGCGGCTCCAGAAAAAATGCCGACACATCAGATGACTGTAGCGCTGTCATACATATGCATATATTATTCAAATCATTTTTTTTCACTGTTTTATAGTATTAATAAACATTACCCAAAAGTACTAGTCACAATTTGTATTCATCTCCTTGTAATTAATTCGCAAAAAATACTTGATTTTCGAGCGATCTGACTGCCTAGTCCCCTTAAGTCGGCGAAGGAAAAGTAGTACATTTCGGTTTGTAATTAAATATATTTGGTAGAAAGAAATGGAGAAATGTTCTTTATTGCGCGAGATTTCACTGTTTTGTAGCTATGGCTCTGGACTGACTGTAAAAAAAAGAAGAAATGAGACTGGAAGGATAATTACTATGTATTACGTTTGAACATGAAAAAAATAGTGTCTACTTCGTATTTTAATACTTCAGTACGGTTTCAAAGGGTAGAATATTTGTCATTATATCTTGCGACAGAGAAGAACAATTATTCTGTTAAATAGAATGTGATAACCAAAGAGAAAATAACTATTCAATGAAAAAAATAGAAAATAACTATTTGGCAGTGGGCAGTAATATTGTCTAATTTGGTAATATCAGAGAATTCTTTAAGACAGTTAATAAGACGGGTTTTCATTGTGTAGATTTGAAAAGTTGCTTTGCCAAGAAATGGTATATACTTAGCCAAGAGAATAAATTATTATCGCGAAGTGTGATAAAGGTATTTTGAAATAAGGACAAGCTTACAAAATAGTGTACTGAAAGCAATTCTCTGTGTTGTGTAACCAAGGACAATTTTTCAAGTATACTTGCTATTATTATTTCCAACGGACTAAATGTCCATTTTCGGCTAAATATAGGTTTTACGTGGCTTAAAGAATTCCAAAATTATGTCTGTATTTATGTCACATTGAAACGGTAGCGAATATTCTACTTAAAAATTGTGCAAGGAATAAAGTAAATAACGATTATGACGTTCACAGATTAATCTTCCCCTCCGATTCGTTGCAAATTGGTTAAAAAAATTCAGTCGCGAAGTTCATTTCTAATTTGGAATATTTTTCATATTCCTGCGCGTTGTACTGAATGAAGAAAATGAAAAGTTCCCAAAGGATGGTGCATCTAAGACAAACCGTTTCTCTATAAAACATTGTTAACGTCCTGGCCAATTAGATCGCACAGAGTAGCTCGTGTGGGCGGAACGTATCCCCCTACATCGTTCCCGGATGCACCGCTTGAAGGGGGGAGAAAACTACGTAAGAGTCTTCAATAGCGAACAGCACAGATTATTGGTCCAAATAATGGCACTTTCACGAAAAAAAAAAAAAAAAAAAAAAAAAAACGTTCCTTTGTGACACACATCGTTCCATTCCAAACTTGTCGACCCCTCATCGAGCACAGCGCGTAGAAATACAAAACAGCAAAATTGCCGTTGTCACAGTCAAGATGAATTTTACAGCTAGTGTCTTCGACAAATCTGCCCGCCAATTCGCACGCTCAGATTCATCTGTCAAAATCCGTGGCCATTCCTTTCGTTCGCACTCGGACGGGTTAAGCGGATGGTAAGGGACATGCCAATTTGCTAGATCGTCCAAGGATCAATTACTACGATCGCGTACACGCTAACGCATCTTCGAGGAGGGGATATATCAATTTGGCTATTCCGAACGGTAGAACACGTATCCCCAGCACGTGTCTGGCGTGGCGATGTATGGGTCCCGATCGTGACTTTCTCTCCAAGAGGCCCATCGTCGATTGTTCTTCGCGTGGTCGCTAATGGGCACGAGGCATCCGATACGTCAGGTAAACAAGGAGAGAGAGAGAGAGAGAGAGAGAGAGAGAGAGAGAGAGGTCCACCCCCCTAACCCTTCCCGATAAGATAGTGGAGGCTCGGAAGCAAGAATCTCGGGGTCTAGGAAGAGAAATGAAAACCGGGCAAGAACAAAGGCCGCTCCCTTTTGTTCCCTCTACGACCTCGATTTCCAAGCAAGACTCTTTTTCAGCTTACGGAGCAGCAATTATAACCGAGCGTGGTGAATGCTGCTCTCAAAGAGAGCGTGCGCTAGGAGAGAGAGAGAGAGAGAGAGAGAGAGAGAGAGAGAGAGAGAGAAGAGGAAAAAGGAGCACGTTCCCGTGGCGGTACGCAGGGCGACACTGCCGTCTTGCCACTAGAAGGACAATGAAATCTCGGGATTAAATGACCAGACAGAAGGGGGCGAGTGTCCCTATTACGGTCTAGAACGCCATGAGAACCCCCGCGGACTGGAGTGGCTCCTCGCGAGCTCTTCCGTCAACAACGGAAGTCTACACAGTTAACCGTGCCCGGAGCTATCGACGTATACTCGATTAAGACACAATTAATCCCCTCCCGTGCGAGCGCACCATCATCGTATCACTCGCGTATCGGCCGGAGTTCCTCCTGGCCAGCACAGCCGTAACCCAATTTCGATCGCCGACACGCTAGCTAGGCGTCCAGCGGGGTGGTGAGCGTCCACGCAGGATGGAGAGGCACGCGAGAGAGGAGCCGATCCTGATACCTTTATCGGGGCGGTGCAAGGCCGCTGGGTGTCGTCGCGCGTAGCTACGCGAGCGGTACGCGAGAGAACGACGGGGGGTAATGCCCGCGCGCACAGATATCGTAGCTGGTTCCGCACCGGGACGAGCCTAGGAGCTCCATGACCGCGTGCGAGTTGCGCGGGTGGCCCCCGGGCCCCGAGGCCCGGTGCCGACGAGGCCGTGAGCACGACGCCCGGCTCCCACGGTGGCTCCACCGTCGCGCGCGTTTTCGTGTCCCGGAGGCAAGTGCGGCGATAAAAAAAAAGGGGGGAAAAGGGGATCCCCCCCCCCGCTTGAATGAAGAAGAGAGAAGGCTCGAGGCTCGGTAGCGCACCACCCCTCGTCACCGACTATGCACGCCGGCCGGCCGTTGCGCATACACTGAGCCACTGGATTCGAGCGACCGAGACTCGGCAGCGCTCGACAGCCTTCGCCGGGGCTCGGCACCGCTCGCCGCCTGGCCACGCTTCCCGGTCATCCCGAACAGCGCGCACCGCTCGCTCCGAACCACCAACGGGAGAGTGGCTCTCACAACGCGACGGGCTCTCGTCGCGAGTGGCTGTCGCCGGTGACGTTACCTCCATGTAGCTTTCTCTCGCTCTATAGAGAGAAAGAGGGACGGCGAGGGGGGCGGGAGGGCGCGAGCGTACGCGCGAGGGAAGAAGATCAATAACGGATCCCTCCTCCGCCTCGTCGTCCCTCTCTTTTCAGTCGCGCGTACGCGGCCGCGACGTAGCCGCCACCGTATTTACACACGCACGTCGTGCGAGCTCTTACCGACCCCTACTCTCCTTATGCTATCCCGCCCCCTACTCTCTTCCAGCCCCGTAGTGAGCTGCTCGAAGGGTAGGAAGGATTTCGCGGTCGTAAGACGCGTGTAAAGGATGGCCCCGTTTATTGATCTTTTACGGATTTCATTGGAGGGACGTTAGAGCGGGGAGGTGTACAGGGTGATCTAAAAAGGGGGCTGGGGAATTTAGACGGAATGTAGGCCTGACAGAAATAGACGAGAAATGCCCAATCGACATACGAATGTAAATAAAGAAAGAACAGTATAGAATAATTTACATGCCACTTTATGTTACAGTGGGGTGGATCGCAACAGTTGTCGCGCTGTGGGATTGCAAATCCACTCGCAGAGATAAGATAAGGCGAAGATGGATGGTTGGGTCAACTTCCACTTTTATTTCGGTTTCATATGGGAGATGCTATATTCGCTTCTTCTGTACGAATGCAATGATTAAACTTCCGCGAACCAGGGCCATCTTTACCAATGGGCTAAATGGGCTGTAGCCCAGGGGCGCCCGTGATCCAAGGGCGCTTAAGAATCAAATATGTTGAAATGCTTTTTTCCCTTCAATTTTGGGGACAAAAATTTCTATCTGGAACATCCTTGCATCGATTGCGAAGAAATTGCACCCTTGGGGGCTGAGGCGCCAAAAAATTTTAGCCCAGGGCGCTCAAATTTGTTAAGACGGCCCTGCCGCGAACTCGTCTTGACTAACAAGGGATGATTCCGAACCCGGAAATTCAAAGAATTCTGAAACTTTTCTAATCACAACTCAATTTTTGTCTGGGGGGTTTTCTAAGGGGGTGTAATTCACCCCTGAAAATCCGGTTCTTTTCTGATTTTGTTTTATACCGCGTGAGCTGCAAAATAATTTTTTTTACGAAATGATAGATGTAATTAAAAGAACTAACTTTTGTCTTGAAATTTTTTCTCTATCTTTTACAGTTCGCGAGTTATAACACAAAATCGGAAAATAGCCGAATTTTTAGGGGTTGATTTCACCTCCTTCGAGTGAATTTGGGCAGCAAACAAAAATTGCATTGTAATCAGGAGGAAATCCCCTACATATTCAAAAAGTTTCAGAATTTTTGGAATTTCCGGGTTGGGGATCTTCCCTTGTAAGGTGGAGGCATTTTTAAATGACTAATTAACTTGTCTTACACATTTAGTAGATTGAAACCCTTCGGTATAAGCACAAAGTAAAATATTCAAATGTATGTAAATGTATTAATATAAATCTGCTGATTTAACTAAGTTATAAAATTTATAAAATTATTTATGATAAATGTATGATGATTGTAGGGAATCTATACAACCGCGGATGGAATGAGTCCTCGCGCAAAAATAAATTAGAAACGTAGAATGAAATTTTGGAGGCTTTCTTTTTGCAAAAATCAATTTTCACAATTCATCCAATGTGTGTGCGTCTAACGATTAATGCACTCGGCTAAGAGAAGACAGCGTTAAATATGGTACAACTACATGTGAAATGATTTTCTGAGCGAAGTAAGTCTAAAGTGGAGGGCAACATTTTCTCCAACGAAGTTCTGTTTCTGGCAGAATCGCTTTTGAAGATCAAGTACTCGTGCACCTGAATGAGAAAGTATTGACTACATATTTCCATGAAAATTGGCATTCTTTATCGATCGCAGGTTTGGAGTGCTTTCTGAAATGTTGCTATTATATAATAGTATCTGCCAATGTTATTAAACTCGAGATCAAGTCAAAATACTACTCTACAGAAAGATACATAAGCGATTCTCACAAGGAGAGGTTCCCAGGGTGTTCGCCTCCGATTGCTTTGAATTTTGGATATGTTTTAGAGGACCGAAAAATAAGATATTTGTGTCTTTTTATAGCGGCCCGTTTTCATATTTACGGGGTGAAACCAACCCCCACAGTTATAAGATTTTCAGGTGTTCATCTCTGATTGCTTTGGTTTCTGGATATGTTTTAGAGGACCGAAAAATAAGAAATACCTGTCTTTTCATTTTGGCCGGCTTGGATGTTTAGGGGGTGAAACCACCCCCTAAAGTTCATAAGAATAGTTGGTGCCCGCCTCCGATTGCTTTGGTTTTTGGATATGTTTTGGAGGACCGAAAAATAAGAAATACGAGTCTTTTTATTTTCGCCGGCTTGAATGTTTAGGGGGTGAAACCACCCCTCAAAGTTCATAAAGGGTACAAAATTGTGTTGAGTAAAATTTCATATGAAAAAACATATCCAAAATCCAAAGCAATCTGAGGCGGGCACCAACTATTCTTATGAACTTTGGGGGTTGGTTTCACCCCATAAATATGAAAACGGGCCGCTACAAAAAAACACGTATATCTTATTTTTCGGTATTCTAAAACATATACAAAATTCAAAGTAAGCGGAGGCGGACACCTGGGAACTTTCCTCTCACAAGTTTTCAAATAATTTGTCATTTTAAAACTCTGACAATATGAGTACACTCTCATTATTTTGCGTTTTTAAATAATTCTCATTCATCGACACCTTGACCTAACCTGGCCACGTAAAGTATTTGGCTTTCAGGCCCCGGACATCTAGGCAAATGTCTAAGCCTAGATGCTACCGCGTCTCTAGATTTCCTCAAAAAAGGCAGAAACCGATAGCGGAGAAAAACATGGAATAGGGTAAGTCTGAGATAGTTCGACCACTTTTTGGAAAACAAATCGTAGCATTGCTGTGTTTCTCAGATTGTTGGTGTTTTGGGCAAATTAAAGCAATGTAATTTAGAGTAGTGAACAGAAATTATACTTTGCGATAAATGAAAATACTTGCTCTCATTTTCAAACAAAAAACATTGACATTGCAGCGTGCATCCACTATGGGTAACCAAGAAAAGAGTGAGGCTCTGAAAATGAAGGCATTCTTACTTTCTTCCCATTTTCAGTTCATCGTCGACAATACAGGGGTTTCCAATTCCAATTGAATTTTTCATTCTGCACGCCACATCTTTATCTTCAGCAGTTATTTCTTTTAACTGCACCAGTACTGAAATTAACCGCAGAAATTAATCGTGTTAATCCGCACGATATTTGTCGTTGTTACCGCCAGCACCCCAAATGAATCATTCGTGGTAGGTAAAAAAATTGAACGAAAGCCGGATTACGGTGAAATCGTATTTAAAGTCGCTCGACCGATAATTCCGCCCCTTTTGATGGAATTCAAACGCAACGTTTAATCCCGCGGGATGCGAAGAGTATGGTAGAATCCCAGTCCCTGTCCCAAAATAAATATACAAATACGACCGTTTTATCGCGCGGCTAGATTTGTTTTCCGACGCAAAAAAAAAAATTCATGTTATATTTACAAAGTACCCTCGGACTCTATATACTCTGATCTGCGATTGATGTGTGCGTTTATCTCTGCGTTTCTCGCCGATGCCAGAGAAATCTCTATAATACAAACGGATGAGAAATCGATAAACGTCGCCGGTTTTACGTATGCGATTCGATGGACAATGTGCTCGCGCTATCGAAAAACGCGAGTGCACTTGCATATTCAACGAAATGACGCGGGCATGCGTATTATTTGATGGAACAACGTTACACGATACGTTGCGGACAAGATAGCTGACAGTAACCCGCGAAATTGACCCCTGCCGCTGGACTTTGTCCAATAATTGCTATTGATTTCTCTTCGATCATTAAGTTATTCAACGGAGATAATGTAGTATCTTGTTTGAATGAGTGGGACGAGCAGAATCATTGCCAACGTTTCATGATTGTGCAAGTTGAGGTGGTAATTAGTAGGACACTCCGCAAAAGAGTTCACCAATTTATTCGGTGCGTCAAAATAAGTCGAAAGTGTGGAATAAAATTTTTTCGTACGATGCTCCGATTTTGAAATAATTGATTTCTAATATTCGGCGGGTGCGCGTATGATTGACTTACGCCACTCTCTATTACTAATAGCGCGCTAGAATTCGTCAACAGTGATGCTGTTCTGGTTTAAATCATAGAAGAAACTTTTACTATTTTCATGAATTTTTTTCAAGAACTAATACAAGAATTTCAATGTCTTCTTTTGGGTTAAATGTTTATTATTCCTTGCAGTATAGAATCGTATTTTTAATGTTTCCAAAATATAATTAGAAATGTGTGGATTTAAATCGCAATGTTTGTGCCTCAGCGAGACCTCAGTTGTTCATATCCTTGAAATACATATTAATATAGCTTGAAACTTTTAAAAAGGTTGTCGCACCATTGTCGACCGTTTTTTCCTAAATTTTTTTACAGTTAAACTGAAAAAAAAAGAATATTTTTCCTAAATTTTTTACAGTTGTGTTTGGTTAATCAAAAGACAACTGTCCCGCACCCAGGCCAACTGAAAGTAGTATCCTTATCTAGTATCCGCTTATAGTAGCCTTAATAAATAGACCGAAGAAGGGATATCAGAAATGGGAAAATGCATTTAAAAAAAATACGATACAATGCTAAATTGTATACCAGCGACAATATTTATCTCGATTTATTACTGTATAAAATATTAAGCTACATCCACGACAGAATACCACAGGTGATGCGCACCACCATTGGTGAATCACCAAAAACAAGAGACTCCACGTCTTTCAGTGTACACGCCTGAGAATAAAATCGAATTTAAGGCACGTCTCATCGGTTCCCATAATCGTGACCCTGAAAACGCACGTAGAGGAGCGCGCACGGACCAAGGTGAGATTCCCGCTGGGGCAATTACGGACAGAGAAAATAACGGTGTGTTTTCAGTGAACCCTCTTCTCCGCCACCTTATTCCCCTCCTTCTCCGCTGCATGGCGACAATCCCAAAGGGAGAAAATCGGGCTGCATTATCGCGGGATTGCCCTTGCCGCTATAAAAAGACTTGACCCGTATTTTCCTTTATGTTAAACCTAGGCAGCGCCATAGAAACCTCATTTTTCCCTTCCTACTTCTTCCGCGCGGTTCCTCGCGAGACACTTGCCGCCATGGTCCCTTGAATCTAGAGACGCGGCAGCGTCTCGACGCTAAGTACATGTTTCGACACTCTTTATATGTCGACTGTCGCTGCCGCGTATCTTTAACTCGTAACCCGCTAATCCAACCTTACCTGAAACTTGTTTCTTTAATATCTCATCACGCCTGCAATATTTTCTTAATTTAAAGGCATTTTTCTCATGTAAACCGCATATAAGCTTTCGAATAAGACGAAATTCAATAAAATCGGTCCACGCATGACAGAGATATCGCAATATCGTCTCATGGATCAGTCGGAAACGGTAATATTTTTCTTCTTCTTCTTCTTTAAGCCATATTTTTGCCAGTATAATACTTATACGCGTTATACCATGGCCGTCTGTAGTACAGGCCGGAACATAGTGAATTTGGCAACGCTGTCATCAGTCCTATTTGAATTTTTATGAAGCGTTTCGCGCGTTTTGATCGGACCACCGCACGGCCGGCTCTGGTACCGGTCGGAACATAGTCATCGGACTGATGATTGTTTGAAATGCGGTGTTGCAACATCGTAGTGTCCGGCCTACGGTGTAATAGACAGGTGTTCCGACTTCTGTTCAGAATGTGTGACTTTTTCGTCTTAGTTCTTCTGGCGACCGGCAGATTTCATGGCTGTTTTAAAGGAATTTACATATATATACAGGCGTGGTATGGAATTCCTACTCGCAGTGGAGGGGGAACAGGCCACGCATGCGCGTGATGACCCCGTGACGTCAAACCAATCGACGCCAAGGTTCAGTCAAACGACAGCGTCATCACGCGCATGCGTGGCATGTTCCCCCTCCATTACGCGTAGGATTTTTCTGGCAAGCCTAGTAATACCATTAAAGTCTCTACTACCACTAAACAGAAATCGGCGCATAAAATCGCTAGGGTAAAAGGTACAGAGTCGGAACACCTGTCTATTACACCGTGGATCTAGTATACATGATTGCCTGAAGAGTTCGTTATTTCTTTATCGAAATTTTACGAAGTTCCATATTACCTGCCTTTACCCTACGTGTAGATACACCGAACACGAGCGTTGCTTCTTTTGCGTCAGTTCGCAAAGGAAGTGCGGACAATATGGTCGCCTGTGATATTGTTGCGTTTTCATGCGTGACGTACTTACATTTAAAAGAGATGCGAGAGAGAAAATTTTGGGTACCTCCCATAAATGGGGAACTATTACGTGACAAATTTGCATCTCGATCACGCATTCTCCACTCACGCATAATAAAATATTCATTTATATCCCACACATTTTTTAGCTAAAGTGACACCGGGGACTTGGTCGACAAGACACCAGAAACCATTGGTTGTTCGCCGCAACTCCGTGCGTAAAGCCGCGTATTCACGTGTGCGTTCGGCGCGCACCGATTTTTTGCTCGTTCGGTGTTCGGCGCGCATGCGGCGCCCGTTCGGGCCGATCCGCTTGCTGGCGGTCCATCAAAGCGTGCATTCGAGTCCGAACAATACCAATTTCACTCAACTCCGAACGCGCACCGAACACCGAACGAGCAAAAAATCGGTGCGCGCCGAATGCACAGGTGAATACGCGGCTTAAGAACTCATATTCCCGTGTACCTCGTGGTCATCGGCGACTGATCGACGGTGCGTAAAGGGTTTTACAGCACGATGACCACGCGACGGACGACTGACGGTACGTTCGTGTGCCGTGCAACATTCACGAGTATATAACGCAGAACGTGCGTCGACGTGTTCCAACGTCCGTTCTAGCATAAATACGTCGATGAAAAATTAACGCACGTCGCACTAGGGTGTGTCAATTTTATGGGTAAATTTAAAATTTTAAAATGACTGGTGACAAAGTAATACTGATTTTAATCCTGAATCTGAAATTATCTTCAGATATTGATTTGAGTGAGGTTTAGCTACTTCAAATCACAGTTGAAAAAAGTGAAAATTAAGTAAGATTTAACTACAAACTATACATATATTCATATACAGCTCAAAGTGAGTCTTGCTTACATAAAAGCATGAAAATGGAAATAAAAATATGTGGAAATTAGTATTTATTTCATTCACATGAAAATATATGTAACTTTAGCAACAGATCTAGCCATATGTCATTTATGTAGTGAATTTAATGCTATTTAACAAATTCCACCAAAGAAGCGATATCTTGTTTGCTTCTGTTGCGGTTCATAAGCTCAATTATTAAATTTGTTTTCATAATTTTAGCAATTTTCGTATTTTTCTATAATTTCAAATGAAATTCCAACTAGGTAAATAGTGGTTAATTTTAAATCTGAAATTCTATCGTTTTCCATTAGTCGTTTTTTAAAACATTGAAAAAATTGACACACCCTACTGTGGCGCGCCTGTGGGAACGCAGCTTGAACCGTGCAAAGCGTGCGCCGGCATTCGAAGCGAAAGCAGGCGCCTTCGTGCATGCACGTTATAGCTTAACGCCTTTCTACCTAATGACTTTGGAATTTCCACAGAAGGAAAGAAAAGAGCTGCCGTATTTAGGAATTCAGCAAAGCGGTCCAAATATAGATTCCGCCGATCGATTAAAGTCAAATGCAAATGAGTGCAAGTACACGCCTGTTCCCGTAATAGAAGTAGGTAAGCACACCTAGAGTTTTAAGGCAGATTCACACATATCAATTCCGCGACGGTTCAGTGCCGTCAGCAGGGATGCCAGGAGTATAGACCACATGACGTAGTAGGTGGTAGTGGAAGGGGAATCCTCGCGTGTATACTAACACGACTAGTGCACACCACGCGAGGATTCTCCCTCTACTACACCCTACTACGTCACTGAGTTCGTGGTGCGCACCAGTCGTATTAGTATCGGAGGCGGATTCAGGAACCTTTCTTGGAGGGGGCGAAATATGTAAAAATACATAAGTACATTTTTTAATCTTCTTTTACGAGATTTAGAATTTGCTTGTAATTTATATTTTAATATCTCTATCTGATACTATAGCCCAAATAATTAAATTTACATTAATTATTAAATAATTAAATAAATCAATCAATTTACACTAATTATTTATGCAGAATAATACACAATATCAATATTTTTCTATTTTATTACTCTTGGGTTGGGGCCGCCCCCTCTGGATCCGCCCCTGATTAGTATACAGGGTGTTTATAAAAATATGGGACATTTTCCAGGACCGGTTCTATTAAAATAATAAGAAAAGTTGGTATACACATATGTCCGATAATGATAAGTTTTACCTGTTATAAGTATTTCTATATTCTGTAAAACATCGGCCCGAAATGGCGTTGGTCTGTTGGCCTAATACAGTAGGCACTCGTTATAAGCCCGTTTCTACTATGCGTTGTACGCCCGGCGACTATCCCCACAGGCTCTTTCGTTTCCTCTTGCTCGCTCTTAGATTTTCTCACACGCGCCACTGGCCGCGCGGAATAGTGTCCACAACGCGCCGTACGCCCGCCGCCAGCTCCGTCCATCGGGCTTATAACGAGTGCGTACTGTAATACATTTTCATTCATATCTATCGATCTGCGGAAACACAGCTGGGCTTCGGTAATTGCCACTTCAATAGCGTTTCGGGTCCGTGCTTTACGAAATATAAAAATGCTTACAACGGGTAAAACCGAACATTTCACAGTTCGACAGCCATCTGGACTTCTAACATTCAATCGCCGTTTCTTATAGGTTTTCGTGCGCTGAAAGCGACACCGCAAACCGTTTGTCGCCATCACTTTCTGTTCTTGAGAAATTCGATTATTAAGAAAACTGCAAATTTTCAACTTTGAACATCTTTTGTGTCGAAACAGTAATACTTATTCGGTTGCTCGTTGCGAGCACAATGATATTAGTTATTATTGCATTATGAACATTCAAATACGTTTAAACATCGATCAAAGGGAAAAGGACACCCGAAATGCACACATTTTTGAAGATATCTTTGAATTTATTTCCAAAAGGGTCTAGAAGAAAATCTGACTATCCCACGCGTTGCGGCAGACATTGTTCCATCTAAAAGCATCAACAGAAGTGGTAAGTCATGTTTTGTTTTTCAACACCGAAGCGAAATAGTTTACTAACTTTCTTTATTATTTTGGTGACTAGAACCGATCCTGAGAAAATGTCCCACATATTTATAAACACTCTGTACATAGCTCTATACATACGAGGATTCCCCTTACTCCCTACTACGTCACATGGCCTGCACTCCTGGCAACCCTGGCCGCCGCGTCAGTGTCAGCGGCAGGGTCGCTAGGGAATTCTCTACGCGTGGAAAAGACATGACGTCACATAGACCTATATGTATACACTCGAAAACGTGGCGTTACTGGGCTTGGCTCGGTTTGGGGCTGGCGTCGGTTGGCATGACGTCACGACCCACGGCGTGACCAACACAAATATACGGTTATCGGTATAGGTGTTCCCTTTCTCCTACTCCGTACTACCCCAGGTGGTGTCCACGCCGCCATTAATTCCCTACATCTGGCAACCCTGCTCGGCGGTAACAAAATTCGCTTCCCCGTTTTGGAATAGGGTAGAGTTCGCACTTGTCCGTGTCAGTTACCGGCACTGACGCGATGAGACCACTGACACTGGTAGCCCTGAACACTCGCGGCACCGATACACGTGAATCCGCCTTTACTCGGTTTTATCGGGCCACTTCGTCGCGGGGAATCAATTAATTGCCGCTTGATTGAGACGGTCTGCACAATAGAACAGATTGTCTTCCGATAAGTGCATGGGTCAGTGGAACATGGAAAGAATGTTCCACCGCGGCGAACAAATTCGTTTCAATTATAACTTCCTTGACAGAGATCGTGCAGTCGCGGAAACGATAACGAGACACCGTAGAGGATAGACGATCGATCCTCAGAAGAAGAGGAACGAACGAAGGGGAATGGAGGGCGGGTAGGAGAGGGATGGGCAACTGAGAACCTCTGTCGTTTGGCAGGTTTGTTTCAACGGGGCGACTGCTTGTCGGTCGTTGACCCCGCAATCGCAACCACCCCTCATCTCGCAGCCTCCCTCTTCACTTTGTTGGTGCTACGAGACTATTCTGTCTACCCCCCTTCCGTTCCTTATCCGCCATTCTTCTCGTCTCGTTACTCATTACGATCCTTTTCTGTTGCTTTAGCCACCGCTACGCCTCCAGCAGAGGCGGATCAATGTCTCCCTTCCGCGCTAAGGATGCGCGATAGATTAATCCGCGGTGGAGACGTGGACCCCGATACGAAGGCAGGATGTTTCCGAATTATCGGCGCAGAATTGAAGGGAACAGGAGACGAGCCTTTTCTTCTAATGATTACGACAGGAATAGGAATAATCACGATCCGTGTATAGGTACTAATGCATGCCGTTGCTTCGAGTGGTGATTAGGTTCCCTGATGTCAATAGCTTCCTAAATGGCCTGGCAGAGCTACACCAACTGCGCACTTACGATTTAACCCGAGGGTGACGGATGCAGCCTAAACATCCTAAATAGTAGACTATGCGCGTTGCTCATTAGTCTCATTGCTCCTTGAGGAAGATAGAGATTTCTCAAAGCATAGCAAGATTAGAATGTGTTAGGTTGGCGCAAAAGTTCGCTCGCTCACTGCTAAGTGATATTCGGTGTACGGAAATGTCTTTTTTACCACACCTACGTATACCTTCACCAGAAAAATGGCGAAAGGTCATAGATAGCCAAGGGAAGTACTCTGATTAAAAAAGCATGTAATGTAGTATTGCTTTTAACCCTTAGTGGTCACACTTCTGTGAAGTTACCATACGAACTGTATCAGTCCAATTGAGTCGCAAAAATTATAGTACACACTTTGAACATTGTAGAATATGGAATTAAATGACAACAGGTGCCAAAAAATCGGGAAGGAGTAAAGTTCTGAAAAATGATCTTTTTTTACTAAAACAATCATACATTTTTTATTTTTAAGTATTTATCAAGAAAGGTATTTATTTTCTGATCTGAAGATGGTCAATTGTGGAGTAAAAAAACACGTTTAATTCAGAGAAATAACTATTTATTATTATTATTGTAATGATTCTTATTATTATTTTTATTCATAAGAAGGTAATTTAATAATCTAGTATACATTCTGCGTTTGTACTCATTATACAGACATGTAACTTGGGGGAGAAAAATATTGTCACAGCCACAAATATCTGTTCCACGAGAACATGTGAGAGCATGGACGGACGTGACTGCGCAGGCGCGACAGCGCGAATGTGACGAGGTACCGAGCGATTGTTAACCGCACGTCACTTCCTTCCGCGAACGAAAAGTATAGAGCAAGCGTAGTTGAGTGCCACATATTCAGTTAGTAAAAAAAGTATTTGAACGCTTTTTAAAATCGTTGATTTCGGGAATTTCGCGATTTTCAACCTTATTCTGCGATCTTTAAGCGTTTATAGCTCAGAACAATGTCAACCGATTTTGATGAAATTTCAGACATGTATGTAACTCCACTTCAATTTGCAAACGGGTTTTTGAACTTTCATTACAGGTTCACAAAAAAGTTTAAAAAACGACCATTCCTATTTTTTTTTTTGCTATTCCGACCAAATGCATTTTTTTCAAAACGACGAAACACGCCACTTAGCAAACTAATCCTTCTAGCTTCTAAAAAAAAACTTAGGTTGTTTGGACCAATTCTAATAAAGTTATGCGATTCTAAAAAGCGTCCAAATTTGTTTTACTAACTTTATATCCCCCGCAAACAGAGATACATCTAAGTTTATAACCCGCATCTCATGTTGTATATGTTTGTGTGTACCAATAAGTGTGTTAAGTGACCACAGAACACTTTCTAAAGAAGTTCCTAAGGGTAATATTTCTTTCAATAAAAATTTCACAGGAACAGGTATTTTCTTAAACGAAACATATAAGTTCTAACAGAATTTTTTTAAAAATAAGAGTTCCACAATTTTTTCGATCATACAAATATTGATATTCACCAGACTCATTAAAAATAACTTATTTAAACACACCCTGAAATAATCCAAGGTTCGAAGCTTGCAGTGCTAGCTATGGAAAGCCCTTGCAATCTGTTGAAAAATAATCGTTTAATTGCATAAGTGGTCATTTGTTTCGATGCACGTATGTTTAAAAAAAGAAATCAACAAATACTAAAAAGTGAGCGAATCTAGAATTGATAGTTAATTAATTACAGAAGAACTATTTGTTTAATGAATTTCAATAAAAGATAAATAGCAGATGGAAAATAGAAGACGAAATGGCAGCGATAACTTTCAAAAACAGTACACCCGAAATAGAGATTGCAGCACAAATATGAAAAATTAAAAATATCCTCGATAAAATGAAAGGTAAAAAGAGGATCGATGATATCGAGAAACTCTCTGCGCGATACCAGGAGGATTATTTATTCTGCCGGAGCTATTACTTGTTTTTCAAAAATATTTGAAACTGCACGATACGTCTGCTGGTAATACGCAGCACCCGATTTATTTGAATATAAAATATGTGCCTGATGAAAAATCGGCGATGGAAATGCATAGTAAATGCCTCGAAAGCTAACTCAAAGAGTTCAAAGCCCTGTCAGTGATAAACTCAATTGCAAGAATATTAACGATATGTACTTTATCTCTAAACGACAACAAAAAATTCTGAATTATCAGTATAAACATTCCAGCAAGATTTCCACGCGAAACGTTAAACGAAAACGTTGAAATTCCATATTTATTTTTGGTTACATAGATTGATCAATATTTCTGGTGCAAAATACAATTTTATTGAGTTCTAACCTTCTTCTACCATTAGTGATACATACACTAACATGGTACTGAACTGGTATATGGAAACAGTTAGCTAAAAAAGGGCAAGAAAATTTGAGATGTGAGGATACGATAATAAGCGTGAGAATTAAATCAGAAGATGAATGGCATACAAAAATCCCCCAAAAAACTCTGTTGCACTTCAGTTGAAAAACTTACAGATTGATTATACTTCAACAGTAGAATATATATTGACGACAGAATCCTCATACCTACCACACAAGTTACAATGAGAATGGTTAGCGTAACAAGTTGCGTTGACGCGACGAGAATTAAGTGCTCACAGAAAAGAAACTATCAATGGGTAACCTGTAAGTAATTTGAGTCTAAATCTCGAAACCTCGTTTGATACTCCTGGCTAAAAATCAGAAAAATGTATCAACAATTATGGTACGGTTATGAACGACATGAATCTTCGCGCAGAAATACGTTGAAATTGTAGGTACCTATACAATTGTTTTTTCAAATGACACTGTACTTCGGGGAAAAATGAGTTCTAAAATTCACGAAGAAGACATGCACTTCAAATCGATTTTCTCGAAAAAGGCTCCGTTCAAAAATATAATTTGAAATATCAATATACATTGACAGTAAATATTCATTTCGTGCACAGTTGTACCATACTTATTGGTAAACTCTGCCGATTCTTAGCAGCATGCGTGCAAGACGAGCTTACAAAATGGATTTTCCATAACTGTAAACAAATTTTATTCCACATTTCTTATCTATTTTCCCATGTAGAATCGCTATCCTCTCGGTTGTGCCGTCAATTACGAACCACCCTGCATACAAAGGTGTTTCCTGAGAAGGGAATGACTTCGTCTCTGGAATATGACACTCGCCAGTCAGACCCTTTACAGCTACAAGCCTAACAGAGGTCTAGTTATCCACCAATCGACCGATTCCTACATCAACTGAAGAATCGAATGCCCTAGACAGAAGCAAACCAAGTATCCACGCTGGCACTCGTTGCCGGTACCGGTCGACCGCACTCCTGCCTACTGGTGGCCGCAACAGTGTCCCTAAACAGGTGTCGTTCGCATAATGTCGCGTCGACAGGCGACGCAACTTCAGCGACCAAGCGCCAGGAAAGTAGACCGGAACGTCCAAGTGGCAGACCGGCATCGACGGTGAAACGAAATCCTGCAACGGGTCGTCGTGTGTTCGCCGCGACAACACACGAGTAAAACTCGGGAAGCTCCGGTGGAACTCTCCGCAACAGTTGATTAAACCATGCGTCATTCGAACATTGTGTGTAACGCTATTAATAGTTGGCGGCAAGTTCGCCGTTCTGGGCGAGGAAAGCGAAGGAAAAGCTGGCGTAGCCCAGGAAACGCGTAGTCCCGCGAAACCTGTGCAGGGGCGAGCCAACCAGCGACGCTGGCTGACCCGCCGCCGCGGCCGGGGGGATGGCCCGCCATGGCCAGGGACGCGGATGAGGATGGACGTAGGAAAAGTGTTTCTGGAAGGTGCGCGCGCAACGCCACTCATCGGCTCCGGAGGCTGGGAAGCTCCCAGATCCATCAAGCCTTACGAGCCCATTATACAGGCAGGTTATATACTCGACGCGTACACCTCACTGATTTCATACTCTTCCACGGTTGCCTGCGCTTCGTGGCGCCGGTGTATCTCTCGTATTATGTAGGGATATATTTATGTTTATCGTGTAACGATTAACGGGGGAACGCCGCGACTCAGCTGCGCATGACACGGAATCGTTCAGCGATATCGCTGACACCGCGGCCAGGCCGTAAACTTCAACCCCTCGGCCAGATATCGTTAACGATATTTGCTGGACGTATGTTGAGGGGTAGATCCAATATTTGGAGGGCCACGGCGGCCACGAAATTACTCCATTCCCTCGTGAGCTGGGATTCTTGGGCGGCCGTATAGTGCTGCACGTACAGGGGACACTGTCGCCTGCAAGTAGGGGGTTCACGTGGCTTTTTGTAGTTTGATTAAGGAGCTTCGGTACGGCAACCAAAATGATAAGAAATCTTTAAAAGCGTTTCACCATAAACTGGGGTGGCTTTGCCCGCGCCGGGGTGACATTGCCCACTTTTCGGAGGAACTTTATTTTATTTTATTGTGAAGTGATTAGAATGTACGAGGCAGTCAGAGCATCGGACCAACCCATATTAAAAAATTTGTTTTTTCCTATTTATATGGATAGTAGGGCCTATTGGAACACTTTAATGCTACTAATTCAATTTAGGGAATAATGTGGGTTAGTCCGCTGTTGCTCTGACTGCCTCATACGGTGCTTTGTAATCGATAGCAATAATTTCTCCAAGGTGAAACGGAAAAAACAATTACGAATGCAATCATATGGTAATTTTTCAGTCAGAGTAAAAAAGTCGGCAAAGTCACCCCGGCGGGCAAAGTCACCCCAGTTTACGGTAAATTAATGGTCAAAGTGTAACAAGTATTGTGTCAAAATTTGAAGTCGATTGACGACACAGTTTTTGGATGAAATTAAAATCGAAGTTGCGCTCTTATACACAGGCATGGGGAAGCGATAAAGTTTGTATAAAATGTTACACAGATTCCTTAGAAATAATAAGAAAATTATAAAGTGTTGCAATGAAAAGCTTAAATATTCCTAAGTAATTCTAAAATAGAAAATCGGATATGGGGATACGATTTATTAGATAATTGAATAGACAGTAAATTTCTCGTACTTTGGGAACTAGAAAAAAAGTTCAATTCAAAGTTTTATGGTTTTCGATATCCTAAAATATGGTGATAAAGAATTGTCGAAGAAAAGGGTGGAGTGGATAAATTTTGAAAAAAGTAATGTTATTCGCAAATTCTATATCGCTGCTTTGTAGAACATACAAAACCATAGAACTTTGAATTTAGCTTCTTTTTGATATCTTTTACAGTTTCATAGATATTCACGATAATCTGGAAACTTGCAATTTTTTCGAGGGGTTGTTTTCACCCTTCGGATCGTTTTATTGCCGAGTCGGAAAATAGTTCTGCAAATTTTCAGATTTTTTTTTAATTTTCGAGTTGCCGAACCTGCCTTGTTAGCTGCAGAAATTCTGCACACTACGTGGAATTGTGGGTAATGCCATAAATATTTCAAGAATGCGCAATTTCAGTGTCCGCGTGAACGGCAGAGCTTTAACGTTTCTTCGACGGGCGATTTACCAGTGTCAACTTCCCTAAATCTTTCTGTTTAAGGAACTGCTCCGCGCCCCTGTCCTAAATCAACTCGGGGGCACACAATGAAATTCCATTTTCCCGGGTAGATACACTATGTTGACAGCGAATATTTTTCATTGGGACCTCGAGACCAGCAGTCTCTCCCTCTCGCACCATTACCGCCAACCTGCTTCTCTCTGAAAATATCTCGTCGATTCTGCAAGGGCTTACGCGATCCGGAAAAAGGAGGAAAAGGCTGAAAGGGCAGCACGTCAGGAATCAGCGATGCTGTGGATGAACATCGATTATATACAACGTCTTAAGATAACTATACAGGGTGACAAGAAACTGCGTGACAAGAAAAATTATAGTGAAAGAAAATTATTTCATTTTTATGATGACACAGTAGAATAGCAATCTTTTTTGGGATGAAGGTGTGGAGGATATTTCAGGGTCATCTTCGTCTTTTTAAATGGGACCACGTGTGAAGATCAAGGGGAAAAAATTTATGTTAAACGATTTTAGTAATAATGCACTAAAAAATAAAATAAAAAATGCACTATAAACTAAAAAATAATTGTTTCTGGTACTACAATTTCGATGATGTTAGAAACCAAAAATAATTCTCCTCTTGGACGACAATTTCGATAGGCTTAATATCACTTTAAATAATTTAGTTTAAATAACCAAGTTACCATATTCTTGTAGTTAGGGGGCGCATTTGTCTGTGTATTACACGTGGAGCTTCAAATAACTTTGGTCAAGTACATTGTATGAGGAACGCATAACCATAGTACGGGGTCAAAAAGATTGAAATTAATTTTTTTTAACATTTTTGATTAAGTTTATGTGTTAAGAATATAAACCTAGGGTCTTATTTTGAAAATGAAAAAGTAACATAGATTATTTTCAAAAGCGTGTCACGTAGCACGATTTGTCTATCAATTTATAAAAATTCATTAAAGAAAGTAGATCAATTAAAAACTACGATCGAGCGATAGGTAATACATTGAGTTCAAAAACTGAATTCCATCGGTTCACCAGATCTCAAGCAGTCTTGACAGCCACAAAACAAATTTTTCTTTAACACAATTTTTCGTAGAAACTTCTGCTTCCATTGAAAAAGTAAAAGTAGGCAACCTTGGAATCACTTTTACTTACAGTTACTCACAAAAGTATCGGGCCACCCTATATGTGACATATTTTACATATTAAATCGGCTGTAAAGTAAGAATTCGCAATTCTAATTCACATTAATATAAATCTTGATTAATATACTTTTGTTTTGGGTGCATTAAATTGAAAAATTGTAGATAGTTTGTTTAAAAAAGTATTATCATCGAAAAAAATATTTGCCCAAATTCAGTATTTAATTTATACAATGAAAATTACAATAAGTTAATATTCTTCTAATATTTCTGCGATTTTATTATAAGGCATAAATTCAATTAATTTTCTCTAAAATTCGTGCTTAACTTGTTCCATTTTTCCAGTAAAATTTCTTTGAGCATTTCTATCTGAAAATATATTAAACAAGGTTTATACCAATGTAAATTATAGTGATTAAAAGATTTTAAATAACTAAAATATGTTACTATTATAGTACATCAAAGCTATATAACTGTCGTACAAAAAAAATTGTTACGCAACCCACAGTTTGACAGTTACTTAAAGTGATTATATCAAATGCCTCACCCTGTACATAGCTATAACTGCAATTTCCCAGAACCGTAAAAAGCCGTGGCAATTGGCGCGCTATTAATTGGCGAAACACTCATCACCAATTACAGAGCAGCAAAAGGGCTTTGTGATCCGCTTCCATTCACTCTTTGCAATTTCTTCTTCGACGCTGTTGAATACAGCTTCCATCCCCTCATCCGTGTCTTTGACCCTTGCCCCGTTCCCGTTCTACAGGCAGACGGCCGCTTTGCAGCAGCGTGTTACGTTCATATTGTTGTCGACGTTGATACACGGAACCGTGAAATTTGCACATCAAGAACTGAATCGAGGGTGAAGCAGACGACGACAGGGAGGACGAGAGGGGTGGTTTGAAATGGCGAGAGCGAAGGCAAAGGGGGTTCGAAAGCTGGTTCTTCTCCCTACTTCGCTGTCTTTATTGATGTACATCTTTCCTTGCCGTGTAAAATGTCTCTGGTGCAGTCGCCCCTTTCACCCGTGTAACCCCATTGTTGGCTCCAGCATTTCCCTGGTCGTCGCTAGTTCGCTTTGTGAAACCAGTTTCCACGCGGCCTTAATACATGGACACACAGCGCATCCGCAGAGAGGAAAGATATCGGGCTGGTACCCCGCCTATCAGCTTACATGAAATTCCTTTCAATTTCTCCACAGACTGAGCCTCGATTCGATGGATCGACACGTAACGGCGTAATTAGCGCGACAGCCTGATGATTGTAAACAACGAAGCTTTGAATTCTGATGACTATCACTCGCCTCCTCAACACGAAGCTCGACGTAACACGGTTACTTCTTAATACATTTTAAGTAACTGCCAATGTTACCCCGTACTGCCAATGTTAATACTCCTTTGATGCCGCGTCGCATCCATTTAATGTGCGTGGAAGTTATTAATTAAATGGCCAGACAACGCGCTCGCGTGGCGCGGGGTAGTGCAATGGTTTCACTACAAACGTTCGAGTTACGAGACGTTAAGGGGATTCACGATCTTTCTCAACTATGTATTCACGTTTCAAGAAAGAACGGACAAATTCGTACGTAATTGTCTCGTATATTTAAGAAGTTATTAGTACAAAAATGTTTCGCCATGACTGGACAATTGGCACCGTTCCATGCAACTGAGACGGGAAAATCCGAAGAAGTCTTATGTTAAAGAAGTGTGGCTATCGCTCCTACAGAATAAAACGTAAGAAACGTAATTTGACAAAAGCTCAGCAGTGATTGCCAACCTGTGGGTCGCCCAGCTGGGACACCCAAGCGATCGCGAAGTTGTTTTCGGGGGGTTGCCACGGTTATTTTTAGTCGACGATTCATAGCACTTATTTATTTTGATATGGTTACATTGACATATTTTATTAATGATGTGGGGTAGAGTGGAGCTAAAAGTCCGGCGGGTAAAAAGCTTAGAGCATATGTATTAAGATAATTAAATATTTTTAAGTTAGAATAATATTCTGAAATACCTATTTCTAATGTGTTTTCTTTATCTTATTAAATTTACCTTACCTTAAATAGAGAGGGGAGTTAGCAGATTATTTGAATATTATAAAAGGTGGTCGCAACTCAAAAAAGGTTGGGAAACACTGCTGTAAAGAATACGATTACGTTCAATACATTTTTGTCTTTGCGAACTTACGAAGAAAAACTTTTACGGCCATCGACTTAATTCTGGTAAGATGATTCACAAGTGCCTACTTCAGATGCACGTAAACTTTGAGATTCATTGGATAATCTATTCCTGAAAAACACGTGTAGAGTTCTGGGTACACTTCCAACGTACGTAGCAATTTAAATTATGCATGCCACTTCTGTCGCGTTGCTTTGGCATTTTTATCGTCCATATCGTTATTACGGATGCAATACTACTATATTTTATCTCGTAACAGTTTTATTAACCTACAAACCTGACGGCCCTGACGCTCGTCAAATCTTACACCTCAGAATTTCAAATCTCTGTAGCTTCGTTATTCCATCGAATTTGGTCCTAAAATTTCAGAAACTCGTTTTCGGAATGTGAACCTTTAAGGAGATATAATAAAAAAGAATGGATCTTTTGACCGCTCAGATGGGAATACCCCCTTCGCTTCTTTCACAGCGTGGGCGGCTGAGGTGAGTCAACGCCATTAATCCGCGGGAAAACACGAACAAATCACTTTAAGCCCGTCACCAGCTGACGGGGGCAACGCGACGCTTATAATAAAAATAATAATGTATGATGCCGGGTTCAGGTCGAACGTGTAAAGAAGAGTTATCGCCGGATAGGCGAAACATGTCGAAAATAGTTGTTCGCGATCCACCATGCCGGACGCATTTAGACGGCCGCGCTAAACTTAGATTGCTTTCTGAACAAACGGAGTTAAGAGGGTCCGCGTGAAGAAGAGTGTGACACACCAGAAACTCGCTGCGGGAGACCCAAGTTTACGGGCGGCTCGATTAAGCGGTGAATTAAAACCGCGTGCAAATGTTGACACACCGAAGAATCTTGAGTCTCTTTCTTTCGTTCCCTAACCTCTTCGAATTGCTACGTCAGACCAAATAATATCTTCGGAATGCCAAAATTTGTTTCTTTTTCTTAGAGACCCATATGTTTGGCCACAACAACGTAGTACTATTTAAATACAATTGATGTGGTTATTTGCGCGAATTCTTTTTGAGATACATTATTGTGAATAACATTTTCGAGTGTATGCTATAAATCACAAGGAAGCATATCGTTTTATTTAAATAAAGAAGAAAGAATGAAGAAGTGAATAAAAATAAGTCACTGTCATCGCAAGATGGCCCTCCTTGAACCGTAGTCTAACTTATATTAAACTTTCCTGTTTTATAAAAGAATAAAATTCCTTACAATGTTAGTTGCCGTGTGCTGCGTTTGTAGTTTGATTATGTACGACATTCATGGAGGTTTAGATATAATCTTCCATTAGCGTTCAGCGGGTATAGTTCGTGGCAGAGTAATGGGGTGATAACCGTATTTTAAAGAGCAGTTGCGCTTCAAATAAACTAGCACCATCATTTGTAATAATAGTGGTAGCAGTGCGGCTTTGTTGCACACTAATGACTGGGTAGAAATAAGAGAAGGAGAATGCGACAAATTATTTTAATTAAATAGATGTGTATTGGGCGGTGTTCTGCGAATCAGTTTGTTGCTATCCGAGCTAAGGTTTTGAGGAGAAAATATTGGAACAACTGGGGTTGGTCATCGTACTGTTTGGTATTATTTTATTTTGAAAAAAAAATGGTGCTATATTATATAGGTATGCCACTGATTAGACACAATCTGTGACTAATATTTTCATTCCAATTTTTTCAGTTGGCTTGTACTGTCGATTAATAACGAAAAAATCTCATTACTTTTAACTGGAAATTTTCTTTATTCCTTCCAGGAACCGTGGAGTCTCAACCTACAATAGTTTTCTTTGAAAAAATGTATGAAAATATTAGTCACAGAGTGTGTCTAATCAATGGCATACCTAAATAATATACCACTATTTTTTCAAAATAAAATAATACCAAACAGTACGATGCCCTAAACCCAGTTGTTCCAACATTTTCTCCTAAGAACCTTAGCTCAGATAGCAGCAAACCTTTTCGCAGAACATCGCCCAATACACAGCTTTAATTAAAATAATTTGTCGCATTCTCTTATTTCTGCTACCACTAATATTACAAATCATGGTACTAGTTTATTTGAAGCGCAACCGCTCTTTGAAATACGGTTATCACCCCATTACTCTGCCACGAACTATACCCGCTGATCGCTAATGGAAGATTGAGCATTCCGAGAGGCGACTCGGCCAGAAGAGCTGCGCTATAGAAAGCGCGAGTGTCCTCGTTCGTTAGTCCATGTCCACGATGACGTCAGCTGACAGGTAATAATGTTAAGTAATATTTACTAACAGGCGGGACAGACCGACCTCGGGGTCTCCGAGGGACCCGCGAATCGTTCCTGAGGGTGCCACCGTCGAGGGCGCAGCCCACCATCAAGTAAATTATTCCCCGCGCAGCCGGCGGGCTCGTGCGCCCGCGCGCGTCCGAGAAGAATTTTGGCCAACGCACAAGCGTGCCTCTAGCAGCGGTTTCTCAAGCTGTCGCACTCCGGGGAATTTATATCAGAAGGCTGTGTTCGATTTATGCTCCCGCGACTCGGATCCGTCGCGCGCACCCGCAGACGGGCAGGTACCGATCGAAAAACTCTACTCTTGAAATCCGCACTGCAAAACACGATTTTATTAATACGTGGCCGTTGTATTTTAGTCGAGCACATCCGACGGTACGTGACCGTGGGCGCGTCAACGTTCGCCCGCCGCGATTTTATATCGCGACGAGCGAATTAATTTTATACGCGGGCAACACGACCGCGCCTGCCCCGCTCCCACGTCCCCGGGAGCAGCTATTGCAATAAAATATTGACGAGGTTCGTTCCCCTCTCGAAAAGAGAGGAAAAGCAGGAAAACACGGGCGGGGGCCCTCTTTCGCGGGAGGCTGACACGAAAGGGGTGCTCTAAATTCGGTTAAAATGCATATTGAAAGAGCGTTTTTAGACGCTGCTAATGGTAATTGCCTTTTCAATTGACGCCCGGGCCTTCTTTCATGGGCCTAGCTCGCAGCACCGCGAATTTAAAAAAAAAAGCGTGCGGGGTGTATCAAAGGGGCCGTGAAGAGCGTAGGCTGCAATAGCGGAGAATCGACGAGTTTTTTTATTGCACTCCTACGCGTCCAGGGTATTCAGAATGAGTATTGCGTGGGTGAACTGTGGGGAGTGTTTTAGAAATTGCAGGTGCAGACTTAACGGGGTGGTGTAGTTCGTGAGAAGGAATGAAATATATCTGTTGCAACCAGGGTTACCACCTCTCCGGTTTTGGCCCGGAGACTCCGGGTTTTAAAGCAAATCTCCGGTTTTACTGGAAAAATCTCAGGGTTGTAGAAAAAAAATGAGATAATAAGAAATTGTGGTATTATACAGTGGTATAAATTTTGTATACAATAAAAGTTATTAATTAAGAAAACGGATACTTTTAAATTCTGAATTGTTTGAGCTTAAAAGAATTGCACATCTGTTTTCAGGATATTGGAGAAAACTTTTGGAGCTCCGGGTTGGAATTTGTGGCACTCCGGGATTTATATGGTGGTAAGGTGACTACCCTGGTTGCAACTTACAATTTGTCTTGCAAGGGGAGTGCACGAATGTCGGATTATGAATATATTTTATCGTAAATAGGGTAGTAAAGACTATAAATAAGTCTTTATACTTCTATCTAATCGTTTAAATTAGACGAATGGCTCTATTGCCAAATATGTGAAAGTATTATAGTATAACACCACAAATATATGTATAATATAGTAAATTTATTTTTAAATATGACTGATATCCTTAGCAAAATTATATTAAAAGTTATCGCTCTGCTTGTGCTAACTATCGATTATTTTATATCCTGATTAATTAATATTTGAATGGCACGTATCCTACTTAATCCTAATAGGTTATTTTGTATGTAGTCTGCTTGATTTCTGATTTTGAATGCAACGGCTTAAATAACAAATATGTATATTATAATATAAATTAAAATCTGCCTACGCTTATATTAATGATTAGGTAAGCTAGCAATATTATATTTAGTAAACTGTTAATGGAATTGATAACACGTCAAATCATGAATACTAGATGAGGTTATTTTCAATTTCAATTTTTAATCGTTTTCTTCAATAGGTACATTCATTTATTAAAGAGTAAATGGTAACTGAAATGTACGTAGCCACTAAAGGGAAGATTTGATTTAACTTAACAATTGGTAAATTTCTATTACTTTACTATGTATATGTATACTGTACAGAACAGTATACAACGAAATGAAAATAAATAAATAACAAAATTAATTTAAACAGTAAACAACAAAATAAAAATAAAGGTTTGTAGCCTAAAGCTGGGTTTACATTAGTCCAGTCGCTGGATCCAGTGAGTGGTTTGACTGGGTAATCGAGTCGATGTCTACATTATTCCAGTCTTAATCCAGTAGCTGGATCAGGCGAGTGGTTCGACTGGAAATCGGTCGATGTCTACATTATTCCAGTCTTATGAGCCGCCTAGACGATTCCAGTACCGCTGGAATGTTGTGTTCTCAATGCAGGGGGTAAACACTGGATCGAAAAGTAGATCCAGTCGAAACCTGCTGGAATGGCAGCACTGCGCTAGAATGAGCACACTGTTTACATTATTCCAGTTCCAATCCAGTGCTGGACTGGATCACTGGACTGAACTAATGTAAACCCAGCTTAACGAAGGTCGACAATGTAAACGTTGTTTACGAATAAAAACTGATCACGTTATTTACTACCGAATTATAGGCAATCGTGAAATGTGTCCAAGTGTTGCTAGTTAATACGTAACACAAGAAAATTATTCTATATGTACATATATGACGAGAATTCACGCTGATTCGATTAAAAATTATATCTCATCATCCAGCCAGCACATTTCACAGCATTACAAAATGTATTTTTTCATATTAAATACGTATTACGATTCAATTTGGTGAGGCCACCGATGACGCACTAAGCGGAAAGTCAGATATAAATTTTATGACGTGAAGAAAATCGATGCGTCCCGCCATTATCTCATACCCTCTGTATCTTCCGTCAAATCCTTCGTTGTTACAGCTGTGCTAGCCCAAGAAATAACACTTTCTATATATGAATAGGCAAAAACAAAACCAGATTGGAAGCATTTATTGCTCACGCATGTGGAAGCAAAGTCGGCGTACGCGTTGCTGCTTTCTGCTCGAGTGCTCGCACGTATATATCAACGACTTTATGATACACTTCGGTTTTCCTCGATACCAATCTTTGACTGATGCATCCGCAGATTTTCTCTCTGCTTATTTTAAAGATGGATCAGTGGCCGAAGAAGCCCAGGATAAAACCTATTGCCTAGGTCAGTGGTGGCGAACTGTTTTACGTGAATAATAATTATAATATTATTATTTTTAATAGGGGAAAGAATTAATGGAAAATGAAACATTGCAGAATTTTATTGAGGCAAGTTTTAAAATTAACGTAGAATTTCATAAGAATGAACTCATAACTTGACAGGTAGAGGAAGTGCAGCATATTTGGAATGCTGTTAGTTATTTGGAATACCGAAGTATCTAATAAACTACTAACGGTATCTAATTTGTAACACCGTAGACAGTAGGGGCTATTGACCTGTTAACGAATGACAATTTGTGGATGAACCGCCATAGTGACATTTTCGACCTTAATCTGCAGGGTAAGAGAACGTCAAACTGCAAAACTTTTTCAGCAAGTATTCATTCGTTCCAATCATGGTTAAAATATTTCAAAACTTTAGAGGTAGACACTTAACCCTCGTCAGACGGCATAGGTACAATTGTACCTTTTGCGTTTTTAAATTGCGATAACTTTTTTTCGAGAAGCCGAGGAAGGCTGAAGTTTTGTGACGTCTCTAAATTTTTGGTCTAGATTATATAGACCAAATTTCAGAAAAATATCTCAACCCCCTTCCGAGATAGGGGGTCGAGTCGAGGGTTGCATCCATAACAGCGGCATAGGCACAATGGCGCCCTCATATATTTTTTATGAATATAATGCAAGAAAAAAAGAATGCGATTTTTTTGTGATAATGTTCTTTTATTAGAAAAAAGTAAAAAAAATAGATAATTTACATTATAAAAGAAAATTTGAGAAATTTTTTTAATTTTCGTTTTCATTGAGAATAAATGTTATCAATTTATGGTACAAATTATACCGACAGTGAGAATATTTATATAAAATATGTGAGTGTGCAATTGTGCCTCTGCCGTCTGTTAACGTTGTAAAATTGTGCCGTCTGACGAGGGTTAAAACAAAAATCGTCAAATTTACTGGAAGATTACGACCTCTAGGCTGATTTGAACAAAAACTGTCATTATGTACCACTGTGCGTCATTCGCGAAATCCTGCTTTGCTTCAAACATTTTTTGATATCATTAATATTTTCAATGTCGTCTACGCAGAGAGATTAAACTGGGACATCCGGTATAGCATGTCGCTGTGTCTAATACGCCAACCGACAAATACTTGCTGCAAATTCATTCTCCGAGCCAAGTAATCCATCGTGAGTGTCTAGTTTGTTGACAATGACCCCTTTTCTCCTGTCCCGTTTCATTCTTTCGTCTATTTTATTTCCGGCCTGTATCACGTACGATACAGAAGGCCCAGACGATGCATCCTTCGTTGCAAATAGCATCTCAGGAATGACGCAATTAGATTATAGTATATCAGTCGTGGCGACCAAGTTAAGGTGTGCACCTGTTAAATATAACATGCCTAGGGATCAACGTGTTAAAATATTGAACACCTTAATCGGCAATAAATGTCAAAGTGTTAAAATAAATGTTAAAGTGATTCGCGACAATGGAAAGCTTATATAAACGCCAGGTAGTGTAAGCACGTTTAAATCACTTTGACTGAAAATACTGGGCTCGTTTGGAGCTATTATGTATTCGAAACGGAAATATTATGTAGACCACGTGAAATTAGGGGGGGTTTAAGTCATCATTTTGTTGGTTTCGAATTTGTTGAAAAAATACAGGCGGTCAAAATTTGCGATTGTTGACTAATTTCGCGAAACCGGGCTATACTTCTGAATTTTTATCTCCGAAGCTATTTATCGTATTCAGCTCATTCTTATGTTATATTAATCTAGGAGGTTTGGCCTATTTGAATAATATTTTCTCAAATTGAAAAATCATTTTTGTAACACGGAAAATTATAAAAATTATAATTTTCTCTTTCTACCAAATTTGCCGCTCTGGGTAGCTGCCTTGCTCGCGCCTCTTTTCAGACACTTGATCAAAAGATTTCCATTTACTTCATTCGCTACATCATTTCCTTAATGACGGATCGTTCAAAAATATAGAAACAATGACAAATCTCGTAAGCGAATTTTTCAAGTTCAGAATAAAGGAATTCTCAACAAATAATTACGGAGGATGTTAAATTGAATTACGAAATAATTAATAATAATAATTTACACCAGCATACCATTCGCCGAATATTTGCCTTGGAAACAAAACCTCGGACGTAACACCCTCGATTTGGATCCCTCGTCAAAGTCAGAATGCACGTTTTAAGATCGAAAATTGTATAACCATTGAACTTAGCACCTAGAATCAAACTCTTGGTAATAAAACTGTCGTAATGAAACCAATTACGCAAGCGACCATTCCGAGCCATTCAATTACACGTTTAAGGCGAAAGCAGCGTGGTTGACAAAGCAACGCGACGAAAATGTCGATCGAGGGGCGCAAGTGGCACCCTCGTGATTCTCACCCTTCACTATATACACTCTGTCCTTCCCTCGCCCACTGGTTTTCTCGTTTCGTCCCTCCCTTTCTCCCTCTTCCTCCCTTTCCGCAGCACCATGAATTCCTATATCCCCGGTGTACGGCACCCCTGCGGCTTCTTCACGGGGTTACGTGCCGGAAAGTCTAAAAACGCATTAGCAGCAAATGGTATCGTCGCGTAAACTACCTTCGACCACCCACACGAAGCGCGTGTCAATGATACCCTCGTAAGTGGTCGCCAAAATCGAACGTATTTCGTCGATTCTCGACCAAATGGATGGGTACTTTCCGATTATACACCGTGGAAAAATATACCGGATTCTCTGATAACGTCTGCCATGGAATATAATATGCTAGCTTTCCTACTCGGCTTCGCCCGGAATTTAGATTCTGTTTTTATTTTTTTAAATAAATTTCGAGGGAGATTCTTATTTGATAAAAATAAGACATTTTTTAGGGATTTTTGGCGTGAAAATAGTCACATTCTTCTGGATTACCAGGAGTAATTAGCTTTTCTTAGTTTATTTAACGAGCTTTCAACTCGATTTCAGGCGACAGTAGGTATATATCTGTGTTTTTAGGTATATATCTGTGTTTTTTTGTCGCCTAAAATCTTTCGAACGATAAACTCTGGGATCACGAAACGTGCCTCAGCTCATTATGCCTGACTAATCCAAATTAATGTGACCATTTTCGCAAAAAAAAATAACAATTTTTTTTTATAAAATCGCAATCTAAATTTCGGGCAAAGCCGAATAGTAAAGCTAGTTGTAGAATGATTTAACGATATTATTAATCAGCCTGTACTGATTAACAAGCTGTCAATAATTGCATGATAATCAGTAGCAGTATTATTAATATCAGTGTTATTGCAAGTAGTACTACTGAACGATATTATTAATCAGCCTGTACTGAATTGTCAATAATTGATCCATAATCTATCATAGAATTTCTACTGCTGAATTCGTATCTGGAGTTATGTTCATATTTTATGGCGTACCCTGTAATATTCCATTCTTCACTCCCGAATAAAAGAGCAGATGGAATTGGAACATTGATGGAATAACAACTCTTCTTGCCAGCGATTTTTCGCCAGGTGAAATTCATGATTCATTTGTATGCGCCGCGTTGGAAGACAGTATTTGAAATTGCTCCAGATAAATGTGATATTAATTACGCACGCGTGTCTTCTTCGCGAGTCTGATTAATGCACAGCACGTAGCCGACTGACCTGTACACACCGAGACCCTGAAGAAGACTGTGCTCGCAATAATAAAATACATATTTTTAGACTCGGACGAAGGATGATTGCATCATGCGATTTATTTAAAAACTATCAAACCTCGCTTGGTTGTTTACTTAAAACGTAGCATCAGTTGCACAAGAGGAATTAACTTAATATTTATTTATTTAAATGCAATTGGCCCGTAAAGTTTGTCTTAACTGAAAATTCAAAGTTATTGTTTCGGCAGTAGCGAAAGCAAGTTTAACAAGTTGATTTCATATTCACGCATCGATGCACAACATCTTTTAAATTTAAAATGGAACAGTACGTTTCCGCAGAAGCCCCTCTGCTTGTAATTCAACACATTTTCCACACGCATCGCAAAATCGTGTTGTTATCGCTGGAACGTTTCTTCGAAACGAGAATAATTTAAAAACCACAGAACGGGAAACCAACAACAAGAGGAAGAACTAATGTTTGTAATACGCTATAACGTGGAAATCTTCCGGAAAACCCGTGACGTACTTTGAATATCTCAGAACGATTATTCTGGTCAATTAAAGTACAGCAATCGCAGGTAAGCATATATTTTATTATAATTTTTTTCATAGTTATACTATTTTTAATCGGTGGATTTGGAAATTGTCTTACTCCTATAAAAATAGGCGCTACTGGTATAACTTTCTCACGAATAAATAATATAAGATTTCGACTCTTAGCAACATCCATTTTAATTATTTTAATAAGAATTTTAACTTCTGGGTCAGGAACAGGATGAACAATTTATCCTCCTTTGTCATCATACGCTTACCACCCCCCATCTTTTATAGATTTAACCATTTCTTCCCTATAAATTGTAAGAATTTCATCAATTATAGGTGCAATCAATTTTATTGTTATCTACAATTTTAAATATGAAAAATATTTCAATAAATTATGATCAATTACCTGTATTCCCATGATCAGTATTTATCACTACAGCCCTTCTATTACTATCATTACTAATATAATTTATTCCCTTTAAAGCTTCATCCGATTGCCACGCGCAACGATTTTTCATCGATTATTAGTAACAACTGATATACCCAAACAATCATTTGTTCACTATTAAGGTGGTCCATATTTTTAACCTAACCCAGACTCTTTTATATTTATGTACCAAATACATAGGTGCTGCGAAGAAATATTTTTGAATTTCGTGGCGTTCTAATTTACGGCCAAATAGCGGAAGGCAGATCTACGAAAGCAACTGGCTAATAAAATTAGATAAGGAACGATGCAAACGAAACTTTTTATACAAAATATACATATGAGCGCGTCATGGGTATAATAGAAAATGCGTGCGTAGGTACTGATTTTAGACCACAGGAAAAACAAAACATTACCCTTGTTTCGCTGGACAAACAACACTCAGCTAATATCTGCTAATTCATATGATTTACTGATTTGTATTCACTCGTAAATAGAAATACTTTTAATGTTCGATATGAAAAGTTGTTATCACTTTCTCCAACTGTAACTTTTCACTAGATACTCACGATTTTATATTTTAAATTAACTTTTTTCTGCTGCAAATATGATTTTATTAAAATGGTTGTTTCAAAGCGTAATACACGAACAACATATACTATGTATGTATAAATACATACACTCTTTGCTTCACACACGATTCACATTAATGAAACAACATCGCAATTACTTACTATTAATTTATTTTAATTAATTAAATACGCGAAATCCTATTTCCACGGGAATGAATTTGTTTTGAGTAAATGTCGAATGTACAATTGTTACCTCGCACAGAACTGTAAATTCATTGTTTCGTTAAACACAATACGTGCTGTTTGCATTTTGTCTCGGAATATTTGATTCGCGCAGCTTGATTTAATCTAACGAAATTCTGAGGCAATTATTTGATATTAATTTAGTTTAATTAATTACGTGATGGAAATTTACTAATATATTTCCATTATACATTCATATATTAGACTATAGATTTCCGACATGAATATAAATTGGTGGCTATAAAAATCATAAAGAAATACGTTAAAAAGTTACTATATTATTGATACCTAATATGTGTCAGAATTACAGATTAAAGACTTTGTTGAACAAAGCTAGCAAAAATATAGAAAAAATGTCGAGATATCGTAAATCATCAAATTAACCCTGACCCTGAAATAGAGCGAGATAGAAGGGGATATGTATTTTGAGTTCTGAAGAGATCTTTTGTCCTTGTACTTTCCGTTCCAAGTTGGAACTTCCAACATAAACTCGAATTATTTTGGTAGCCCTAAAATGACGTAAATTTGGACAAATCTCCTGCGTACGTGTCACTGAAATTTTTCGTTAGAAATCCCTAGAAACATTAAATCTTCTATCTCATGTCCCTCTGTGGAGGTCGATTTGATAGATTGCACAGTTTTGGACCAATTTCTGTTTATTCTTTGGTGTACTTTACTTTCTAGTAATTGTTTCTTAATTGAAAAACGTGGACAAACGTCAAAATAATATACAATAGTATTTATACTTTTATCAGAAAAATGATCAAAGCAAGAATGAATAAGTAATATGTCTATGGGAGAATTTAAAAAGCATCAATGTCAAAATTGTCACTTTTGACTAATTAGCGTTAGAAATTTTGCAAAAACATATATTTTTTAACCGACTTCAAAAAAAGGAGAGATTGTAGATTCGACCCATATGTATTAATATTGACCCAATATTTTGCCAGTTCTGGCTACTAATAAAGACTATTGTCACCTAATTATTATCAGTTTACGCACGCATGCGCATATCTCCTCAGCATGTTGGGTCAATATATATAAAACTAAAAAGTTAAGAATAAAAAAATTTAAAAAAAATTAAAACCGACTTCAAAAAAATAAAAATGCACTAAAAAGTAAAAAATAATTTTTTCCTTTATTTAATGTACGACCATCATATTTTTTAAGTCGACGCCAGATTTACACAGTGCAAATGATGAGGAGCCGACTTAAAAAATATGAGAGTCGTATATTAAATAAGGGAAAAAATGATTTCTTACTTTTTAGTGCATTTTTATTTTTTTGAAGTCGGTTTCAATTTTTTTGTTCATAATTAGGCAATTTTGAAAAATTAAAATTAACATTGGCGTCAACCCTTTTTCAACTCACCCACAAATGTAAATATAATACTTGTTCTAGGTTTATTAGGTCTTCTGAGGTTTACGATTAATGATCACAAGTACACACTGTACTCACAGCATCGAGTAGAAAAATTTCTTAGTCAATGTACGTTGTAGTATTAACCCTGTCAGAGTTATTATCCTCAACGCTGCGAAAGCAAAACACCTTCTAACTCTGACAAGGGCTTGATTTGTCGACCCATGTTGACTAAGCAATTCTTGCCCAGCTGAGTGAATATTAAACACTCTCTGAATCCTGAACCTCCCCTTCAATGCCCTGTATAAATAGAAGGATGCAAGGGTGCATTTATTGATTGGTGCAATGAATAACAAAAAAAAAACATATTTATGGACGAACAGTACGAATGAAAAACGTGAACAGTACGGTGTTACTCAGGGATTTAAATATATATCTCATAGGTACAGCAATTTTGCAAATTCTACACGTGTTATTACTTTGTGGTGTATAAAAAATGTGATGTTTTTCAGAATTATTACTGTTTTTGGTCAATAAACTATTAAAGTAAAATTGGAAGTAAAAGTGCTTCCTAATAATTAATATTAGTCTCGAACATTTACATTCAAGCTCCAAACAAAAATTATTGTAGTTATCTAAAGAAGATCCAGTAAAATTTCTCTTCACACTATTATTTCAAAGTTTTTGCGATAGCTTTGAAATATATTTGATTCCAACGCTTTAATAAATAGAACATTATTATAAACACAACATTGGTGTTTCAATACATAATTTAAAAAACATGATTTTGTAATAATTTCGAGAGAACAGCAAACAGTGCAATAGTTGTAATATATCAGGACTAATAGAGCGCAGAAATTTATCTAGACTCACAAGAGCGATAATACTTGGAGCCGTAGGTATGTTCATGATTCGAAATGTTAACCGTGAACAGCAATCGTCACGAAATAATTTGCTTAAGTAGTCCTTTGACCCACGTATCTTGCAGCTCAAAGGACACGCACGTTCGTGTTGCACCTACTAACGCACTATCAATCTCTGTCAAACTCTTCAAAAGTATTCACAAGAAATGAAATTTATACTTTTAATAATAGATGTACACGTTTTCAACATGAGGACGTAGAGAAAATGTGCACAAACAAAAATACTTAAATTTGAATGGATACTTTTATTAGCGAAACCTATAAAGAAATGTGTCAATTTGAATTGAGGAGGGAGAGGGAGCATATATATATATATTTTTTAATATTATCTTGTAATTTATATAAATTTCTATAATATATATTTTTCCGCATAATGAAGAGAATAAAAATTCAAATTATTTCAATAATGCATAAGAGCCGATTCTCAGTGTCTTCCTACAACGCAACGGTTCGATCATAAGATCCACTTAAACGTTGACAACTTGGTACATTGCCCCGGGGCCTCGCTTTCGGTCCTGACCACGCGAGGTAACCGAGCACTACGTACTGTATACTCTATTAGGTATTAAGAGGAACTGTACAAAGAATGAAGTTTTACCCGCTCACGCTTCAAAATGAAAAATGTTACAGATGTATCAGAGTAACTATTATAAATAAAAATTACAAAAATAAATAAAATATTTTTTTTTATTGCAAGGTTACATCTGCTGAACAAGTAGGATAATGTATTTAAAAAATCAATTTTAGTTCCATTAATCATTGAAGGTACTTGTGTGTTTGTGAAAATTTCTGGTATATAAAAAAATTAAGATACACAGAGATATTTTTATTTGAGCTGTTTTTGAAATTTTGGGTTAAAGTAGACCTTGACTATGTTGCGAGCTCTAAATGTAAGAATATATTTACGTACAAGTGAATTACAAAATCAAATCTTTTATCGTGCATATCACAAAAATTGTAAATATTTATAAAAGTTCTTAATTTCTAGCTAAACACTTTTCAAGGAATGTGTACCTAAAGTCTTGTATTTCTGTAATAATTAAAAATACTCGAAAATGCCACCGAGCAATAATTATAATTCCTAATTTTAAAACATTTCCAAAATGCCTATGTAACTTTAATTTTTTAATCATTTTGCCCCTTGGTGTACCTGTAATAAAAAAAGCCACTGCAGTAATATTTAACAATGCGGTCACATACAAGCGACTTTAAACTATTTCAATCACTATGTTCCATCATTTAAAAAAAAAGATAATGAAGTGGTTGCATTATTTAAAATTCCCCTTCTTTTAAGAAGGCAATGATTATTTCGTTCAATTCCGAACAACATTATTGTAAATAAAGAATCTAAATACTCTCTCAAATGGTTATTTCTTACTTTGATTTGAAATTCCAGAGAAAAACTTGATTCACATTTAATTAAAATTCGAAATGAATAAAAACTATTATATATTAATTTAATAGTTTTAACCTATTATAAACCTTCTACCAAACAACGAACGAATAAACCTTTCATTAGAAACTTAGGAATACCATATAGGTCATATTTAACACACTGCAGGCAAGCTGCTAAAAAAATTGCAGTTTTGTTTTCCAGGGCAAGTGATCTTATAATCATGAATTTACCCTATCTTTACTTCTTATTCAGTTATATGTTCACAGAAAATTTGCCCGGCTCGGACACAGATTCGTTTGACCGAATCTAGAAATCGAGGATGATCGAAGACGTTCATCGAACCCGGAGGTATTGTGGCTCGCGCGGCCAAGGCGCTACTCTATATATACAGTGTAACGGTGTGTGCATCAACGCGGTGCGCCGAAACGCGACTTCCCCCCCAGTTCGGTTCACGTCGCACTATATGTATAGAAACAGATAGGATTTTCGGTGTAAGCGCGCGACTGGGGATGCGCGTCTTTTCATCTACTGAACGTGACGTACACGTTCGTCTCTCGTGCGTGCTCGTGCGTATTCGTACTGCGACTCACCGGGTAGGGAGAGGACTCGTCGTGTAGGACCACCCAGCGACGAGCGTCGCGACGGCCCCCGAAAGACAAGCACGTGGAGTACGGTATCATGGTGACGGCAGCGACAAGAAGGGGGCGTACGATCCGCTCGGGAATGTTGCCTGCCGGAGGGCCTCTCTAATAATCGTCGTTTTCGGCCGTTCGCCCACGTATCCCGCGTTCTCGCGAGCCGCGTTGACGCGTTCGAGCGCGCGTTCCGCCGACAAACAAACGGGTCAGAGAAGCCACGATGGAAAACAACAAGAGGCGACCGGCTAGTCGAAGACCACGAGACTCGAGCGTAGCCAGGGGAATCGCGGCCGCTGATTGGCTGGCGCGAGTACCACCGCCGTCTGCCGAGCATTGCGCGCAACCGCGTCCAAGGGATCAATGAGACCCGAGGCGAAGAAGGCATTCGCCTAGAAGCACCCGAGCGCCTACGAGCGACCGCGACGATCACCGAAGACGGCCGGGGTGAGAACCGGGTCGCGGTCTCTTGCATATAGTCGATACAGAACGTCGCGTTTAGGGCCGACGATTGCGGTTTGGTTACTCGATAGCCATCTTCCCAGAAATCAGACCACGTTTCGTCGCCCCCTAGGACCGTGTGGCGTGCATTCGTCAACTGGCTGATGTTTACGTCGTAACGAGATGAGTACGACTGTTGGTACTTGTCTAGTATACTTTCTACTCAGTCGTTAGGGTCGATCAATTGATTGGTCGGATGAACGTTTAATAAAATGGATTGAGCGAATGGCAGGTTGTTTGTGGACAGTCTCGTGGTGTTTGTAACAGTAATCGATTTGCTTGAACGTAGAGTCTACTATTTCGAGTCCTTAACGTTTTTAGTGCTATAATTTGAACGTTCAGTGCACACCATGTATAGAATTTACCACATGCATGTAGTTGGTTACTAAACGCCTACCTGTAACCGTAGCACTGAAAGGCTTAAGCGATGACACGTGAATGTATAGGGTGTTACAAACGTGATGGTCAACTACTTTTAGGGGTGAATCTACACCTCTGCTTCGGTGCATATTTGTAAAAATACTCGCTGCAAAATTG
Organism: Andrena haemorrhoa; assembly: GCA_910592295.1. Lineage (NCBI taxonomy): Eukaryota > Metazoa > Arthropoda > Insecta > Hymenoptera > Andrenidae > Andrena > Andrena haemorrhoa. Next base: position 28,517,086 of record OU342945.1, on the reverse strand, counting down.
TTTATAGCATTGAAAATTAATATTAATTTTTTTCTTTACATCAACATATTCTGCTCACTGAAAAGAGACAGAGTCTGAAAGAAATCATATGTCGCAAACGCAGAATTTCCTAAAAAAAATTGATACAATTTTGGGAAAACGGTGCATTTTCAGCGTATGTTTCCTCTTAGACTTTTTCTCCTTCCAGCGAGCAGAATATGTTAATGTAGAGAAACAAATTAACATTGATTTTCAATGTTATAAACAAATTCGCAACAATTTTTTTACAAATCTCCATCGATCTAGAGATGTAGCTTCACCCCTGAAAGCAGTGACCATCACTTTTTTAACACCCTGTAGAGTTATCCCAAATAATAAACGACAGCAAAATATGTTACAGTGTCAAGTGTTTAGGTGTAGGCTCTACTTGTCACATGTTCCATAGGCTGAAGTTGGGTTTCCAATATAACGTTTGTAAGTTTGAGGCTGATTTTATGAGTGCCAAGGATTTGGGAAGGTTAAATTTAGCCTTATCGCGTGCCACCAACTCGTTTTTGTGCCGTTAATTGATTCGACCTAAGAAATCATCAATGTTGTCAGTAGAATACCGGAACTTTGTCCACAAACGCGAAAATCGTGCACCATACGTACTTGATCTCTTGAATAATCTAACTTATGAGAAATAAATTGTGATCACTCTCTATATTTTCAAAATATCTCAGATTTTTATTATTAATTTTATCTTAATATGTTACTACTTAGAAGGAATTGTACTTTTTGTGAACTTCCGTTCCCCGAAAGTTTCACTATTTTTTATAAGCCGTACGAAAACTGCAATCAATTTTTGAAATCTAAAGCCCCTCCAGCGCCACCTCTTGCGAGAGTGCCGTGCCCGGTACATTATCTGCCATGTAAGACCCCAGCGAACGCTAAAATCACGAGCCAAGATTTTGTCGCTACTTTTACTAGACTCGGACAACAAAGCTTGATACACCGTAGGGTAAGACTTCTTTATCTATCACAGGGAAACCGCTTGGCGTAACCAATTTGTATAATACAGGTAGGTACTACATCTAGAATATTTATGTAGTATTTACAATGCTGCTCGTACCATTTAAAAGGTGACCAAATTGTGACATAACCTAATACCATAACTAAGACTTCAGAATTCATCAACCATCGCAGTAGTGCAACCGTTAGTGACTTTAAAGGATACACTTTTGTGGCTCACGATCGATATCACTATCCAACAAAATTCAACTCTTTTTCTGTTCTGTACCATTCAATAGACGTTTCTTATAGATTTTTGTACGCACGTTAGGTACGCGATTCTGTGCCGCTGAGCGGCAGTGGCGCGCCCACCGCCATTGACTACCACTGCCGGCGCCGCACATTGTGCCAAACTCTTTCGTTTCTCTATTGAAAACAAAAGGCGTTTTACCACTTCTGTTGATGGTTTCCGGAGGAAAAAGATCTACTGCATCACGTGGAGTAGTCCGATTTTCTGCTAGACACTTAATTTTTGAAATATATGTACATCTGCAAAAATTTGTGCATTTTGGATGTCCTTTGCCTTTCCCCGGTTGTTTAAACATTTTTAAATATTCATAATTCAATAATAACTTATATCCTCGTGTTCGCGAGAGTTCATGGAATAATTTGACGGAATAAGCAACCGAATAACTATTACTGTTCGAACACAAAAGATGTTCAAATTTGAAAATTTCCATTTTTTTTCAAAATCGAATTTCTCGAAAACTGCGAGTGATGGCGACAAACGGTTTCCGGGTTCGTTTTCAGCGCACAAAAATCTATAAGGACCGTCTATTGAATGTTACCGACTAAAGGCGTTTTCACACCTATCAGTTCCGTGACGCTTCAGTGCCTTCAGTGTCAGTGATAAAAACGTCGCTTCCTTGTTTCGGAATGTAGCAGTCCAACTTGTCCGTGCCAATTACTGACGGTGACACAAAGAGACCATTGACACTGATGGGCACTGAACCGTCGCGGCACTGATATGCGCGAATCCGCCTTTAAAAAAGCACCCAGTCATTAAACGAGCTCGCAGAAACGCGTGTGTGCTCGTTTCTCGTTGCGTTAATTGCAACTGAAATCCTCGCGATAAAACGCGTTTAAACGTCGCTCCTACAGAAGCAGGCGCGTGCATGGCTCGTGAACGTAATTTCCGTCGGTGTCGCATTGCAAATCAACGCACGACCGTTACGCACAGGACGACACGAAACGAGTGGGCCTGCGTTACGTCACCGACGTCGCACGTGGTTCGTCACACGATGCAAGTGACGAAACGTCGGAGCGAGAAAGAGACGCAGAGGGAGATATAAGGTAAGAAGGTGGTGGGAGAGCAGGAACGAGACAGGCGAGCGAAGGGAAAGCGAGAGGGAACGAGTGAATTTCATCATTTAATTTTAGCACGATCGCGTGCAACCGATGGCTGCCGCAGGGGCATGTCATGGCCCAGGGAGACGCTTGCAATATCGATTTTGACTTCACGCACCTGAAGCGCACCTTCTCCGTGCCCTTCATGCGGAAAGAGGCTCGCCGCCATTCCCGTTCATCCGGCCACATTGACCACCCCGCGAATGATTTACTCTTGCCACGATACAATGATCGTATATTGGCTATATGGACGTCAGTGGCCTAGGAAGTCATTCCACACGCAACCCTAAGATTCGACCATTATTTTTTTATCACGCACGTACATGCGCGCCTACTTATCTGTAATCTAATAGCCGTTGCATTCGAGAGCCACCTTCTCTCTCCCATCCTCTTGCATAATGGAAAATTCCATACATGGAAAACGGCACCTTTGAACTGTTTGTACTGGGTCACTGCAACGATTGTTTTGGATACTTGGATACCTATGTTAATTTATTTAAATTACGACCGGTTTTCTGAGATGAAAAAACTGAGCAGGCGTTTTTATTTGTTGACTGAAACCGTGACCGTGATGTTTTGATTATTGGACCTTTTTTGTATTAAGCTCTATTTTTGTATACCACACTTAGGTGGTGTGAAATACATAGTATAATATGGTAAGGAATAAATTGGTAGCAAAAAGTAAGTCGAGATTATACAATAAACCTTTCTCATTGGAAGGTTTAGTTTTGAAAATCCGCTGCGTGTGTACTTATGTGTGCTTGACCACACCACTGTTCAGGAAATTCATCATACAAATGACTATTAATTTCGATGTTTGTATAGACACTTGTTGTGCAACTATGTTTGTTCATAAGGTATGATATTGACAGAGGAATAGTTAGGCTAGTTGTAAGTGAACAAACATAGTGATTCATAACATTATGATTTATAAGTCGGATTTGATTAATTCATCGACATGACAAGATAGGATATCAATCGAGGGTACGGTGCATGTGTTATACATATAGTATCATGTGATCATAATGTTTCTACTGGTATAGAATTTCTAATTTAATAAAATACAATTAAAAAGAAATTAATTTGTCTTAATTTAATCTTCCTTAGCTTAAATCACGCTGCACATGGGAAAAACAGATGATAGGGCTAAATCAAATGTAGGTATGTGTACTTAGCAGATTTTTATAACCGTTGTGGTGAAAAATGGAGCTCCATCTGAAAAATATTTATTCTGCAATTTCTATTTAATTTTTTTATGTACAATTTTCCATGACAGATTGTATTACATATTTTTGGACACTCTATATATTACACTTTATTATTTATAATAAACTGCTTATTAGGGTGGCCCTTATTTATCCGTGTCGAAATTTTGTTTTTGCATTTCTTTGCTCTCACCCCCTAGAACGGTGCCTTTTGATAAAAAAATAGTGCCTGAAAAGTTTATTGCAATCGAACAACAGGAAAGGGTGCCGACCAGGCCTTAAATTTTAAAATTCAATTTCTAAAAAATGGTGATCGAAATTTTGTCCAAATAATATTAAAAGAGCATTCAATTTTCTACAATTACTGTGTATATAAGTTTTTCGTGCTTCCAACCACTTTTTAGATAACAGCGTTTGAATATAGAGTGGTCCGCCCTATGCGCGTATAGACAATACGTAACGCCGCACAAGTGGGACGCGCGAAGTGCAGACCTCTCTATATTCAAATGCTATTATCTAAAAAACGGTTGGAAGCACGAAAAACTTATATACACAGTAATTGTAGAAAATTGAATGCTCTTTTAATATTATTTGAACCAAATTTTGATAGGGCTTACCATTTTTGAGAAATTTTTCAAATTCCAACCTTTGATGAATTCTAAACTTTAAAGCCTGGTCGACACCCTTTTCTGTTGTCCGATTGCAATAATCTTTTTCAGGGGCTGTTTTTTTATGAAATGGAACCATATTAGGGGGTGAGAGCAAACGAAAACGCAGGTTAAAAATAAGGGCCACCCTACTGCTTATACTTGATTTTTTATAATACACTTTATATACAGGGTGTCCTAAAAATAAAACCTAAAGTCTTTATAAAATACATTACAGGTTTATTATTTTAATAACGGATCTTCAAGAATCTTGTGGCGACTCGATGTAGGTATCGATTTAAGATTGGCACGCTAATGTCAGTGAATTTCCACGGAGAAAGTTTAAGTTTAAAGACGGGTATTATCTGATAACGAAAGGCTCTGGTCTACAGCAATATTTCTTGAAAATGAAAGGCGATAGATAATTCTAAAGAGAAACCATTAAGGATACTCGAAAGACGAATTTTATAAAAAATTCTCAGGACATAAGAACTTTACAGATGGGATTTTCTCCATCTCACTTCCGTTATGAAAAACTGATATTTAAAGTAACAAATAGATTATAATACATAATTAGTGCATTTTGTGCATTGCGACTTTAATTTTATTCTACATTATACCTACCCGCAGCTCTATACAGAGATTTTGGATAAACATCTCATAAACGTTTCGAAATTTCACAATTTTTAATAAAAAATCGATTGTACGCTTAAATTAGGTATCACATTAATAGTTAGGTGAATGTTTCAAAATACTAATATTCCTAAAATTTCGATGGACTAAGATAACATTTGCGTTAAAAGGAATGTTAAATATGTAGGTGCTGACTGTAATTACAGCTTATTAAACCAAAGGGAGTTAAACAACTTTACTTACTCGTAGGAATGTTGCGACGATTTCGGCCGAAATAGTAACCCCGCCACGGCGCGCAAGAGCTTTCGCGGGAACTGCAATGTCTAACGGAAGTCTCGGTAGCTCCACCATGGTTATGGAAGGCCAACTGTTTCGTCCGCTTATCTTCTTCAAACTAAAAATAAATGATGCGTCTGAATATAGTACATCCTAATACGGCTAACGTGTAGACATCATTTATATGGAATATTCGAATGCTACAAGAACTTAATTAATTTTGAAATTTTATCACAGTAGGTACACATTGATGAGAAATAAATAAAATCAGGTATTTATGTCAGATTCGCAAAAATTGCAGGTTCGCAACTTTACCATTGGAACGACGATATCACTTATAAATGTATACGCATTACGCATCCGCGACCCTTTAAAGCCAGAGGGTTCTCGACACCCGATAGCTGGAAGACCCAATGCGGTCGGTAGCCATCGCCCGTCGTCAGGACTGTTTAGTCTCATACACTTTCTATCAGGACCGCACACAAGCTAAGTCCCTGCCATAAAATCCTCGAAGGCAGAACAGCATGGGGCCATGTGCCCTCGAGGTCACCCTTAAATTTGGTTACACTTACATATATAGCAGTGTAATGATAGTTTTAATGTCGAAATTAACGTTACGTATGCATATGTAACGCTAATCTAACCTAACCGTGACCAGACAAACTTTAGTTGAGGTTTATATATATTTAACGGATTTAAGTTTCGGTGTTAATAGGATTAAGTTACCATCAGAGTAGGTTGATTTAGGAGTTTTTTAATTCCCACGTCATGAGACTGTATGAATAGGGAGCAGCACCTACACGGAACACATTGAAATTTTCGTGCAGATGGCGCTGATGGAGGCGTCGGTAACTAAAAAAATATAAATCTAATACCACATACAACCACATACGAAGTAATAGACCTGACACCCAATGCATTTTTGTCCCGGGTTTGGGGGTCCTAGGACCCATTGACCCTACCATTTTAATGTCACGTGCAACATTATCGGGTAAGTCTCGAAACAGATTTCGCAGATGAGGCATAGAATAGACGTATCAGCATCAGCACAGACCAGGTATAGAATCACAGACCAGGTATAGAATAGACCTCTCATCCTATTGTCTTCAGTGTCTCCGTTCTGAGGTACCGATATTCTGAAATAATCACTGGTTTTCGAGCGCCCTCTTCGTTTTTCGAACGGTGGATGCGGGAAACATAATGTGTTTCTATCACAGGATAGACCTATCACCTTATGGTTGTTCGTGTCGCCACCCAAACTGTGTTACCGACCCATAATTTGAGGACTGAATGTAGCTCATGAACAGCGTCCAACTCAGCAACTACTCTGAAATGTGTTAAAATGCTGAAAAGTGTGTGCTTGCTTGTATACGTGTGACTTGTTTAGAGTGAGAGTTTGACATAGAGGGCAGGCTTTCGTTACGCTGCGCTTTGGCTCGATTTTGTTCAGAAACTGAAGGACGTTTCACCCTTCCGCGCCTAGCGTCGGATACATCCGACGTCCGCGGAACGATCCCAAATAGCCCGGCATCCGATATATCCGACGTCCGCAAGACGATCAAAAATGCCTAGCGCCGGATATATTCGAAGTCCATGAAACGATTGCAAAATACATATATATATGTGTAATATGTATATTGATGGCTAGCATCGCCGTCGCGAAAGGGTTAAAAACCTGAAATGCTTCGGTAATCGTGTGTCGATGCTAGTAACTGCTAGTAACTAAAGAAACAAGTATGTATGTCACTCAGAATTATTCTTCGAAATACCTATTTCTGTAAATATTCCTGGAACTATTCATTTACTTTACAACAAGTTCAACTACTTGTAAAATGTAACATTAATAATTAATACTGTGTAATACGTATAAGCATTAACATTCATCTATCGAACGATTAAACATTCAAAATAAAAGAGAATTCATTCGGCGCAGAAAATCATTTCCAAGTCCACGACCAAATGTTATTAATTGCGTGATTTCTCGAGTTGTATTGATCATAGTTGATAATTATTTATACTAGGCGGTTAGGGTAAATGTTGTTAACATGATTTTTCATGGTAATAGCCACTGGAATGAATATTTTAGCGGAAGTATCCATTTCTGTCGAATAATTAACTGGTTTTCGCAATTGGAGTCAACCGTCGACCTTGTTGTGATTGCGACTGTTGTTCCCCAAAGTGGGGAGTCTAACACGCACCCCTAGACTATCAGTCGTCGTCGGCCGCCCGGGACGGCAGGACCTCCGGGCACGCGGGAGCTCCCGGACCACCTGGACTACCTGGACCCCCTGGACCCCCTGGACCCCTTGGACCCCTTGGACACCCTGGACACCCTGGACACCCTGGACCCCTCGGACCCCTCGCACTCCCCGGACCACCAGAACCCCCCGAGCCTCCTGCGTCTCTTGGATCTCTGGGGACACAACGCTGGCTACTCCAACTGGACTTGCTGGACACCTGGACAGGCTTTCAAGGCTGGTCCTTCCCCCACTCGCTCAGCCGCCTGCTCCGAGGAAGCTGATTCAATTGGTACCGACTTTTGGGGTTCGTTGAAAACTAATGCGAGTTTTGTTGTTCTGTGAAGGTCAACATTCAGTTTTGGTCCTTTCCAACTGATTTCTTCGATGGTTTTGCGTCATTTATTCGATTTTATGTATTTCTTCGATGATTTTGCGTCATTTATTCGATTTTATGTATTTCTTCGATGATTTTGCGTCATTTCTTCGATTTTATGTATTTCTTTGATGATTATGCGTCATTTATTTGATTTTATGTATTTCTTCGATGATTATGCGCCATTTATTCTATTTTATGTATTGCTTCGATGTTTTTGCATCATTTATTCGATTTTATGTATGTTCTCAGATTCCTCCCAATGCTATTACACCATTACTAATATTACATATTTGATTATTTCAGCATTTGAGTTTCAGGTTCACCCTTCCGCGGGGAAGGGAGACAGTAAAATAATATATTTAAAACAAAATAGTGAAAAGTGGCAGTGAAAAGTGACAGTGAAAAGTGACAGTGAAAAGGGACGGTGAAAAGTGATAGTGAAAAGTGTATTATAACATGAAGTATTTAAGGCCCCGTGTAAAATTGCGAAGTAGTCACTAAATCATTAGCTTTGTTGCTCTTTTGTTGGCTCCTCATCTTGGATGAGGAGGTCGCCGCTGGTTCCGTTTACGGAAGCAAGCGACTGAGCCTGGAATCGGTATGGGTGGATCGGTTTCATCCCTTGGTGTTCTTGTCCAAAGGGAAAAGTTTCGGGCGTAGGGGGTGTGCCGTTTGGTACACTGCCTGCGTAAGTCACCCGGTTCGATTACCCAATCTCCGTGTTGGACGGCTTGAGTCAGGTCAAGTGTTTGCTCCTGACGAGTCGCATCGGAGCAACAGGAGTCGTCTGGGAGACGCCGAGCGCTTTTCCCTTTCGACTCGGACAGCAGGGTGGTAGGAACTGCGCCATCCAATACTCCTTTCATGCTCACCGGTAGTCTTTCCTCATTTCCTGAGTTTCTTTTAATCGTGTGATTGCTTGGCAGTTCCCTAGCTTCTACGTCTAAACCGAAGAGACCGATGGAACTTTGTTTCCATCCATCTCTTTGGTTTAGTAGGCTTCATGTACAGGGAGATCGATGGAACTTTGATTCCATCTATCTCTCTACGGGTCTCGAAACGCAGCAACCTCCTCGTGGTGAGACCTGGTAATCGGTGAGAACCGAGCTGATAGCTGTGATTGTTAAATATTCTAATTAGATATAAGAATTTCTTTAGTTGTAAGACTTTTTCCAAATTTTTCACAATGCCCAAAGCATTGGTCGAACATGCGACTACAAATAATTAGTAGAAATGGGTCACTTTCGTAGGTACCTCCATGACGGTGTGCTCGGATACTTGGTAACGTTTCCCAAGCATTGCGACTTGCGAAACGGAATCATGCTGAAGCCTACGACCTAGGTTAAGGGCCCAGATCGAGCCAAACTTACATACAGTGAGTTTGGTTCGGTCTCGGCAACTAATCAGATTTTTATTCTGTTTCAGGTAGGTATTTCTACGATGGTTTTGTATGATTTATTTTATTTCATGTATTTCTTCGATGATTATGCGTCATTTATTCGATTTTATGTATGTTCTTAGGTTCCTCCCAAGGCTATTACACCATTACTAATATAACATATTTGATTGTTTCAGGATTTGAATTTGCGGTTCACCCTTCTTATTCGATTTTATGTATGTTCTTAGGTTCCTCCCAAGGCTATTACACCATTACTAATATAACATATTTGATTGTTTCAGGATTTGAGTTTGAGGTTCACCCTTCCGCGGGGAAGGGAGACAGTAAAATAATATATTTAAAACAAAATAGTGAAAAGTGACAGTGAAAAGTGACAGTGAAAAGTGATAGTGAAAAGTGTATTATAACATGAAGTATTTAAGACCCCGTGTAAAATTGCGAAGTAGTCACTAAATCATTAGCTTTGTTGCTCTTTTGTTGGCTCCTCATCTCCGATGAGGAGGTCGCCGCTGGTTCTGTTTGCGGAAGCAAGCGACTGAGCCTGGAATCGGTATGGGTGGATCGGTTTCATCCCTTGGTGTTCTTGTCCAAAGGGAAAAGTTTCGGGCGTAGGGGGTGTGCCGTTTGGTACACTGCCTGCGTAAGTCACCCGGTCCGATACCCAGGCTCTGGGTTAGTCGGCTCAAGTCAGGTCACACCTAGTGTTGCTCCTGGCGAGTCGCACGGTGCAAGAGGAATCGTCTGGGAGGTGCCGAGTGCTTTTCCCTTTCGACTCGGACAGCAGGGTGGTAGAAACTGCGCCGTCCAATACTCCTTTCATTCTTACCGTTCGTCTTTCCTTCTTTCCTGAATTTCTTTTAATCGAGTGATTGCTTGGCAGTTCCCTAGATTCTACATATAAACTTAAGGGATCGATGGAGCTTTGTTTCCATCCATCTCTTTGGTTTAGTAGAGTTTCATGTACAGGGAAACCTTGAACATATATGCTCTAAGACCCAACGACGCCAAAAAATGCCGGGGCAGACACGAGTCGGCGGCGAGTAAGTCACGCCTCCCCGGGCAATACGGTACAGATGCCAGGATGAACAAGGACCGTCGCGTCGACTCAACAGTATTAGAATGAACCTAGCACCATAACATTGCAGCAACGTCTCTGCAATGATGCGGTGCAAGATTGCAATGTTGCACCAAAACATTGAAGAGACGTTGCAGGTTCAAACCTATGTCCGCCTTCGCAATATTGCAGGTGTGTATTTTTGCAAAGTTGCGGCAATATTACAAATATGTAGTCCTGCAACGTTCCGGCAATGATTCTGCAACGAAACGGCAAAATCGTTGCCACTGGAACATTGCACGTCGATGTGCGCGCAATATTGCAGAAATATTGTAGGATCGTTGCCACTGGAACATTGCACGTCGATGTGCGCAAAATATTGCAGAAATATTGTAGGGTCGTTGCCACTGGAACATTGCAGTGGCACCGTGTCCGCAATATTCCTGCAATATTGCAAGAATGTTGCCACTCAAATATTGCACGGCAATATTGCAAGAATGTTGCCACTCAAATATTGCACAGCAATATTGTAGCATTGTTCCTGCACTATTGCAAACGCAATATTGCAGCAACGTTCCTGCAATACTCCTGCAACGAAGTGTGCTGTATGGGTACTAACACATGCCTGCCTATGCATCTATGAGCCTGTGCAACCGTTCCTCCGCACTCCGCGGTAACAATAGCCGACGTCACTGCCCGGAGCTTTGCCCACAGCGTTAGCGCTGGGCAGTGGCAGGTGCCCTTGTCCGCAAAACCATAGGCTGAACGGCGCTGATCTACGCTAATCAACAAGCCCCGCTAGTACTAATAAGTAATCTCGCCTGCAGAGTGCACCACAAGTTGGCTCGCTCAAGATGGCTGAAACAGGCGATTCCTCTTGCGTTTTTTGCTTCAACCCCCCGCAACTACACCGCATTCCATATAAGAGCATACCGACGCCCCTACCGATTTGCGACCGATCTGCGCAGCTCCCACTACTACCCACGGTTTGAACCGCACGCGAATGGTCGTGGTGGTTTCCAAAGAATAACTGGTACATCCCAAACGCGGGACCTGGCCGTTGTCGCCGTAAACAATGTCCCTCACGAAAAGTTAACAGAGAGAGTAGAGGGCCGTGCGACGGAGAAAAACATAGGCGGTTAAGTGGGGAGTCGGGCGCAGCAACGCCACCTGGGCGTCGTGCCTGCGGGAAACAGGTATGCTCTAATGTGGAATTCAGTGTGGGTATCTCGCGCAATGGATAAGTATATTGTTCTTGTTTTCTCACCTTCCATGCAAGATGCTTATCACGTAACAAATGTTACATATATTAAATCACAATGTCATTCTATTCACTTGTCTGTTTTAATGAATAAGTAACCAAGTTTATAGAAACGACAATAAGTTATTTATCGTCTCTGTACCGATGTCTAATTCAATTCTCTGCACTAATTGTGTTGTCGTTTTACACCTTGTAGACACATAATACTCATAATTGAAACTAAAACACCCAATATTCATGTAACTGACGTACATACTGCGAAAAATTGCAGTGCCAATGTCGCTAAAACTTAACGAAGACTGTATCAAACATCCCGAATGGTATGAAAATGGTAACTGCAGATATTGGGCTAAGAAAGTAGGGAAACTATACATTGTGTGTAAAACCCGAGAAGAATCTTGGGGGTATAATTCACGAGAATAAAAAAGTTGAAAAAAAGAATAAGAACCACCATTAGTCCTTTGCTTTCTGCATTTTGCGAAATAACCGCGCACTATTCTTACGTACGGTACCATGTAATTTCGCAATTTTCGTACGGAAAATAAGCGCAGGAACACAGTTGTTCGATTATCGAATGAAAATTACATCCTCGAGTTTTTCTTACTGTTTTGAAATTTGTGGAACAGAATAGCATCGAGGCAAATAATTGATAAACGGTACGACAGTCTACATGCGGAAAAGATAAAGTGGCATCCGTAATATTGGCAATATCGTGCTGACGTATGAAAAATGCAAAATGGCTTCGAAAAAAGTACACAAACGTGTTTGTTACGTTTCCTTCGCGAAGGCAGTGGTCGAGCTTCATATACATGTAGCAATTTTCATATCAAATGAACTGCATACTTAATGCGCTTAGGGGGTTCCGTTCGGAGCAAAGCCGCCATTACCCGAACAAAGTTCATTCTCCACTTTCGATTGACCCGAAGATAGAGCACGATGAAGGTGACACGAGTGATTCTTTACATGCGGTTGTAGCGTACGACACGTTCGTATTTTCGCCGAAGTTACTACTGTATCAACGAAAGTTCATTTTATAAACCTTCAATTTCATTCATATAGAATTTTCTGAATGACTAAGAGAATTTCAGATAAAATTCTCTTCATTCTCGGTACGACGATACTTTTCTGTGTATTATTCACAGTGTTAATTACATACGGTACGGTTGGGCTTGTAAACAGACGTTTTATATGTTACAACCAAATACACGGTTCGGGCAACAGGTAGTAGATAATAAAGTGAATAATTCTACATCGCAGGATAAGGCGAATATGGAGAGTAACAAAATAGTGGTGAATGCTTTATTCTTCAGTTATTAATGTTTAAAAAATCGGCTGAGAAACGCCTGAAGCACGGCAATTCCGCGATCATCAGTGGAAACACTTGCCTTCGTTCCACTGCTGTTCATGAGTACATATAAGGACACCTACTCTGTATGAAATAATGGCGAAAATCGTTACAAATTTATTGGACAACTCTAACAAATATTTTAATACGGCCTTTATTCGGTGTATTAAAGTAAGAGCAGTGAAAAGTATTCAATCTGTACCAAATATCACATTTTGTGGAAATACAGCAAGTGCCCTAGTACCTACACATGAATGGCAGTGTACAGGGTCAGCGTTGTATCCTGCAACCCGCGCTCGCGCTAACTTGTAAAATGGCAACAGCGCCTCACGGACGCATTCCACTACAACCATGCACCGGCCCGGCGGAGTGCTGCCAGCGACCGCTCGACAGCAGTGATGAGACGGGTACGCGATCAGTCCACATTATTTTCAAACCTCATTACAGTAATCTGGGGTGCGAGTGGTAAACAGATCACAAAAAAGCGGAGCGCGCGGCTCGATTACCTGGGCCTGGGAAATTCCCAATAGCCGTTTGCAACGTTCATTTGAAAGAGACTATCCTAAAATTCTCGAAGCTCTGGCATCACTGCTGTCGAGCGGTCGCTGGCAACACTCCTCCGGGCCGGTGCATGGTTTTAGTGGAATGCGTCCGTGAGGCGCTGTTGCCATTTTCCAAGTTCGCGCGAACGCGGGTTGCAGGGTAAAACGCTGACCCTGTATGTACCTATTGTTAGTGACAATTGTATCATTGTTTTTTTTTACGGATGCTGTAGGTACGTGGCTCTGCTGACCTGCTCACCGCGGTGTTGCCATTCTTTAGGCGTTCCTGCCCCGAATGTGTAAGCATTAATAACTAAGAAACGAAGCCTCCACCGCAATTTCGTCACTCTTGATTATCGTCTTATTTTGCCACGCGGAATCAGCCATTTCATTCTCTACTATCTATTGCCGAACCCCCCGTATCCTCGATGGAAGTTGTTGGTCGTGTTGTAGGGCGACGTCGAGATAAAAGACCCACTCATACTGTATGAACGGATTTTTACATTATGTGGAACGTGGCCAGAGAAACGTATGCGCGCAAAATTTGCGGTGGCGATGGTGTACTTGGGCCTGCACACGTTCATGCAATATTGGGATTTGTATGATTACATGGGTGACTTCGATATGGTGGTGCTAAACGTGTTGGAGACTACGATTATGACATCGACTTTCGCTGCCTTGATTATCTTGCAACGCAACAAACGGTTGGAGGCTGTGATCATCGCGATGAGGAAATATATCGCGGATGTTTCGTTGCTCGAGGACACTCGGGAGAAACGCTTGTATCATAACCATAACAACGTGGCCTACTTTTTTGGCAAATACGCGATCATTGTTGTATGCAGTACTGCTTCTCTGATGTATATGCGTCCTTTGATAACAATGCTCCTTGGCCATCAAGGTATTCGTAGACTGTTTGGTGTCCTCCTTGGCTTTTGTGTAATATCATCGCTTGAACGACGGGAAAATTCATGGACAATCGTAGATCACTAGAGCCAAGATAAATGAATCGTGCCCTGCGGAAAGCCGTATGGGCGATAGTCGACCTTGAGATTCCAACGAAACGGAATGACTTTGACTTACGAGACATGATGACGCGATTCCCAAATTTGTACTGAATGATACGAAGATCAGTAGGTACCGGAAATCTTAGGATCCCTCAGTGTCACTTATCACGCGTTTGACGGGTTGGGAGTTGGCCTCCTTTCGGTTCTATGAGTCAGAGTAGAATTCTTTGCGTCCAACGAATTCTGGACCCTCCTCTCCGAGCGCTACGTGTTCAAAATCAATTCCTTAGGATCCTACTTGATTCTGTTGAACCTTTTTATCGAGACCCACGTTACCACAATTGAAATTATTGCCTGTTCTTCTTATTTCTATAAAGTATGTGAAATTTCAGGCAAGTGATGCACAGTGAGCTAAAATGCGATTCTAGCTAAGCAACATTGTTTGTCATTATTGTTTCCTGTACGTATATGGAGTTTAAAGTACTTATTCATTTATTATTTTTAATATTATTTCTACTTATTTATGATTATTTTTTGCTTGCTTGTTGGGTGTAAGGAAAAGCACAGGTGTTCTCCATAAAAGTTGATATTTCAAATAGATAAATATTTTAGCAAAAATAAAAAAATGCATGTAATGTATATAGAATAAAAGTAGTGCGAGGCGTTAAGAATGCCGTACCTAATATTTAAGAGTGCTGTAATATTTAGCTTCTGGTACTGTTATAAATAGGTACGTTAATAAAATTTAAGGATAACTTTTGCTGGTTTTTGCAGGTTACTGAGAAATTGCTTCCTTTTTAAGGACAGCCGAATTTCAAGGAGAGATTTAATTTTTTTTTAGCTTCTATCGAGGGGTATTGAAACGTAATTTGTCGACATTAACATCGGATGTTATTACTCTATTGGCAAATCCATCGTCACTGAATGAACACCCATACAGCACACTTCGTTGCAGCAGTATTGCAGGAACGCTGCTGCAATATTGCCGTGCAATATTGGAGTGGCAACGATCCTACAATATTCTGTAATATTGACGGCACATTGACGTACCATGTTCCAGTGGCAAGGCCCCACCAAAATTGCACCCACATTGCCGTACAATATTCCTGTAATATTGCAGTGGTAACGCTTCTGCGATGTAGCGCGCGTATCGATGTGCAATGTTCCAGTGGCAACGATCATACAATAGGTATTCCCACAATATTACGCGCACATCGACGTGTAATGTTCCAGTGGCAACGCCCCACCAAAATTGTACACACATTTCCGTACAATATTCCCGTAATATTGCAGTGGCAAAGCTTCTGCGATGTAGCGCGCGTATCGATGTGCAATGTTTCAGTGGAAACGATCCTACAATATTCCTGCAATATTGCACGCACATCGACGTGAAATGTTCCAGTGGCAACGCCCAAACAAAATTGCGCACATATTGCCGTGCAATACTGTAGGGAAAAATATTGTAGTATAAATGAGTAAATACTTTTAAAGTATGTATAGGTACTTACAGGAAAAAGTAATGACAAATATAATTTTGCTTAGCTAGAGTCGCATTTTAAACGACTGTGTGATGAGTGTAGAAGTTTATTTCTCATATGTCCACGCAGGCTATGTTAATAGTACATTGTCTTATCAACTGCCATATCGGGCGCACATTATTTTCGACTACACCACGGACGCGCGAATTTACAGTCTACTGTATTTATACCAATTACCCGTTACTTGCGTGCCAGGATGCCACGCTACAGTACTTACCTTCATATTTAATCTCGTCCTACATTTCTGCGGACGATTGTCAGTCCTGTCCTATCGTATTCGAAATATCTCGACGGAATCACGTCAATCCGTCAACGATGGCATCAAAAAGGCAGTGGCCACGCATTTGGAGCTGACAGAGTACGTATCAATGTTTAATTAATTGACATTTTATATTCCTATGTAAAAATGATGCAGGTACGATCGCCAACATGTATAATACAGTGTTTCTTTGCGTAAAAAAGGGCTTTCATATAAAAAATAACAATTTATAATCAGAAATACTGTGGAAATTTTTACACTAATTTGATTTTTGAACCGTTATTTTAAGAAATGTACACTTCGCAGGTCGATACGAAGTTTGAACGACACTATTTCTGTGATCCTTCTTCTAGAACTTCTGGGCTGCTGCAGCAGGCTGGGCCTTTCTATGTTCGTTGTGCTCGTCGTAAGTTGGCGCTTCGTTTTAAGGGGGGAATCCTATTCTCTGGCCTAAAAACATAGCGAAATTTTAGATTTTTTTTTTTAAGAAACTAGCGATTCAAATATTCCGAAATTTGGACCATGTTTTTATGCACCTTTGAAGAAGTTGTAATTTTTTTTATTACTTTTTAATAATAAATATAGGAGTTATGCATGATTGACCATGACGCCGCCGTTGTCCGCTGGTGTGCACGATATTTATGTAACCACTGAACCGATTACCTTCAAATTTGGCCTGTATGTCCAACAAACGTTATTTTATACTTTGATGAACCAGGTTAGCGATAAATTATATACTTCTTTGATTACATGAGAAAATTGGCGTAAAATTGTATAGCAAAAGTTAAAGCTTCAGACTTTTGAATTTAAAAATTCTCCACACTCCTCAAAAACCTTTTGTATTGTTTTCTGGCTCATCAAATTATGGCTACATATGTATACAGTGAAACGCCGTTTCATTTGTTCTGTTTTAGACTATCAGGAAGATAAATATCATGCACACCAGCAGACGACGAATTTTGTGCGGCGTGTTGGTCGATTATGTATAACTCCTATATTTGTTATTAAAAATCGCTAGTTTCTTAAAAAAAATCCCCCTTTTTGGTATATTTTTAGCCCAAAGAATAGGATTCCCCCCTTAAGGGGTCATTCCGGTTAGTCGGGTCGAAAAATCGTTTTTTTTTAACATTTTTCGAAAGTAACATATCCTCAAGAATGTACCTACTATTAAATTTTCATGGAAAAGTTCCGATTAGTTTAGCTTCTACAGAGGCATTTTGTAGGGAGCGCAGAATCTCGGCGTGTATAGATGAAAACTTTGAACGCGTTTTTCTCGAAACGTCATTTGCCCACATCGTGAACATAAAATCTCAGAATCTATCGAACCGATTGCCATATAAATTTTACTGCTTATTCTGCACACCTGTGACTCTCGCAGGCACTACAACCAAGTATTTCCATTGCGTCTAAACTACTTTTAAAATCTAAAATAGCAAAAGAAAAAAACAGAAAGAACATTTTTTCATGCATTTTGCCCGTCATTTACTATAATTATTTTCGTCGCAATAAATTCCTGAAAATCGCTGAATTTATCGGCGCACTAACCCAAATGACCCCTTAAGTTCACAGCTATTAATACGAAAGGAGAGAATAAATGACAGTGATAACATCGCTGGATTATTTCAATGTTTCTTCACACGTTTCAGAAATTCGGCACAGATTTAGCAGGTGTAATAACTTACGGGCTGTACGCCATTGCTCAAGCTGGCTGGTTGTACTCGTTCTGCTATATTGGCGAACAAACGATTTTTGAGGTATTTGATTTATTTAAATTTTATTTTGATTTATTTATTTTTTCTCCTAAAAATGATTAAATGATTATATAATCATATAATTTTCAAATATGATTATATAATCATTTAATCAAAATTAGAATTTTCCAATTTTTATAATCATATAATCATTTAATCAAAATTTGAAAATTCAAATTTAAATTTTCGCCTATATAGTATCGCTCCGCCCTAACGCACAGTGATCGTTTTTCATCCCATGCAATTTGAATTGTTCGGTCGAATTGTTAGGACACATGATCCTCTAATTGTTCAAAGTCGTATAACAATTGCGCATTGAAAATGTATTTTCCGGTTGCCTCATTCCTTATTTTACACGTTTTTGATCGCGATAATTGCACAGTATTAACAGAACGATTAACGTCTAGTCCCAGAAAGTGGGTGAAGCATTCTACGAATTCAACTGGCCAGCGGTGAGAAATAATGACAGAATGTCATTGTTAATATGCATCGTAAATGGGTACAAAACGCTGTATCTCACAGCTGGGAAGATCTACACTTTCTCTCTTTCCGGTTTCACTAGTGTGAGTATAACGATTCTCTATAGCTTCCCGGAGTACAGTGGCTTACAGATTCATTAAAATATGAGAGTTAATCTACAAGCCAAGATTTAATTGAATGCGTTGGTGCATTGTAAAGAAATCTGTGAGTCATTTGCATTTATTTATTCCACGTATCAGAACGGGACATTATAAAAATTAACACTATTTCGTCCAACGAGGACACGAGTACCTAATTAGGAATTGTTTTGTAATACATGAAAGTTTCGATAACGATCCTTTTTCCTACATAGATCATGAAAACTGCAATGGGGTGTCTCTCCATGTTACGAGCCAACATGTAAAAATACGAGTAACGGGAGTAATGCCATTACGAAACGTAGAGGAAGTGTAGTATATGTGGAATACCAGTTTGTTGAAGAAGAATAAAAAATTACAGCAGAGGATGGTAACAAATAAAACTGCATAATATCAAAGGGAAACTAATAAAATAATAAAGTAAGAAACTAATAAACTAATAAACTAAGAAATTTTATATTTCAAACTCTAAGTAATAATGAAAAACATAAAGTATCTGAAACTTTAGTCTAATTGAAAGATGACAGAGAGTAACGATTTTGTTAAGGTGCAGATAATTTGGAATAACGATATTTCAATTCACCTTCACTTTACAAAATTACAAAAAACAAGTAAGTAGATAATAACATTATTTTCTCTTATGGTCTAATCAGGTTCAAATATCACAGCTTACAAAGAATCATCTTAGGTCCACTCACAGTGGACACAGATTTAACTTCCAAAGTCATAACCAGACCACGCAGTATACGCATATTTCACAAATGAAACATTGCACACACTCTTCTCGCTGTAATTCACATTGCAGAAGAGCAATTAAAACCTAAAATTTCATGTCACATTTTATATTTTCGAAATGATTGCAAAATTGACATGAAACCATAGAATTAATATTTAATTGACTAGATTTCGCCGTTCGTCTACCGCCGCAACGCAACTGCAATTTAACAAAAAAACACAGCTTCTTTTTCATTAATCTCGTAAGGAACAATCCGACAACTTTCCTCGAGTTATACCTACGACATTGCATGCAACCGTTTTTTGGTCAAATTGCAGTTGCGTTGCGGCGGTGGACGAACGGCCGGTAATTATTTACTTTAGGGATCCCTCACCGATTTTGATGAAATTTGGATATGTCGTAAAACTCCACATTTTGAACAACTTTTTCCTATAGGGGAGAGTAGGGGAATTACGAACACTTAAGGGAAAAGTTAAATTGAAACAAACGCATTGACTCTAATCAGATTTACTTTATAGATAATTGAACTTCGGTTAATTATCTACAAAAGCAGTCCAAAGAATTATAGATACTTTAATAAACAAATCATTTTTTGAAAGAAATACAAAACTCTTTCTATCCGCAATTACCCGTAGCTAGCGGGGTAAATACGAACGGCTGCTTAAAGATTTTCATCTTTACTAAACACTGGTTTTCATCCACACTGTGGGTCGGACACAGTCTTTCTTCTTGTTTGACCGAATTTTGGTTGCTCTTCATAGCTGATTTATGAACAGTTATGCAAATGAGTTTCGATTATTATTCTTATTAATCAAAATTTTACATATAATAAACGGCCTGCGGCCGCCCCTAGGTTTAGCCGCCCAGGTGCGGGAGCACCTTCTGCACCCCCGCCAGGAACGGCCCTGGGTAAGTATGTACATATACACCAGTAAGCACCATATTTTCTTTGTATAATTGAATATGCAGCAAAGTTCGTGGGTCGAATAATAAAATATTTTCGAATAATAAAATACAAGTCAGAGGTATAAAAAGAATTTACTTAAAAATTGTATACCTTTAGTGTTGCTAGAGTTGAATTATTGCCAAGATGATTCGTTGTTCCGGTAAATGCACTAAAAAAGGAATATTCTGCTCTTTGCTACTTCGGATACATAGAGTGTGGCTTTTTTCACCAAATTCATTTCCATCTCCAACCGTAGCCTGTCATGTTTTGGCCTACATATATCTTTCACCGCCCAGTGCATTTCTGTCGCTGGATATATTTACTTTCGATCGAAAAATAAGTATGATTTCAATTATCTATTTATTTCTATTTATGTATATGTAGAACTGTTGCAGTACTTTTAGAGTTACATCTAACAAAAAAAATGGAACCTCGACTACATTCCCACACAATATTTACGACCCTTTTACCAGTAATTAATTCATTATTAGTAGTTCTTGATCACAATTAAAGTTGCAAATAATCTATTCAAATTTGAATGAAATTCAAATAATTTCTTAATGTAGACATAACTATAGTTTCGTGTTTTGACTCGTCCAATATCCATTCAAAGATTACTATTAAAATAATGAAAAACATTATTATCGACAAGAATGCGAAGCATGTGGTTGAGTGTCACTGTTATCTTTCTCGCAAGTGCTCACTCAAGGCTCTGTTTCATATATAAGCTGCTTTTAGGAACGCAGTGAGCAGGAGTTCCCTCGTGCAACACCGCGGAGCCACAAACGGAGTCCACAGTGACTCTCATGCTCTGAGGAAAGTCCCTGGACCTTTGGCAGAAAGTGCCGTAGCGCAAACGCTGCTAGCCTCCCGCCGTCTGTCTCGATTAGGATGGGATGCCGTTTCGGCTGATCTTCGGGATTGGGCGGGAGTGTATTGGTCAAAGAAAAGTAATGTGGTTTGTAATGGACAACCTTTTCCCACACCCTCAAGTTAGGGTTGGGGGCGAAGGGAATTCGTTAAACTAAACAGGGCCCATTACGAGGAAACTCCTTTTTTTCTCTCTCCTTCTTTACAAGGTGCTTATAACGAAACAAATGTTACAAATATTAAATTACTACATATCTTTTTCCATTCACTTTCACTTCTCCTCCGTTGCAATGAATTTAAAATTAAAATACCTGATCCTATTGTCACTAGGGTGGTCCATTTTTTCAGGTATAAAATGTAGGTTTTCCACAAGGTTACTTTTGTTCCAAATATGCTAACAAAAATCTGTACAAAATTTGAGTCTAGTCGGGTAATATTTGGAGGTCGCCAGGGTTAATCGTTTTTAAGGGCATCGGAAAGAGTTTCTGTCTGTTTTCCAATTAATGACTCTCCAGCTAACGTCCTTTTGTCACACAACGGTGTACAGAATCGTATTTAAAATATACTTCTAAGTTTATTTTCGTTTAATGTTTGGCAAAATTAGATAGTAGTAGATACATTGAGGGACAATGCAGCGAAAGTATTTGGCCATGTAGAGAATACCATCTCTCGCTGCAGAAAGGAGAGATTGGTCGAGTTATGATTTTTTCATTATTTTCGTTTATTTTTTATTTTTTATCATTACATTATTATTATTTTTGTTTATTTATTTTATTCATTCACTTTTGTATTCATTTGCTTTGCTAATTGCCGGTAAGTAGTTCACTTTTTCTTTGGCGTGTTTTTTACTTGTTTAGCGTAAACAAATTAAATATCAATGAATCTGTAGGTATATTCACTCATAAATAATTTTGCTTTCTTCTTTGTTATTTCTCCATGAATAATTATGTGAGTGGTCTCTGCCAACGACGAAAATCATTTCTCCGGGCACCTCAGGAGAGGTGGTCAGATGTCACGACTTCAGTTTTCAACCCGATTTACAGTAAATATTGTCTTAAAGCAAATATTGATCAGTTTCTCTGAATCAGCATAAAATTCTGAACATATTAGGTTTGTTCTGATAAAATAAGTAATAGGTATCTGTATTAGTTTTAATAGCCATTTTATATTAGGTCGACCGCGTCTCCCGGATTTACCCTAGGCTAAAATTTTGCACAGATGTTAGTTAGCATGTTTGGAACAAAAGTATAATCGCATTACGACTGTACGAAACACTCCGAATGATATGAAAACGATAACTGAAGATGTTGCAAAAATATTGGGGGAAGAAAGTGGGGAACTTTGGAATCTTGAGACTTTAACTCACCAAAATAAAAAAAAGTTACAAAGAAGTATAATTCTCGACTTACCTCGGTGAACCACCATTAGTTTGCATTTTGCAACTGACCGCGCAGTACTCTTACGAACGGTACCATGTAATTTAGCAATTTTCGTCGTGGAAATAAACACAGAAACACAGCTGGTTGGATTATTGAATAAGAATGACGCATTCGAGTTTTTTGTCATTTCGCTGTTATCCATACACGCAAGACGAGACGCAGCGATTGAAGGCAAAAAGCGATTGAAGACGCAAAATTGAAACTTGGAGTGCGGCATAGCATTAGGACAAATAATTTATAAACGTTACGGCGGTCTGCATGCAGACAATATAAAGTGGCACCGTAACATTGGCAATTTCGTGCTGAAAAGATGAAAAATGCAAAATAACATCAAGGAAAAGTACACAGATATATTTGTTACATTTCCTTCGCGAAGACCAATAGCCGAGCTTCATTTAAGTAGCAATTTTCATATCAAATGACTGCGCATACGTAATGCGCTTAGGGGGTCGCGTTCGAACCGAAGTCGCCGTCGCCCGATCAAACTTCATTCCCGACTTTCGATTAATCCGAAGATAGAGCACGATGAAGGTAACACGAGAAATTCTTTAGATGCGGTTGTAGCGTACGAAACGTCCGTTTTTTCGGTTGTCGTTGAAGTTGTACCTGCCAAACTTCATTTTAAAAATTTCCAACTTCAATTATATAGAATTTCATGAACGACTAATTGTAAGAGAATTTCAGAAAAAAATCGCTTCATTCCTGGGACGACGATACCTTTTGGTTTATTACACAACAGTGAACAGACGTGTTATACGTCACAACCATGTACACGGTGTTGCCAACAGATAGTAGATAATAAAATGGGTAATTCTACGTGGCACAATAAGCCGAAGAAAATGACCTACGCAACGCGACTTGCCGTTCTTCAGGCGTTCCTGTACCGAATTGTTCAGCATTAATACCGAAGAAATGAAGGCACCACCGCAATTTCCGTGCCCTGGATTATCGTCTTGTTTCGCCACGTAGAAACAGCCATTTCATTTTCTAGTATTTATTGCCGAGCACCCTGTATTATCTTGCCTCCTCGATGGAAGTTGTTGGTCGTGTTGTAGGGTGATATCGAGATAAAAGATCCACTCGTATTGTATGAACGGATTTTTACGGTATGTGGTTCGTGGCCAGGGCGCCATATGCGCGCAAGATTTGCGATAACGATGGTGTATTACGGCCTGCACACGGTCATGCAATATTGGGATTTGTATGATTGCATGGATGACTTCGATACGATGGTGTTCAATGTGCTGGAGACCACGTTAACGACGGGAACTTACCTCGCCATGATTATCTTGCAATGCAACAAACAGTTGGAGGGTGTGGTCAGCGGGATGAAAGTATACATCGCGGATGTTTCGTTGCTCGAGGACACTCAGGAGAAACGCTTGTATCATAACCATAACAACGTGGCCTATATTTTTGGCAAATGCGCGATCACTGCTGCATGCAGTACTGCTTATCTGATGTACGTGCGTCCTTTGATAAAAGTGCTCCGTGACCACCAAGGTATTCGTCGATCGTTTGGTATCCTCCTTGGCTTTGTCTAACTTCATCGCTTGAACGACGAGAAAATTCATGGACGACCGTAGATCACTAGGGCCAAGATTAGGGGTGTGCGGGTACCCGAAATTACGGAACCCGATTTGCGATTCGGGAGCCAATTTTCTTGCCCAAAAACTCTTACATCTGATACCTTTTTGTTGTGAAATTTTAAGTTGTGAGCTGGCAGTCTGATCAGATGTAAGAATTTTTAAGCAAGAAAATCGGCTCCCTAATCGCAAATCGGGTCCCGTAATTTCGGGTACCCGCACACCTCTAGCCAAGATAAATAAATCGTGCCCTGCGGAAAGCCGTATGGGCGGTAGTCGACCTTGAGATTCCGTGGAAATAGATTGACTTGGACGAGACGTGATGACGCGATTCTCGAATTTATACCGGATGATATGATGATTAGTACCGAAAATCTTAGAATCCCTCAGTGTCAATTATCTCACGTTTTACGAGCTGGGAGTTGCCTCCTTTCGGTTCTACGAGTCTCGAGCCGAATGCTTTGCGTCCTACGAGTTCTGATCCCTCCTCCATCCTCCTGGACCATCCTACTTGGTTTTCTTAGATCTTTCTATTTAGTACCACGGTATCAAAATTGAAATTATCACCTATTCTTCTTATTCTCATTTATCTTATCTATCTCGTATATTGACGCAGGTCACGATAATAGTACGTTGTCTTATGACCTGCCATTTCGGGCGCACATTATTTTCGACTACACCACGGACGCTCGAATTTACAGTCTACTGTATTTGTACCAATTTCCTGTTGTGTGCGTGGCCGTGTACCATGCAACATTAGCTAGCTTCATAGTTAGTCTAGTCCTGCATTTTTGCGGAAGATTATCGGTGCTGTCCTATCGTATTCGAAATATCTCAACGGAATCACATCGAGTTTTCAACGACGACATCCAGAAGGCAGTGGCCACGCATTTGGAGCTCATAGAGTACGTATCAGTTTTCAATTAACATTTTATATTTCTATGTAAAATTGATGCTGGTACTACCGCTAACATGCATAATATAATCAGACGTTTCAAGTTCTCTTTGCGTAGAAGAGGGCTTTCATATCACACATGACAATTTACAATCAGAAATACTGTGGAAAGCTTTACACTAATTTTATTGTTTAACGGTGATTTTAAGAAATGTACATTTCACAGGTCGGTACAAGGTTTGAGCGACATTTTTTCTGTGGTCCTCCTCCTAGAACTTCTGAGCTGCTGTAGCAGGCTGGGCCTTGCTATGTTCGTTGTGCTCGTCGTAAGTACCCATACAGCACACTCTCGTTGCGGCAACGTTGCAGGATTGTTGCAGTGCAAGATTGCACTGTTGCACGCAACATTGCCGCAGCGTTGCAGCAATATTCCTATGTTCGCCTCCTGCAACGGGGCAACTTAGACATTTTCTCGTATCATTAAAAACAACGGAAATATTTTAGGTTTAAATGGTAGTTGCAGCAACGTTGCCGCAATAATTCTATGTCCGCCACGTGCAATATTGCCGCAACGAAGTATACTGTATGGGTAAATACCTACTTACTTTTAGGTACAGACTAATTAATACGAAAGAAGGGAATACATGACATTGATAACATTGCTGCATTACTTATTTCAATATCTCTTAACACTTTTCAGAAAATTGGCACAGATTTTGGAGCTGTAATTAATTTCTCGCTGTACAGTATGGTTCAAGTTGGCTGGTTGTTCTTGTACTGCTATATTGGCGAACAAGCGATTTTTGAGGTATGTCA
Organism: Andrena haemorrhoa; assembly: GCA_910592295.1. NCBI lineage: Eukaryota > Metazoa > Arthropoda > Insecta > Hymenoptera > Andrenidae > Andrena > Andrena haemorrhoa. The sequence goes on along the minus strand of OU342945.1, from coordinate 28,491,272 downwards.
TTTATATAATGTCTTTCGTTAGAGTCAGTTAGAGCAACTATTTCCATCCACAAGTATTTATATAGAGCTACAGAAAGGAGTTTTTTTATAAGCTGGTTTATCAACTTGACACTGGATAGATATAATTAGAGCCTGCCAGTGGCGGATTTAAGAAAAAAGGCCCAGGTGGCAAATGTTCTGAGGGGCCATTTTTCGAGAAAATGAAGAGGTAGTTTACTAAAAATGGTCTTAGTGTAGTAGTACAGAAAAAATATAGTTTGGATAAAATCCTAATTTTTTTAAGGTTGGGGCCCTGGCGGGTCTACTGGGCAGGGCCCAGGCGGCAATTGCTCATCGGCCGCCCTGTTAAATCCGCCACTGGAGCCTGCCCAGGGTTAGGTCTGGCAAATATTCGCACGAGCAACCGCGAGTTGCTTTTCGCTCTTGAACGCACCGAACCAGGCCCTTCGCGCCCCTCAAGGGCGAAAGGTCCCAATGGTGGGGCATATCCGTCCAGGGTGGCAACTTGCAGGGGACAGCTACCCACGTCCACGCATGCGCGCGATGACGTCGCGACCGTTGAGCCAATCAACGCCAAGATGAAAATCGCTGGAAAATTCGCCGACGCCAGCGCCAAGTCAAGCCAACTAGCCAACCAGCATCGCCGGGGAATCGGTTGTCGACGCTGGTTGGTTGCGGCCTCACTTGGCTTGGCTAGTTGGCTTGACTTGGCGCTGGTGTCGACGAATTTTCATCTTGCCGTTGATTGGCTCAACGCTCGTGACGTCATTGCGCGCATGCGTGGACGCGGGTAACTGTCCCCACTCCAAAATAGCTACCGCTGGTATTTCCTCACCACCCTGGGTAACACTGCCCGCAATCACCCGCGGTTGCTCTTCGAAGGCAAGAGCAAAATTTGGACGGACCTAAATTAGACGATCAGTCGTTTAAATGAATGCATTAAAGTTTTTAGCAAATAAGAATTTCAAAATGTTCAAAAGTAAAAATACTACGCAGTGTTCGATACCAAAGGCAAAGCTGAATTATTCAACCGAATTGTTGAGAAACGTGGTCCTCTAATTGTTCAAAGTCGCGTAACGAATGTATTTTCTCGTTGCTTCATTCCTTACCTTATTCATTCTTGGCCACGATATGCACAGTATTAACAGAACGATTAACGTCTAGTCCCAGAAAGTGGGTGAAGCGTTCTACGCAATCGACTGGCCAGCCGTGGAAAGCAATGACAGAAAGTCATTGTTAATATGCATTTTAAACGGGTACAAAACACTGTATGTCACAGCTGGGAAAGTCTACACTTTTTCGCTATCCGAATTCACCAGTGTGAGTATAACGATTTTCTATAGCGTTTCGAAATGCAGTGGCTCACAAATTCGTTACAACATGAAAAGTAAAACTAGAAGCAAACATTTGATTGAATGAGTTGGTGCTTCGCGATGAGATCTGTGAGGCACTTGCATTAATTGTTTCGCATAACAAAGCGGGACATTATAAAAATTAACACTGTTTCGTCCTACGGGGACACGAATACCTAATTAGGAATTGCTTTGTAACATATGAATGTTTTAATAACGATCCTTTTCCCTACATAGATCATAAAAACCTCAATGGGGTGTCTCTCTATGTTACAAGCCAGCATGTAAAGATGCGAGTAAAGGGAATAATGGCATTACAAAACGTACCATTGGTTCTCGTTACAGATTGTCGTTCATATAAGCTTGTTATATATGATGTATTAAATAGGTGATACAAAGTGATAGTGCGCTACAACATACATATTGCGGCGTCGACACTGAAGAAACGTATTACCTATATTGAATAAATAAGAATCTGTTACAATCACAATGTGTTTGGCAATTATTCTTCGTACAGAGTAAATTACGTATTAGTAGGATAGGTGAGTACTTATACACCAGTAATCACCATATTTTCTTTGTGTAATTAAACATGCGGTAAAGGACAATGTTAAGTCCCAGAGGAAATTACTGACCTACGAGCGTGCAACGATTGCTATACACCATTGGGAAGATCTCGTCAATACGAATCGATTGGTACCATTTTTAACTTCGAAATCAGATGGGATCACCTCGAAAAATTGCCTCAAAGTTCGAGATTTTGCGGTTTTGGACAAAAGAAACCGGTAGTAAAATTGTAACTGACCCGAGGGACCTCGGGTAGGCACCTGAGGAAAAACCGAAGGGTTTTGAACCTCGGATTTTCCGTTTGCGACCCAATTCTTGGCGGTGAGTGCCGGCCGGGCGCGCAGCGACTGCGCTGCGGTCTATGCGCATAATGCGTGAATTGAAACACAGCCAGGGTGGCGAGTAAAATCGATACCCGGCGATAGCTAAAATAGCTACCCACGTCCACGCATGCGCGCAATGACGTCACGAGCGTTGAGCCAATCAACGCCAAGATGGAGCGACTGGACGCAGCGACTGGACGCAGCGACTGGACGCAGCGACTGGACGCAGCGACTGGACGCAGCGACTGGACGCAGCGACTGGACGCAGCGACTGGACGCAGCGACTGGACGCAGCGACTGGACGCAGCGACTGGACGCAGCGACTGGACGCAGCGACTGGACGCAGCGACTGGACGCAGCGACTGGACGCAGCGACTGGACGCAGCGACTGGACGCAGCGACTGGACGCAGCGACTGGACGCAGCGACTGGACGCAGCGACTGGACGCAGCGACTGGACGCAGCGACTGGACGCAGCGACTGGACGCAGCGACTGGACGCAGCGACTGGACGCAGCGACTGGACGCAGCGCTCGTAACGTCATTGCGTGCATGCGTGGACGTGGGTAGCTATTTTAGCTACCGCCGGGTATCCAATTTCCTCGCCACCCTGAACACAGCCAGTGTGTGCCTGCCGAATGCGCTAGTGATCTTGGCACGGAAAAAGTTCGCACTCAGTGCACACCAGTGCGGGGTGCCGGATTCGCTATACTTAATGTTCTCCTCTCAATAGTCCCAATCCTACACTTTGTCCACGCTAATACATCGATCTTTATTGTATTTATTATTATCTTCATTATTACAATGTTATCACTATAACATAATTTTAAGCACGACGTTAACGACGAACATTATAATTTACATTGAAGTTTGACTTTCTTTGCCACTGCATTTATATACATATACAAGATTTGAATCTAAATAAATTCTTTCATTCCACACGTTTTATTCAGAACATCGTAAAAATATTTACTTTCATTCCACATATATTACGTATTCCTATTGAAAATTTAATTACATTCTTTATAACTGTTACGACAACGCTTCCAATCCCTTGTTAGATTCTGTTTGTTCAGAACTGGTTTTGATTCGTATGGATCATTATTAAAATAATTTTTTCAATTTACGAATAGCATGTATATTATTCGCGAATAACTAAGAATTATCTATCCGAGTAAAATCATATTAGAATAATCCTTTATTAAATTTTTTTTTTTAAATCAACGTCGCTTAAACTTATGACTAAAGTGAATATTATTCACTAATAATAATGAGCTTCAGCTGCAAGGAAGGGATAATTGTTAAATATGATTCTATAAATCACTTTTATACAATTATATAAATACAGAAGTTATATTTTAAATCTCGAACTAAAACGTTGCTACTCGACACGTTTTGAAGTCCAGCGCGGGCTACATGCAGCGCTCAGCGAACTGTATTATCATAGAGAACAAATAAGAAATAAAGTTTGATTTGAAGGAATTCGGATACAGCATGAAAATACCGATGTATTCATTACCAACGACCAAAAGTTACGGCAATAAATTTTCCGCAAACAGATCATTAAGATTTCTTCATTATTCGAAGGAAACTTTACCCGACAGTGGCGCATGCGCAATGGATCTTCCTGAGCGAAGCGTGGACAATCTCTACGATTCTTCTTCGATGGACATGGGTATACACTCAGTTTGTACGCGATTTCTCATAATTTGGCCGCACGTTTTAAACATAATATTACTTACGATGTAAATAGAACATGTATAAATCCTAAATATACTTATTCAGCCCAAGGTTTCCCTTGAATGCGCGGCTTTTCCGAAACTATCTTACACTCGAATTACCAATCAAACGGTGACATATATGTTGAGCACCCGCTTCGTGGAGAGATTGAACGCTACTTCCGGCGGACCATCTTATTACAAACTATTTCTGGTTCAAAATGTGCGTCCAAGGCTGTGTCATTGTATCTTAGTAGTGATGTGGAAGTTCGGAACAGTGGAAATATGATGAAAAGAAATTTGTTTATTAATGTAGCATTTCTACTTATCGCGATATTATTTAGTGCAATATCACAATGCTCCTCCGCACTATCGAACAAACGATTATGTTATGATCACGAATGCTCGGGTAATTGAAGCCATACTTTCAATATGTATCTAATTTACGAGCGCATTCCTATCTGAAATACCCTTAAATCACCTAATGATTTCTTTCGCACAGAGCCGGTTTCGTTGGCCAGAACGTCGATCCGATACAATCCGAACGAGCCAGGAATATTGCCGTTTGACATTAACGTAAAAGTCAAAGTTTACAGTAAGGAAGCAGGCAATAGAACTGACTTATGGGGTGTCGAGGTATATTTCACTGTTAATACTTACCCCCTATGATTAATACCACTCCTATCTACGTGTAAACGAATTTAGCAGGAATAAGAATTAAGATAACTTGAAAGGGAAAATAACTTGACGAGTTTCATTAATTCTAGATAAACGGTAAACGCGGATATGCACCGAAAAAGTTTCTGAAGGAGTATCAGATTATACATAAGAATTTAACTTACGAAGTGCCTACTAATCGATTACCGCATAACAATAATGTATCCGATACGGAGCTTCAGCCTAAGAAGGGTAACGACAAAGTGGAGTTCGTTGCGAAAGATACCAAGGCTTCCAACGCTCAGACTTATCTAAAATCCGCAGAAGAACTGCCAGTTGCAAGCGACGTAACTCAGCCGTACGAAATTATAGATGGAACTGCCTTCCACTTAGGTCGCAACGAACCCAACGTACAGCCGGCTTCTGTGACCGAAGTTGTGCAGACGACAGCAGTGCCAAATAAGCAAGATGCGGTTCATAACGCGGGGCCGAGTTCCAGTAGCGCGAAAGATAAATCGAATATTTTTACAGCAGAGAATAAGTTGCAGAAGGAAACGAAAGTGGAAAGTAACGAGCAAAGGTTTCCCGAGACGGTCGACATTAAAGACTTCGTGACGAGCTCGGAGGAGATGTTGCATGTACCGGAAATAGCGGGAATACAGGTCCCAGCGTTGGATGTGAACGAGAGTCCGAGAAGTAAGGATCTCGGTAAGGTTGAACAGGGAACGCAAGGCGTGAAGAATGATACGACTATCGGAACGAAGGAGGCGCAGAGTCTGGGAGAATCTAGGAATAATACTGTCTCTGAGATATCTACGCCACGCGGCGCTGAAGTAGCGGGAAATGAAAATGTATCGCTTAGTAATGTCAATGATACGTTAGTCATTGATTTAGAGAAGAATCGTAATACTGATGCGATTAAAGCAGTTGTAGGTGACGATGCTAAAATAGGTACAAAGGCAGTGCAGAATATCAGTAAATCCGAGGTGAACGAAGCTGAAACCTTGAACAATGGGACTCAGTTAGAAACGGGAGAAATATCTACATTCCGTGTTGCTGAAGAAGCTCTGAATAATAATGTAACACATGGTAATGTCAATGAAAAGTCAGCCATTGAATTGAAGAAGAATCGTGATACTGGTACAATTAAAGTAGTTGCAGCTGAGGATACTGGAACAGATACAAAGACAGTGCAGAGTATCACTAAAACTGAGGTAAACGAAGCTGAAACATTGAACAATGGGACTCAGTTAGAAACAGAAGAAATGTCTACACCAATCAGTAAAAATGTATCGCATAGTAATGGCAATGATAAATTAGCCATTGAATTAGAGGAGAAACATAACACTGATACAATTAAAGCAGTTGACGATGCTAAAACAGATACAAAGGCAGTGCAGAATATCGCTAAATCTGAGATAAAGAATGCTGAAACCTTGCAAAATGTGACTGAGTTAAAAGCAGAGGAAATATCTACATCCCCTGTTCCTGAAGAAGCTCTGAATAAAAATGTAACACATAGTAATGTTAATGATACATCAGCCATTGAATTAGAGAAGAATCGTAATACTGATACAATTAAAGCAGCTGCAGCTGACGATGCTAAAACAGATACAAAGGCAGTGCAGAGTATCGCTAAATCTGAGATAAACAATGCTGAAACCTTGCAAAATGTGACTGAGCTGAAAACAGAGGAAATATCTACATCCCCTGTTGCTGAAGAAGCTCTGAATAAAAATGTGACACATAGTAATGATACATCAGCCATTGAATTAGAGAAGAATCGTAATACTGATACAATTAAAGCAGCTGCAGCTAACGATGCTAAAACAGGTACAAAGGCAGAAAGTATCACTAAATCTGAGATGAAAGATGCCGAAACCTTGAAAAATCTGAGTCAATTAGGAACGGGAGAAATTGAATCGAAACAGGGTAGTAGAGCTTCTGGAAGCAAGTTAATTACCAGTGATAACACTGATACACATGTTTCACCCTTATCGATAAAATCGTATGTACTTGACGCAGCGAAATTAATATTATCCTCCAATAGCGATGAAAAGATTACAGGTGAACAAGTACATAATTCTAGTTCGGAGATTTCATCTGGTGAGCAAAACGTGCCTGTTCCATCTGAAAGCGCTGAAGTTAAAGTAACTCCTAATACAGCAACAGTTTCGCCTGCTCCTCGAAATCAGAATCTAAAGGAGAACGATAATGCTATTCTTGTCAGTGATGGGGACAGCAATGAGGAATTGCGAAAAGACACAGTGCAGGACGAGCAGCGTGAAAGCGATCATCGTATTGAGAAAGAGATACGTGAAATTGTAAATAAGACAATAGCAGATGATATTTTGGAAAATGAGACGAATGTACATATAAATGTGAGCGATGATTCACATTCCATTGAAGTGGCTCGTGCAGTAAACGAGCTCCATGCACCTGCAATCGAAGAATCTAATTTAAGCACACCAGAATTACTATATTCCGATGAAACAAGTATGATCTCAGAGAATATCGAGAGTATTAATGAATTTCATAATAGAAATTTGTTAAATGCTGATATAGGTGAACAACTTGAGATTGGTATGTAGCTGATATTTCATAGCTGCAAACTTTAAACAAATTCTATTTATAGCGAAGGTTAAGGGGCCATTCTGGTAATCGCGCCGCAAAATTCGGCAACATTCAGGCTTTTTTTTCTCAGTGAATACAATGAATAACGATGTTAAACTTTTTTTTCATTTATCAAGCTACTTGTAATGTATACGGAAGATTTTTTTAAACACACTTTTAATTGTGTTTGTTGAATGTTATCTGGAGTCCAAAATCGCGCTTTTGAAAAGAAATACCTCCCCGGCGGGAGTGATTTCAGCTCGCAAACTCATCTGAAACAAAAAAAACCAAACTGATTCTTAATCGTTATGAGTACCGCTATGACAGGTGCCAGGAGTAGCCAAGTAAGTCAAAATTTAAGAAAATTGCGCGCATTCGAACTTCAAGTAAAAATTGAAAATTTCGAGACCTCAAGTTTGAATGCGGGCAATTTTCTTAAATTTTGAATTACGTGGAATTACTTGTAAAATATTCGAATATTAAATTATTCGAATAGTTCCAGGCCTACTCCAGAAAACATTGAAAAACCACGATTAAAAGTGTATTTAAAAAATTCTTCCGTATACATTACAAGTAGCTTAATAAACGAAAAAAAAGTTTGACATTGTTATTCATTGTATTCACTGAGAGAAAAAAAGCCTAAATGTTACCGAATTCTGTGGCGTAATTACCAGAATGACCCCTTAAGCAGAATGTCTTGTAACGTTACTTTGTGTTTATATCAAATAGAGAATCTAGTAAACCATGAAACTGATCCTCTTAAGAATGAAGCCTTAACTGAACACGAGGATGATATAAGTGTTCAGGATAAGATTTTGCACGAAGACTCGAATACCGAAGACATTGTGTTTGAAACAACATCAGAAGAGCTTTTACACCAAGTGCAAGGTGTGGTATTGAAAACGTTTTAATTGAATGTTGCATTCATTATTATTATACTTAACCCATTTTATTAATGTTAGTAGTCCCATCTCCTCATGTTTGTGCGGCCGATAATGTTGAATGTTCCTTTGAAGATAACACTCAAAGTTATTTTAGCGACAACGTAAGGATTAATCTGTTTTTAGAAGTTACACATATTTCGAATACGTTACGATCATTTATTTAGCTAATTATTCCAGGAAGGAACTTCTGAAAATAGTGAAAATGCTTTAATGGAGGGAATAAAAATAGAAAGCAATTATTGGTTGACACTAATGTATGTAAGCATTACTGCTACTACAACGCTTATGTTTTCTTTAGGATACTACTACATTGAGGTAATTAATATATTTTCTTTCACCCCGTTTCTAGTATCAATAAAGAATCACTTCTGTTAATAGTAACCCAGAAATATTTGGAATTAAATCTCTATAATTCTTTTAATTCTATATTTTTACAGAATATGAGGAGAGACGGAAAATTAATAGCTAGAATCAACAAACTTGAAAAAGATCTACTGATTTCCACGAAAGAATGTACGATGTTGAATGACAATTTAAAATTAACAAAGGACAAGGTAGTGAAATTAATATACTATCTGTTTTAATTTTATAGTATTTTTATATTGATTTTTTGTTATTACGATGGACATTTTAGTTAACAAGTATCGAGGACGAATCATTCGGTTCCAATGAGATGGTACTTTCTTTAAAGGCTGACTTAGAAGCTTCACAGGTAAAGCATACGAATTTATATAATTTTGGATTTTAGTATAACGACATTCACTGGTGAAATAATTTCTTACAGAGTACCAAAGCAGAATTGGAGAAGCAGGTTGATTTGTTGGAGAAGGATTTAGAAAGCGCTACCGAAGCAGGCTTAGAATTAGAACGAATGTTGCGGGAAGTTCTTTCGTCGAACGATGATGTTAATCCTTTAGCTCAATCAGTGGAAGATTTACAAAGAAGGTTGAATGCTCAACAAGCTGCAAATGAATCGTTAACGAACGTCCTCAATCTAAAAACTCAAGAAGTACGTGTACATTTATGTAACATCTTTCCTTTTACAGATACATTTTTAATTTTATTTTATCGTTTATTCATTTATCGCAGCTTGATTTTGATAAGTTTGAGGTTCGTAATCATAGGTATTTTATAAGAGTTGTACTTTATCGTCTCATGCGACGTATTTTATTGCACGTGTATAAAGGTTTTTTACCGTTGATTTTTGTAGAACGAGTCTTTATCAGCCGAGCTTGTATCTCTTAAAAAGAAGTATGCAGAACTGGAAGTGGAACTCACACGGGTGGCAGAAAATTTGAAGGTCGAGGAGAACAGTAAGAATAGTATCGAGAAAACATTGACTGATAAGGTGCAGCAATTAGAAATGCAAATCAAGGAAGTAAGTGCACGATGCATGTATATTTAATCGTATTAGGGAAGAACGTTGTTTTACAGATGTTTGTTTATAGATTTCTACCGAAAAAACAGCCTTACTGAAGGAGATAAAGGGTAAAGAAGTAGAAATAAAAGACCTCGCAGACGTTATTAACCGACTGAATTGCAATAACTTGGATTTGGATAAGTTGTACGAGGTATCTCGCATTAAGGCCGAAGCGACAGCTTTGCTTGAAGAAGGAAACGAACTAAAAATACGACTAACTGATGTTGAAGGGGCTCACAACTTATTAGAGGGTACTTTTAATAACGTTAATTACATTAGAAATTGTAGAATAAAGAATGTATTAAATGCAAATTCTTTTTTAATGGTAGAGCACATGAAGCTTGTCAAAGAAGAGGTAGTTACTCTGAGCGAACAGTGCAGGATTGCTGAGAAAGAGAAGAAAGATGCAGAAACTCGGCTTGAAGTGCTATCGAGCTTTTTCCAAGAAAAGGAGGCCCAACGGCAAAAGTACGATAAACTTAGTTTACTTCTTATAAATTAGTTCAATCATTATTCTTTTTATTTAATGCGATATACTCTTCCAGGGAAGAAGCTGTTTGGCTGCAACACCAGGGTGAAGTTCTGTCGACCGTAGAAAGAATACAAACGATGCAAAATGAAATACAAAACTACAAGTAAGTACTTAATGCGTTAATCGTGCTCTGAAAATTCGAAAGACGTATAATTACTGTGTAGCTATTACAACTAGAGCTGTTACTAGCCGGGTAAACAAAAATTACCCGTGAGATACCCGGGTGCACGGGTAGACAAAAATTACCCGTGAGATACCCGGGTGCACGGGTAGACAAAAATTACCCGTGAGATACCCGGGTGCCCGGGTAGACAAAAATTACCCGTGAAATACCCGGGTAGCCGAGCAATTTCTGTCTACCCGGGTAGCCGGGTAATTTTTGTCTACCGGGTATCTCACGGGTACCCGGGTAATTTTGTCTACCCGTGAGTCTCATCGGGTACCCGGGCTCCCGGACCAAAAGAATAGCTCTGATTACAACATCTGCTTGTAATTTCAGACAGCAAATAGAAATGTTGAAACGCGAAATATTGGACCAAGAGAGAGAATACAAAAACCAAATGTCTGTTCTTGAAACGAAAGCGCATGAACAATGGGTATGAGGTTTTTTTACACATTACACTATCTTTAATCTTGACTTGATATTTATCTAATTGTTCGATTGAATTACAACATTAGGTGATAGCACGCCAAGTCGAGCGTCGTTTAGAGGAATCCAAAGTTGAGGCAGGCCAATTACGTAACCGGCTCACACTTATAGAGAAGAATATTAATGATGCAGACTCTGAAGCAAAATTGCACCGTAAGTGTTTCACTGTAAAGAGCATATTTTACTTGTATTAAGTTTCATTTGAATATTGCAGTCTCTGTAAATAGCAGCTATAATTTAATTCTCTGACATTTAAATACGAAGATTTTTTAGATTTAGCTGTGCAGTTTCCTTAGTGATTCCATTAACCCCTCAGTGTACGAATTTATGTTTTAATATCGAAATGACACAGTAGTTACGAAGAGAATCCTTAAAAGAAACTATTTTATGCTTTCGTTCAAATTCCCGTTTAACAGTTAGAAAATTGTAAAAAATTTGCTTAAAATAACAATATGTACGTTACAATTATTCATGTGCAAAATTTTCCTTCAATAGTGAAGGTTAAAAAGTAAAATGAAGGGTTAATCTTAAAAGCTGTTATAGTCTGACTTTCGAGAGTTGAGACCTGAGGCGGGTCCCTCGGACGGAGCGTGGTTTAAGGAGGAACCAATGGTACGCTACGGATTGCGTGCAGCGTTGCCACCATTGGTTCCTCCTTAAACCACGCTCCATCCAAGGGACCCGCCTCAGGTCTCAACTCTCGAAAATCAGACTATATAAATGTTATTATATTTCGTAGATCGCTATTGTAAAGTTAGTACTGGTAGAACTAGTAGGAACTTGATTATTGAATTTAATTCGTGATAAGGATTATCAAAGATCTTCAGGCTCATCTACCAGTGGTGCACATTCTTTAAAATCACTACGGTATTACAAGAGGCTTAAGTGGAAAAATGTATTTTCTTCACCTGATTTTCAAACAGGCCTGGAAGCAAATGGGGAGACGGCAACGTCGCCTCCATTATTCATAGGACCAGAGTCATCCAGCTCTCCCGTAATGTTTTCTGGTTCTACAAACGTTCCTCCCCCGCCGCCGCCTTCTTATCTGCATTCACTATTTCCTCCTTACTTGCCACCTCCATTGCCCAATGCTCCTGGTGTACCGTCGTACGAAGTCAGCCAACGACCACCACCGTTGGGTGGCCGTTTATCCTCGCCTCCGCCTATGCCCCTACACCCTCCTGCTTCCAGCAGGTATGATAATGCTGGCTCCCCGCCGCCACCAATGTCGCCACACTTACTTCCTCACTTCGATCATAGATCGCCGCCGCATCTATTTGCTAGCGATCACATTCATCCACCTCCTCCTCCTCCCGGCTCGATTTTGCCACCACCCCTTGGAACGACGCATTCGTGGGGGGAAGAATCACTGCCGCCTCCACGCAATTCTGGTTTCCATCCGCCGCGGCGAGAACGAGTACGAAATCACAAAGGTTTGTGCAACACATCTCCAACAAGCGACAACCGACGAACTGGCGCACGGCCATTTATTGACGGGACTCAATCTCATTGCGGCAAAATGACTTTTACTCTCCTTCGTTTTATCATTATTTATTTTCCCCCTTTTTTCCCCTTTTTGTTGTGCATGCAAGGACGCAAGCGATTCTCTAAAGTGAGACAGTTTTGGAGTACTATGGAAGGGAATAATTGCAAATAGATGCAACAGATCAGGTTCAGCAACTCGAGATTTTGATTTAGTTTTGCTAGTTCTATGCCAAGATGCGTATGAAATGCCGAAATCGGCTCACGAAGGAGGAAGTGTTATAATCAGTTCCATGGGAATTGAATCCTGTTATTGTTTTAGCTGAAACAAAATTTACAGCGCAAGTTCGTGATCCGATTCCGATATTCTCAGAACCACTGTGTATTTAAAATTCGTATTTGTAATTTTGCAATCCTATTTTGAACATCATTATTTTACGAAGAATTCGTAATTTCCATTCTTCATTTTCGTTTCTTTTCCATACCAGTGAGTGTAATTAATTGAAAAAGAAAAGAGATTTCGCGGATTACTGATAGTTCGTTCTTGTTCCCAGGTTCCTTGCATTCTTCAGGAGAGTCATTGGACAAGACGCATCATAACAGCAAAGTTTAACTGTTTATTTTGTTATAAAACATCTTCATACGTACGCGGAAATTGTCACTGTAGTAATGGGATATACTCGATTATATGAAACTTCAATAAATAATTAACAGCGGTGGAAGATATATTAATGCTAGTAGAAAGACCAGCATTTACTATACAATTTATCGGAATAGAGAATCGTGCATTTGATATAGGATTCGCGAAATGTGATAAACGCATACTTAGTTCACCGAAAGGAATGCAACCGTCGAACGTCATTGCTGTTAAAGAAAAATACGAAAAAAAAGAAGAACAATTGTACATATACACTTGATTAGAAATGTGTTGAAGTATATAGAGCAGATTGTAAAAATGTTTCTTTATACATACAGTTATATATAATTCTTTGTTCCAGTCCGAAACTTACGTGTCTTCATAAAACATGCAGTCAAGAAAGAAATTGTAATACGAATTTAGACTAAACGCAATTGTTATATAAGATTTTAAAAAAAAAATTGAAATAAACCGTAATTTATTATTATTTCACGTTTCATGTGCTGACTACACCACAACTCCATTTCCGCGTGTGCGGACGCGCGCGTTCGCCCAGAAATTACGAAGCATTGAAAATTATACATTTATTACCCACAGTTTCCTTTTTTTACATTTTACAGACAACAATGTAGCTGGTGCTCTACATTGATATACCTTTTAATAATTAATACTTACAGTATTCACAATTCAACAGAGAGGTCGAGGAATGCAATTGAATATATTATTAATACTCTATAGCTAATGAGTCATAATTTTATAAAAATTTGTCTTGCTCATTGATCATCTTATATCACAAGTAATCGATATGGATGGTCAACTACAAAGTTGCGCAAAGAAATATGCATAATTGTATAATAATTAGTTTATGCCAGAAACACTACAAAGAATATGAAGAAAAATATAAGGACTGCAAATATTTTTATCATTAACCACCTGTTGTTTGTTACTGACTGGAAATATTTTAAAATTTCTGTGTGTGCTGCCTCCACGTTCAATTCGGTGTCTTCTATATTGCTATCTATCCTGAAATTTCATTAAATCCATAAATAGTATAGTTCATAAACCTTCGTATAGGTCGGGTGCTTTTTGACTCGTAGTTTTGATACTTTATCAAATGTAATTGTAAAATTTAAGCTACAATTTTAGAATTAGGGTCCACACCCCTTCCTCTCAAACCTCGTGTCGATCGGCCACTGTAGCCATTGGGAACAATATCCTCAAATTCTTTATTAGAATCTACAGTGGCTCACACCCAAAATCGTACACTCTTTAATATCGCATAACATTTTTAAAATTGGTCCAAACGACTTGAGTTTTTTGTGAGAAGCTAGAAGGATTAGTTTGCTAAGTGACATGTTACGCCGTTTTGAAAAAATTGCAATTCGTTGGAATAGCAAAAAAAAATAGTAAAGCTCGTTCTTTCAACTTTTTTCCGAGCCTGCATTGAAAATTCGAAAAATCCGTTTGTAGATTTAAGTAAGTTGTATACATACTGAACATTTTATCAAAATCAGTTGACGTTGCTCCGAGCTACAAACATTTAAAGATCGCAGAATAAGGTCGATAAAAAAAGTAAAAAAAAAAAATTAAAACCGCTAGGCAACTTTTCGCGAGGCAACATGATTGAAAAATTCACCGTATTTCGACACTTAAATTTCAAACCTCCGGCATTTTGTTAATTTTTATTATTAAAAATAATCCTGGTTCCGGCGAGAACCACACTCGTAATGATTGCAACACACTACGAATTTTTTGTTTCAACTGCGTCGTTCTCCCGGAATCACCTGCACCAGCATTACATCGCTTTCTGAAGGCGTTTACATCAGCGCGTATGTTTAAAAAAAACTGTTGAAAATTTAAAATAGATTTTTTTATACCGTCAATAAGTGTATCAACAAGTAGACAAAAAATTATCGACGTTGGACATTCCGATTACTAAAAAATAAATCCCAAAAAAACGACAATTTTTCACGACTTCACAGTGGACCGACCCCTTAAAGACTGCACGATTTTGAGTATCAGCCACTGTATACGATAAAAATATCACTCTCACCTCTCCACCATTTCTTCCTGTTCCTTAACCATGTGCGCTAATTGTTGAAAGATCCCACCAAGTTCGACAATAGTAGACTCTATGCTTTGCATTGTTTCTGCTCTTGACTGAACGTAAGCATCCTAGTAAGCAAACAATTATCTCAATGTTGCAAATACATATCTAGTATCATTAAACCATTTCTCATCAAAATTATATTCCTACAGTGTCATCGGTGATTGTTTGCTGCAGTGACAGTTGCCCCATCGCTGGCTCTACGTCTATCGTCACAGACGTCTGCGAATCCTGTTCTTGAAACAACAACGAACCTTGTTTCCCAGCAACGCTGGGGGGTAACATGGTGGACACGGAGCCTTGAGTAAACTGTTGCCTCCTACTTTGTTCTTCCCTCATATTCTGTTCATAAACATTCATCACATGAATCTACATTTAACACGTTCGTCGCCCACCGTGAATCGGTGGAGCTTCTCCTGGGGCCCAAATTCGAACTCTGAGTGTAAACAGCGCGATAAGCTGGAAGAGCGTTACGATGCAATTTAAATGCAGCCGGAGCCACGTAATTGGACGGAGAAGAGCGCCACCCATATCTGGGTGATGGGGCCCCCGCGGAAGCATGCCCGCCACGTTACCCGCGTTTGGGTAACGTGGCGACGAACGCGTTAACACAGTGCAAGGCCCGACGTTAAGCTTTCATTTATCTTTCCACATACCTCGGAGCGAACTTCTAATACGCTCTTGAAGTGATTCGACATGTTTGCTAGTTTCGACTGTAAGGCCATAACAATGGAAGATGAATGCGAGGCCATATGGTGACTCTGAGGTGCACCATGCCCTTCTCGCTGCTTCTTTCCAAGTTCCTGCAACTTCCCTATCTGGTGATTTAAACTCTTTAAGTCCGTTTTTATGATATTCGTTAATTCCTCGATTTCCACTTGTCTGTCGTTAAATATAGACTTCCTTTTGGCCACTGGAATGATAAACATAACCGATGTATTAAGAGTTCATTACTTGCTACTGAAACGAATGCTTCGTCGACGGGCAAAAATGAGGACGCAGAAAAAGTTTGTACTGAAATGATTCCAACTACATAAGTTTATGAAATACATGATAATTTCATCGTGCGGTACAGCTGGTATCGAGACACTTCCTCTGCGATCTTATTAGCTTAGCGCTGAATATGACAAGGGGGGGCGACGATATTGTTTACTGAGTTCTTACGTAGAGCAAGCTTCTCTAGCTTGTTATATGTGCTTGCTATATTCTTCCCAATGCTCTTAGCTATCATCATGAAGTTTGAGTAACTCTGCAGCTGCCGTGCTCTGCGAGGGTTCTGCGAGACCACCGCTCGCGCCACGGTCCTGCTTTGCATCGTCCGGATGGCGTTGACGAATTCATTAGTCCTGTCGCGCGACGTCATTGTCGGTGGCACGGTGTCCGGTCGCTGTTTCTCGTTCCCCGTTAAATCGCGCCCTTCACTCTCATGGTTAGACCGCTGACTTATGGTACTGCCCCGCCAGGGACCGTTTGAGGTTGTGATCACGAAATCATGGTCAGTCTCGTAGCCAACGTGTCGTCTACGCGCTGGCATCGCATTCTCAATTTCTATACGTACTCACAGTTTTATAATCTCTAAAGTACAGTCCCTATTATCGGTCTACCTTACGTACTCCCCTGTAAACGTATCAACAGATTGAAAGGACCACGTCCACATGACAGCTCGAATACCATCGAGTGCCTATACCTCCTGTAACACATACAAGTGATTTCACTCGTTTATCCTTGGCAACGTCAAGTGTCAGGCGTGCAGTTAGCGAAACGAAATGTTACTAGATGTCACGAAATGTTACTAGCTATGTTCGCGAGCATCGGAACCAAGGGTGGCCACTTAACGTGAGATCAAAGAGGAGATATATGGCGCTTTCGGGCAACCGCCCTGGGGCGCACTGATTGCGAATTTTAGCCTGTTTTAGCCAATCGGAAGCGAAAAAGTTCGCACTCAGTGCGCTCTAGGGCGGTTGCCCGAAAACGCCATTAGGCTGTGTTCCAATGAGAATGTATCGCAAATGAAACTCGGTCGAGGTGGCACTCTGATCGTAGTGCTCAGGGTAGCGTCTGAACATGCGCGTGATGACACCGTGACGTCAAACCAATCAACGCCAAGATGGCAGATGATGGGAAGCGAATCGACGCTACCTTGAGCACTACGATCAGAGCGCCACCTCGACCGAGTTTCATTGCGACACATTCTCATTCACGCATTATGCTGGGGTTACCCTACGGTACTGAGAACCGAACCGGCTTAGGGTTACGGTTACAACCCCTGTGTTTGGTACTCCATCACGTCGCAACTAAGCAACGGATCTTTCTGAAATTTTGTATACACGTAGTCTAGGACCAGGAATAATATATGGGATAGTTCGTATGCCGATTTTTTTAACCGATCTGGACCAAATTTTGCATAATCGCTCTCTAGAACTCTGCGGAATATATGGACTACCATGAAATCTGGACATTCCTTCCCCCTTATTTCACCCACTTGACATTCTGTGACAATCAAAGTTTTACCCGGGTAACGCCGGGTGCTTTAAGCTAGTTACTAGTAAGGCAGTGTTTCCCAACCTTCTTTGAGTTGCGATCCCCTTTTATAATATTCAAATAACCTGTGAACTGCCCCTCCCAGGCATACCTATAAGGCAGGCCTACCCTTTAGGGTGCAAATATCTCCTCAATTTCTGGGACCCGGGCAAGAGCCAAGGGCTGAACTGTTACCTTGCGGTCCTTGTTACTGTAGTAGTATGCGGTGCAGCTTCATACCCGTACGATAGGCTTGAATGACTGGGATTCTTGGGGGCCCGAGTGATCGCTGCCACTGGGGCTCCTAAGAGGGCCAATTATTTCAGCCTAAGGGTACGAGCTTGCACCGCACGCTACTAGTTACACTCTTACAGTTTTCCCTATTCGTGGCGCGCCCACGTTATCATTGGCTTTCGAGCACCCCTTCCGCGCGGCTATGGTAAACATCGTGGAGCCAGGGCTCCCAAATGGCTCGAACTGGCCTTCGCTGATGTAGATACTTACACAGGATGGAACCTTCGAGTAGGTATTATTTGGGTATCGATACATTTTGATACCTGCGTATTCATATGTGCTTGTGATACCATGATACAGTTGTCCCCCGTTATGAGTCCGACGAACGGGGCTGGCGGCGGACTCATAGTGGGTTGCGGACATGGTTACACGCGGCCAGTGTCTGTGTCGACCCTTTCGTTTCCTCTCGCTCGTTGTCCGGTCCCAGGGTGGCGAGGAAATTCGATACCCGGCGGTAGCTAAAATAGCTACCCACGTCCATGCATGCGCGCAATGACGTCACGAGCGTTGAGCCAATCAACGCCAAGATGAAAATTAGCCGACGCCAGCGCCAAGTCAAGTCAACTAGCCAAGCCAAGTGAGGCCGCAACCAACCAGCGTCGACAACCGATTCCCCGCGATGCTGGTTGGCTAGTTGGCATGACTTGGCGCTGGCGTCGCGAATTTTCCAGCGATTTTCATCTTGGCGTTGATTGGCTCAACGCTCGTGACGTCATTGCGCGCATGCGTGGACGTGGGTAGCTATTTTAGCTACCGCCGGGTATCGAATTTCCTCGCCACCCTGTCCGGTCCTCTCACTCTCGTCCGCAGGCTTCCAAGAAATGGTGGGGATAGTCGCCGGGCTGTCAACGGGGGAAACAAACGGACTCATAACGGGGGACTACTGTACTTCACCGCTAGGTAGCGCTACTGCTTGAGCGGTATCACGCCCATCATTAGCATGTGCTCGTTCTGGCAGCGTTCGACTCTTTTCAATTTCTGACTTCTGTTGCGAATAGAATATTACGAGGAATATTCACAAACTGCGAATAAATAGTAAGAATTCTTTTTCAGCACGCATTCGTTTCCTTATCGCAACGATAAAAATCCGTATACACCTAGTACGTAATTATATTGTTAATATTAATGGCCATTACTATTGATACTACGATTTATGTGTTGAACACCAGTTTAAAATGAAAGTGACGATATTTGTATGCCAACAACGTTTATTTATTACGCAAACATTTCCTTTCCTTAACATTTTTTTTCTCCAAAACGCAACACACTACGTTTTACAAACAGTCAAACTCTATCACAATTCATTTTGATCCTCGCTCTAGCCCGCAGCTATAATATGAGTAATCATTTATATTGTTGTCAAATTTACTTGACATTCTCTTCATTTACAAACTATTTCCATACTTACACACACTGTTAAATGCTCTCCAAGGATTTATTGGCATAGATAGAATACATTGGAATAAAATACGTATAAAATTTCCGTTAAACGCTACACTCTTGCTGGCACTCACAAGGAAAGGAGAAAGGATAGAGATTTCGGAGGAAATAAACGATTCTTACGTTTCACTTTAATTTTTACCATGTAAAAAAAACAATCCCGTTCCCTTTTAAGATCCATCGACGTAAAATGTCGTAGTACAATCTCTGTAATTATAGTCTCACTACTGCTGGTAGGTTCAAAAGAATATAAATAGGATAAGCCGCGTACGGAGCTAACTTACTTACGTTCCCATCTTTTTAGGAGAAAAGCAGACGATACTCGCAAACGTTACAACAGGTTGCTTCGCTATAGGCGGACTTAACTATACGACGCGACTATTCTTGGATAGACGCTCTGTAACCCGCAATTGTTTACACAGAATGTTATCATTACGTAAGCCATCGAAACGGAATCCGAAAGAGATTCACCGAGGAGGGAAAGGTGCCTATGTCGAATACTGGGTAACACATGAATTTGATCATTCCTGTCATTAACGACGAATCGAGTATACAATGTTTTTGATATTACAATGGATTGCAGTAATTCGTAGGCAGTGACGGATTTAACAGGGTGGCTGATGAGCAGTTGCCGCCTGGGCCCCTGCCCAGAAGGCCCCCCAGGGCTTCGTATCCAAAAAAAAAATTATGATTAGGTATAGGAATCCAAACACTACATTCTTTTCGTACTATTTCACTAGGCCCTTTTTTAGTAAGCTACCTCTTCATTTTCCCGAAAACTGGGCCCCTCTTTTTCATAAATCCGCCACTGTTCGTAGGCGAGCAATTTAGGAAATAGGAATATCAAATTTTCTTGGAAATATTGTGAAAAATGGGGAGCATTCTTTCGGATTCGATTCCGAGGGCGATCTTGTTAGGTAACTCGATACCGCTTTAAGCAGTTAGGGTGTCTACTTGGTTCTTCGGTATTTCGTTGTCGAACTCTTCGACGGTCTCGACGCTTCTTGACGGCGTGCTGCTGCGCTCCTCTTCGCTGCTGCCGGTGTTGGTGTTGGTGTTCGTTGCTGTGCTAGAAGTGGGGGTACGCGTGGGCAAGGTAGTCACCTCGGCGTCCGCCTCGCTCTCAGTCAACAGAATCGTCTCGTTCTGGGGTTTCACGTCGATAATGCGGATGCGGATCTGCGTTCCAAATACGTCGTCACCGTCCGTGTAGGTCGTCTCGTTTATGGTCACTACGTGTCCATCGACGATCTGCGGAGAAAACCATTTGTTATTTCTTTAATGGCGACTCATACTTCCGCTCTGTGGAGCAGATATCGAATAACGATGGTGCGACACAGTTGGGACGAAATCAACTGATTCATAGGCTATTTAAGGCTTTCGCTGCTTTTGTGTAGGAAACAAACATTATTATTATTCCGAGAATATAACATTTACACATATGGGTCAATTTGACCCTACCTCAAATTTCGACGGCTATCAAACAACCACTGAAGCTTCCACATAGTCGGGAAGCATCTCTACTTGTACAGGATACATGAAAATACTATTACATGGCGCCGTTAGTATAATTCTCAACGATGCCTCAAAGATATTTGATCGCAAAGTCGAACTCCGGGTCAATCTCACCCAGTGTGACAACCGAGGGTTAATCCTTTAAACATTTGACTCAAAATACGAATGTATATTAAATTAGAGACTTGAATAAGTATCCCATAATTTTTTCAGATTTTTTGAAAGTCAAAAACAGTAAAAAATCAGCCATGGGTATAAACGACCCAGTGTGCCCATGGAAAGTTTGAGTTGAATTTATTTAACTGACAAACGAAAGTCCTACGTACAATTAAACAAGATAACACACTTGTAAAGCCGACAAACAGTTACTTTTGAAAAGTAATAAAAAGTCTAATATGTTGTGGGGGCATCTTTTGGTTTTAGGACGGCCTAAAAAGTTACCAAAAGTGGTAACTCTTTTGCCGGTCTCAAAAATGTGTTGTCCTGTTTAATGCCATGTGCCTAAAACTGTTGTTTGTTAGTTAAATAAATTCAACATTAACTGGCTTTTTTTTAAAGCTTTCAATTCTCCATCAGAAGTTGCATATTCAACACATCCCACAGTTCCTAGCTGACGTAAAAAAAATAACAGAAATAAAACAAATCGAAAAAGTGGCAACTTGTTTGCCCGCTACTGCAAATCATATTTGTATGGATCATCTGTTTTTTCACTGCGTTGAAAATGAAAAATATTGCTGTTATAGTTGCACAGAAGACCACACCTCTTTGGCAAATTAAAAAATAACATGAATGAAAAATACCAATGTATTTCCATTTTGCAATTTTGAAAATTTTTGTATAATCTTTTCTTTTAGTTTGAAATTGATTTTCAACTTCTGCTTGTAGACTTCATCCTTGACACTTGTATCTTTGACAATATTCAAACATAATTTCTAAAATAATAAAGAATTAATAATCTATAAAAGTTTGTTGTGTTATTTGTGCCAGAGTAATAAGCTTACTTTAGAAAACTTCAATACCGATTATCTCGAAAACGAAGTCCCATACCAACTTTCTTTCATATTAAAAAATATAAATAATTGCGACTACCTCAATATTACAAATTATCACTGTTTTAAACATTTTTAGATTAATATGAAAATGTCATATCATATTCATATTATAACATTATTTTCGTTTGTATCATAAAATGCTCAAAACTATATACAAAAGAATCTTCTGTTCCCTTTATTTAACATTAACATAAAAAAGCAAGTGAATTCGATTCAACCGAAATCAAAGTTGACCATAGAAATCTATTGTTTATAAAAACACCTAGTAAAATACGTCTCATGTTACAGCTTCTGCGTCTTAAGGGGTGAGCATCACCAAGGGTCATGCTCAGTCAGGAGGCCGAGAAAAGGGTGGTCTTTGGAAATTTTTTACTCAAAAGCTAAAACACATTTCTCAAAAAAATTTGTTTCGTTCGAACAGCAGTGGTCACCGCAGAAGCCTTTTTTTAGAGAACCTTCGAGTGATGGACAACAACTTAGTTATTGATAAATATTTTTAAATAAAAAAATTACGATGCACGGTACTCGATGCAATCCTTAAAAGGAAAAAAGATTTTTTGAGAAATGTGTTAAAGCTTTTGAGTAAAAAATTTCCAAAGACCACCCTTTTTCGGCCTCCTGACTGAGCATGACCCCTTAAAAAGTCTGCACCAATTTAGAAAATTTCGCTGGCAAATGTCAATAACATTTGTCTCATCGAACAGCAATTTCAACAAACCAAAATATCCTCTACACCGTAGAAACGATCTCGAAAAGGAACCGGCACGCAGACCTTACTGTAATCGCTGGCAACGGTAACAACAATATCTGTTCCTTATCGCCTGGGTCGTCAAACAGTCGTCAACAACGCGAATCGGCAACGTGTAATTTAGCTGCCAGCGGTAGGGAGAAGACGCGAGCGAGGAATAGATGACGCTTCAAGTCGGGGACGTCGACAATGGGGGTAGACGTGACGTTCGAGTACAAAGGATTAACTAAAGGGAAGAAATTCGCCAGCGAGGCGAACTGATTAGCCATGCGGGAGCGTAGTTAAACGAGGCAGACGGAAATTATTGTAATATTCATGGGAAGCGCGTGCGAGAGTGACTCACCTTGGTGGTGGAGGTGGTGTTCGCTCCGTCAGGAATCTTGCCCCAGGGCACGACACCTTCCTCAGGAATACCTGACACAATGCCAATCATCTGCTCCCTCAACCTTTTCATCATGGCTGAAAAGAGGTCGGAGATTAGAAACGAGGAGTTGCGGAGCGGGCGACGTAAACACACACCACCTGTCGCTACGGGTGCTCTCTTTCTCGGCTGGGCAAGAAAATACGACTCGATGAGGGAGGGAAGACTAGGTACGGCACTCTGGGAATGGGACCGACGGTACGTATTTGGAAGTGGTATTGAAACTTGGATGCGAAACATGCTCGAGTCGAGTATACCCAGCAAGTTGAAAAGCTTAACACTAAACGTACCAAGCGGGGTCCTGCGACCCCTTTCAAAATTTACATGCATGAAGGAGAAACCAGTCATATGTAAAAAGTGTAATTAATTGATTATTTTATTTGTAAAAATAAATATATATTTTTGATTATTTTATTTGTAAAAATAAATATATATTTTTGATTATTTTATTTGTAAAAATAAATATATATTTTTGATTATTTTATTTGTAAAAATAAATATATATTTTTGATTATTTTATTTGTAAAAATAAATATATATTTTTGATTATTTTATTTGTAAAAATAAATATATATTTTTGATTATTTTATTTGTAAAAATAAATATATATTTTTGATTATTTTATTTGTAAAAATAAATATATATTTTTGATTATTTTATTTGTAAAAATAAATATATATTTTTGATTATTTTATTTGTAAAAATAAATATATATTTTTGATTATTTTATTTGTAAAAATAAATATATATTTTTGATTATTTTATTTGTAAAAATAAATATATATTTTTGATTATTTTATTTGTAAAAATAAATATATATTTTTGATTATTTTATTTGTAAAAATAAATATATATTTTTGATTATTTTATTTGTAAAAATAAATATATATTTTTGATTATTTTATTTGTAAAAATAAATATATATTTTTGATTATTTTATTTGTAAAAATAAATATATATTTTTGATTATTTTATTAGAAATCAGAAGTTATGTTGCGAATGATTTCCTTTAATAAATTAAGAATTTTTTTCTAAAAATCAACGTTTATTTCATAAGGAGTCAAATGACCCCTTATGGTAAGAATAGGTATGCGTAAAGTACCGGTACGTTTAGTGTTAAAGCAGCGATATCGGTTGCTCCTAACAAGTGAAGATTACGGGGGAAAATAAAATCGTTTAAAAACATAAGTCCCATTTTGTTGGTGTCCTGATTGCAATGCCGTCAGGTAGCTAAAAGGGAGTACTTTAATATGACATTGCTGAAAAGAGGAAGAACCTTTCTGGTCCAAAGGTATAACCTTTTAACCCTTCGTAGTCTCACTCATACAATCATGCTGTGAGTATCATCATTTCCACGTTCATTCTTGAAGTAGCAGGCTGTTTATCACTCTGAATCATCGTCTGAATTTGTTCGCCAGGGAGACGCGAGATTGCTATCAATCGCGCGAAATGGATGGCTATTGTGCCGCGGCGTATAACCACCTTCGAAGCGTTCCGATCGAGAGGGACAGTTTATTCGAGTCTAATCGAACCTGCACTGTTTGTTCTCGAAGGGGAGCAATTCTCGGGCAAGGCAGGGAAAACGGTATCGAGGAAAGCCTGGGGCGACAGTTATGCACTGGGCCTTTAGGCCAAGAACATCAGGCATAATTCAAGGAGGAGGGTACCGCGCCTATTCAGGCCAGGTCGGATGGAACGCAGCGGACATAAAAATAGCAGGTTGTAATCATTTCTATAGGCATCGCGATGGTTGGTCGACGAGAATTACGGTTAATTGCTTTATCAGCGGCAGGATATAATGTCTTGATAATGTTCCTGACAATGTGATCTTCCTATGTCGCTCCGTCAAGGATGTCCTAGCTTCTGTGATTATTATCATTGTAAATAACAGTCGGTCATCGGTGCTCTGCTTCGAGCAGTCTTTACACTGTAGTCTCGCGTATATACCTACGTGCGCGCATGAAGACGTTCGAAAGTCGAAGTAGGCCGTTTGTGGTTTATGCATTACGCAGCCACTTCGCCGTGTCGCTGACCTAGCGCCGTCTAAAATACTATAACGATCAGTGTAAATATGTACGTTGTTGCTTGAGAAGAGGCAGCCCTTGAGCACGCCGTCTTGTGCGAGAATTTACAAGCTGTACGGAATGGTAATTTTTAATGATTCCTACTTAAAGGGATATTCAGATCTGGCTGGTGGAAGGATAAGGTGATTCAACGTGAAAATTTATAACTCCCTACAACTCTGGAAACTCGTTCAACTCTCTGAAGTCTCTCTATGAAGTCTGCCCTCTCAAAACTCTCTAAACACTTCGGACGGCCAGCACCTGGCTGGACGAAAGTTCTTCTTTTCACGGTTCGTTGTAAGTACACTGCTTTGGTATGACTGACCGACTAAAACGCATCATCATCAAACGGTTGAAATCTTTGATGGACGCTTTGATCTGTATGTGACATATTTAATACGTTAACTCGACTTTAAATTGAGAATTCGATATTATAATTCATATTAATAATTATCATATTAAATTTAAAACCCAGTTTTCGAATTTTACAGATTCATAAATGAAAACCGGTTTTTAAACCCGGTTTTTAAAAACCGACAAACCCTACTGATGAAGATGTAGGATATGCAGATAGTCTGTGATGTTCAGTCTGCTTCTACTTTTTGGCTACCCTAATCCTATTCACTGTGTTGGGATACCTCGTACGGTTCCAAATGCAGAATACCTACACCGATATTGAATTCGTGCAATGTTCTTTCAACGACGACGAGCAGAGCCGCCGAAGTTGAAGCGCAGAGACTCCCATGCTTTCGATTTCGCAATTAAATACACGCAGAGTTTTAAGAAAAACTGCTTACTCTGCATGATGGAATTAAAGCAATACACTTGTTGATACGAACAGGGAGACACACTCGCGCATTCTGTTTGTGCAAAAGCTCGGTACACCAACGATGATGGATAGCCACAATTTTTTATATTTTTATTAGTAAGCATGTGGAAATCTACACGAAACGACATGGCTTCCAGTATCGATTCGCAGTAAACGTGTGGTCTGGGATATTAAATGATTACACCTCACGTCTGTCAACAGCTAGCGTACTTGATACCAACAAATTAAACAACGTTGTTATGCAAGGCTACAGAGGCTTCCTGGCTCAGCATTAGGGCCTTTTTACACGAGACACATTTGTGACTGGTACTTGGAATATATTCACATTCATATATCATGTTCTAGCATTTATAAATGATATGTATCGTTATTTAAAATTGTGTTTTCTTTGTGTCCGAGTTATTTATTTGTATAGTATTAACTTTCTAATTATTTTATGTGTCGCTGAAAAGATAAGTATTATTAGCAATAAATGTTATAAATGCCAAGTCACACGAAATGCCGGCAGTAGCAAATGTTTTGGAAATTTCATGACCCCACCGAATTATATTGCGGGACCTGTGCTCTGCACTGGGGCCCTACAAGGAACTCAGCTATGTATATATTTACATAGTATATATACACTACGTAACGGCGTACGGCTAGTTGCTCGCCGCTAGGCGCTGAAAAAGGCTCCCTGTGCACCCCTGCCTTATGGTAAGGTGACCATTCTTTCCCGACACGATTTGTGTCACCGATTTAGTCCCCAGTTCTGAATTTAAGACAATCATTGTCCCGAATTTTTGGTATTAGTCCCTGATTCTGCAGTTCTTCTTTAAGGTTACAAAATAATTAATATAACACCGAAGGGACGAGTGTGGTATCAAAATTCTACTAATTTGGCAACAGCGTAACCGAGTCTAGGAGGAGTATAGTGCCTAAAAAAAATTATCCCACGTCGCCAGAAACCCCAAAGAAAAAATGGTCACCTTACCTTACGGTATTTCTACAGGCAATATATAATTAATAATTATGGTATATAACTATTAACACGGGACAAAAGTTCCTTCGCTATATTAAACCACTGTCTCTATTAAAACAAAAAATATATTACCCACATGTTTTTTTAATTAAATTAACAATTAAACCCTTTATCTCCTTGTAGTGAAAAAAGACATTTCTGTACACACTACATCACCTAACAGTGAGCGAACGCATTATTGCACTGACCCGATGTTCATTGCCCAGCAAGTAACACCCGCAACAAAGACAATCTTTAGGGACGAAAGAACACGCTTGCAGGCCGTTCGTATCTCGGCAATGTAATAATAATTTATGCGCAAATTGAGGCCATGTATGTATAGACGCGTGATAGCCGCGTCGATAAATTCCGCATATTTTATTACGTTTACAATGCGGACACCCAGAACAAAATGGACAACTATATCGGCTGATTATTACTACGCGGAATTCTCAATGAAGTTACGACGGATAGATCCACTGCTCGACGACGTCCTCGTTTGCATAACAAAAGTCCAGAAATTCGTGACGAATGTCGTTAGACATTTATCTTCTCGCCATCAATCATGCAGATGGAAATAGAACTGGCCTACACCGTGAGTAGCATGTTTGCTCACTGTCCCCTGATGTAAAGCTGCTTTATAGACGTTAACAATTTATTTGTCATTGGGATGCTGAATTGAATTAGGTATCTATTTCTTACTTCCTGCGTTCACTGTCTAAAATATTTCGTAACAGTTTATTTTAGAGTAATCGCTGTCTAGATTATTAAAATTAGATTATCAGTACCGAAAGTATTGAGGTTGTTTAATTCTTATACTTAATTTGGCATTTAACGAAGTAAATTATTTAATAAGGAGACCCCCTTTCCGGTGGCTACTAAAATTATTTTAGAAGCGGAATATTTTCGTGTCGATATCTCTTGTGATACTCCTTTGACATTTTACCATATTTACCCAACAGCTGGGCAAGTGTCAAAAGCAATTAATTAACACATATTAATTTTGTTTTCGCATTGCTACTGAGAGTGGACATAAACCTTATCCATAAATTAATACCTATTTATTTCCTAATAAGACAGCTGCATTAATAATTAAATAAATTTAGGAGGGAAGATCTGTGTGCCTTTTAAAGCCATTTATTTTTAGGCGTGCGTTCCTTATGAGCTTTGGCAGTTACCTACTCAAGTCTCCTCCCGTAATTCTCTAACACGTTGCACAAGTTTATTCAATAACTCGACGATGATCCATCGCGAGGTACGAGAAGCCCCACTTAACAATAAAGTATGTAAAAGAAATTCTATTTTTATCTGCAATGGTCTCGAAGAAAGTGGCTCGCGACATACCCTAGAGCTCACCCTATACAATTACGCAACCTAATCCGACCTAATCTTATAAGCCGTGGCACAGTTAGCTTTAAACAAAGTTGTTAAGTGAACCGAAATAGGATTTCCTGTACGTCTTCGATCGATGAACCGTTTTTAAATGAACGTTTCTATTCAGAGGGCGTTCACAGGAACGTTCCTCACCCTTACTTATCTTAATATATAAAGCAGAACACTTCTATATGTTTGTGTTTGTCTGTCGCCTAAAAACTTTCAAACGATAAACTCTGGGATCAGGAAATGTGCCTCAGCTTATTATGTCTGACTAGTCCAGATGAATGTGACCATTTAAAAAAAAAAAATATCTGAATCTAAATTTCGGGCGAAGCCGAGCAGTAAAGCTAGATATACATAGAGCTATTTATACTCGCCGAAACTAATTATTAACAAAGTAGTACTTTTTTTCTATCTCTTGCAGATTGCGAGTTAGAAAATAAAATCAGAAAAAAAAAACGAAATTTTCAGGGGTTAATTTCACCCCCTTAGAGTGACTTTGGGCAGCAATCAAAAATTGCGTTGTAATCAGGAGGAAATCCCCTACATATTCACAATTTTTTCAGAAATTTTTGAATTTTTGGGTTCGGGATCTTCCCTTGTTAGTGTCGGCGAGCGCCACCAGAGGTCTAATCTTCTCGCTAGTCCCAATTCCCAATCACATTTCATAACCGGCCTTAGGGATTACGGTTGCGACGGAGCAAAAATCCCTCTTTACGTTCCGGAGTCAATAAAAAATCACAATCTCGAATTCTGGACGAGACATAATTATTTAATAGACTGAACCAGTGCGCCGCAATCATCTCTTCTAATTAGAACAATTGTTTACGGTCGAAATTTAAATTATATTATTTGTTCATTGGAATGTTACTTTACCTGGAATATAAATAAAATAGAATTCTACAAATAGTGAGCGGTTCTGTTGTCCTAGAATGTTCCAGCAGTCGTGTCTCTCTATTAGTTCGGATAATGGAGGTGCCATTATAGCTTGCAGATGGGCGCAACGGCGACAATACCTTCCACGGTTACAATGATTTTATTTAAACGGCGAATTTATTCCCGCCTTAATGAGCAGTGATTCAGCGTCAGCGATATTATGGTAATTTCCTCGATAATCGATTTCATGTTACTCCGCGACCCCTACCTGCGACCGCGATTTCACTTTTCCGTTCCTACGGGCAGACATGGAGGCCAGTAACGCTTTTATCGCGTTGCAGCAACCGGCAGCACGTAATCGCGGGGAGCCACTGGCGCGATTCGACCGTTATCAAAATATCGCGGGAAAAGGGAGAATAAGTGTTGAAATTCATCCGATAAGACCGTATCACTAAACCCGCGGTGAACGATTACGCGGTAACACAGCCACGTAGCGTTAAACCCAATTAAACGGTCAACTGTCGGGCCTTCATTTTCTCTTCGCGCTGAAACGTAACGACCGTGAAACTCGAGGAGGGTTTCCCCCTCGGAGGCCCGAAAGACAATGGGTGATTTTTCGGAATTTATGGCGAATAACCTCAGGGGTGGGTTTGGAAATTTGGGGCCCCTAGGCTAACAAGATCTGCCGCCCTTTCTGCGAAATATCATTAAATAGTTTAATTTAAGAGTTGAGACAATTTTAAAATTAATTCAATGCGATGGCAATTCGTATATGAGTTATTTCTAATTTTCTACGCGAAAAAAGGGAGTTGTTTTTAAAGCTATCCTAAGCCTCTGTGTTTAAACCTATATGAATTTCGTTAGCTCAAAATTTTCAAATTATTACATGCTCATTGACTTTCGGAGAATACTCACCAATTTTGTAAGTTGTGTGCAATAATCAGTAGAAATACTTTAAAGCCGTTTCTCTCGGAACTACATCTTTTATGTTTGCGAAAGTGATATTTCAAAAATTAATGAAATTATCGGTGTGAAATTTTCAGAGATTGTAAAAAACCTATCTGTCAATTTCATGAACTAGCACTATGGAAATATCTACAATATTCCTACCGTTATTAATACAAAAGACGCAGTTTTTACACGATTTCTTCGGAATGTTGTCATTTTGGGAATGTTCAACACTTGATGTTTATTCTACTTAAGGAAATGCTTCTATTTTTGTTCCAGCTGATAGTGGTGACCGGCAATTACTTCCGAAGTAAGTTGTATAGGAGAGAGTCGGGGTGAAAGAGACATTTTTGTTTACTTGTTTTCGTTACTCACTGTATGTATGTTTGGAAACGCAAAACTCTAAAACTACTAAACCGATTTCGATGAACCATATAGCAGAAGAATCTTTGTTTTAATGGGACTGCTATAGGCTATGGAATAGTTCCAAAATCCACGTGCAGAAGGGGCTACACTTATATTTAAAATTAAATGTTAAATGAAATGAGAACGGGAAGTCTAATTTAAACTGTAGTAGAGCACGGGTATTTTGCTTCTTAGTTCTCTATAAATTCCTGAATATGTTTGCTATTTTTCGTAGTACAGTTGTATCGATACCGATTTTGTAACAAAGTACATACCCTACAGTGGTCATTTACTTTTTCTGTCAGTAGTAATTTAACGATAATACATATTGTGATCAGATTCGTCAATTCTTTTTATTTTTGCACAGTAGACAAAAAGTGTTTGTGAAGTGGAAAGAAGATATTTGACAACAAAGAAGTAAATGTTTTCTTTTCGTCCCTATGATGAATGGATAAACTACCAGAATTTTGGTCACTTACTTTTTCAGCACACTGTAGAATAGTAAGTCATAAGATTATGGGTGTGGTGTCAGACTTTTACAATGAACCCTGCTTTGAACGATTCCATCTGATATCCAGATATGTATTACAATTTACTTTTGTCACGAAATACAAGCCTGCATGAAAAGTTAATAGGTCCTGTTACAATTTCGATTAACACGCGACCATTGTGGAAATGTTTTTGGAATAATTTCCGCGGCCGTTCCATCGGGACCGAGTTTTTCAGAAAGAAATCTCCACGCGATAGAAGTCAACAAGACGGAGTCATTAAAATCGTCGAAAAATCGTCATACATTTGTTCCCCTCCAGCCTTTATCGCCGAACGCTTTGAATTTTGTCGCTGTTCGCGTTCCCAGCGGAACTTCAAGAGCTCTGCTCGCGGCAACCACTAGATCCCGCTCTTGATTTATCGCGATCGATATTTCGCTTTTACATACACTGCAATTGAATATTGTTATTTCCTAATGCTTGCGCGGCGAACATTCGTTTCACTTGCATAACACTGCTCTTTTCGAGTGTGACATAAATAATCGTAAATGAAGGAAGAAAATTTTGTGCTAACAACTCCAGGTCCTGTTTTCGTAACCTAAATCCATCATATTCAGTCGCCTGTACTCGAGATTTTGTATTTAGACGACACATGTGAACAGGAATAAAATATTCCAGAGATGTTAAAATGCTTGAAAAAGAATTCGAGACGTTTAAATCAATGGCCGAAGACGTGTTTATATCTGCGAAAATCTAAATATGGATTATTCGACATTGAGGAATTTCCGTTTGAATAAAAAATTGACACTTGTTCGCGGATATCGCGGGCCTCCAAGTCAGTTTCATTTGAGATACTGAGTAAGGAAGCATTAACTAACTAAATAAATAGCGTAAAAATGGAAATAATGTGTCAGTGTAAATTACATGTTAAACGGTTTTTTTTCACATAAACAACGTTTATGTACCAGTGTAATAAATGCGAATTGAGGTGTAACGATATGTCGATTTGTTTAACTATGTGAATCCGTGTAGACTTGACTTAAACTCTGTTGAATTAAATGAAATTTAACATTTGCATGAGATAATAATTTACCAGCGGTTATCACACTGGGTCAAAATGACGAAACGAATATCTTTGAGGCATCATTGGAAATTATTCTACTGGCGCCATGTAGTAATAAATTCATGTATCATTTTTTTTATTAAAAAAAATTAAAACGTGGACAATTTTACATCATAAATATTTTATTTAGTAAAAATAAGGTCAGAAATATAAGGTTACATTTATTGCTTACACGGAAAAATATTATATTTTTTAAGAAGTGGCCAAAACTGGTACAATACCTTAAAGTGGCCACAAATGGTGCATCTACCCTATCAAAGTTAAGTAATCAGGGTCTGCAAAGTTTACTTGACACAATTCCCTGATTCCATATAGGAAATAAAACTATTCGATCGCCCAATTATTCGAATAATGTATCGGTCTGCTTTCACATACGATGGCCGTTGAAGCAGCTTGATAATTTTCACTTTGGTCGCCACGGGGCAATTATATAAGAACGAGCGAAACGTGGTCGAAAACCGGTATGGAAGGACCATGCACTAATTTCAGCTTCTGAGATGCATACGAAGCAAACAGGAACGAACGGAAGGAAGTGGTGAACCAAATATTTGCTGCAATTTTCATATACGAATCTATGCACTTGAATCGATTCAGATATATTGGGAGAAACCTGTAAGATATTTGATACAGAAGCGATTTTGCTCTTATCTTCCATGATTTCGGAAATAATTCAAGGTGGTCTGATAAGTGCACCCAATTTCGCCTACCCAAATTCAGATCCTTCTCAACCGAAGGGTAATTGATAGTTTTTTGCAGTCACTGACCTTAAGGTCGCCTGGTATATTTAGCGAAAAGACTTGAATGCTTTGCCCCGAAGAAAAATGCAGAATTCTACTGCATAAACGTAAAGACATCTAATTCGGCCTTGTACCGCGTATTTTGAGACACCCTGTAGGCTCAAAGTGATTCGATATGTCTTCCACCCATCACTAGATGTACCGTGTACGGGAATCAATTTGAAGAACCAGTTCCATTAATCGAAACGGATGAATCTGACTACCAAATCGGTGGTCCGAAAATGGCGTTCCCAAGGCACCAAATTATTCAACCGACGACAACAGCGCCCCGATTCACGGCCTACCTTTCTTGCTCGTTCGGCCAAATTCCGCGGCCGTTCATCACCGGGCGAAAACGTTCCTGTCGATGCTTCGTCGCCGCGCGAATAAAATCCGTGACATTTCCATGTAACGATACTGACGCCAGCGCACCGACATTACACAGTCGAATTCATTCGTCAAATATCACGGGCGTATGGGCGATCATAAGTGAACTCGATGAACGATATCGCCCTCCCACCATTCCCCTTAAAAATTCCACGCTTTTCCGACGCGCCTCGAATAATACTCGTCAATGAACGAGCAGGAAATCGATATAAACACGAGCGCTTCATTCCCTATTTTTCTTTAGCATCTCCTTCTCTGCCCCCCCCCTTTTTTTTCGCCATCAATTCCAGCCCCTTGTCCCGTCGAATGGAGTACTCGCATACAAGTGAATACTATAAATTGGGAGCGATTACAAAAGGTAGTTTTTGATGAATCAAACGATGACAATCAGAGTAATGCAATTTGAAGGTGGTGACTCTTAATACGTCGGTTGTGAATTTGGGGATGATTGAAATGTTGAGAGAGAGATGTTAAGTCACTCTTAATATTATGGTATTAAGTTGTTTAATAATTTAGTAATTAAAGTTTAATAGTTTAGTCACCTACAATCTGCATTACTGCTCTGTACTTTTTGGTAAAAGTATAATAATAAATAATAAAGTAAATAGTAATAAATAAGTAAATAAATAAAAGTCAATAGTAAGTAAATAAATCCAAGTAGATTAATTAAATGTCTTTCTAATATTTGAAGGAACTGATAATGAGTAAGGATTGTGAGAAGCATAAAAGATCGTAGCATCGCTTGGAGGCATCTTTGGAAGAATATTCTACATCGAAAGACATAAACGATCCTAAGCTACTAGCCATGTCACTTCATGTAGGTACATACAGCTTTGCTGCGTACTATCAAAACACTGCCACACACTGTACAGTTTGTTCTAAAAATCTCCGTGTTATTTAACAGCATGAGCATGAGATTTACTTTAAACACACGAAGAATAATAGACGATAATTAACTGATTTGCAGACCCATATTTCTCAAGAGGAAACTAATAAGAGAATCTTACGATGAACTCTTGGCTAAGTAATTGACTGTGCTACCAGAAGTCCTACTTAGCCTGACACGTTGCAAGTGGATTATGCATGATGTTGCCCCACCATCTTTTCGTAGCCAAACACTCCTTGAATGAGTGATTTCCTAATAAATGGGATAAGTCTTGCAGGATCTATTGCTCAACCTGCTCGATCTCCAGACGTGAATCCATAGTAGGTTTATTTGCGGGGCCATCTGACGCGAATTGTTCACAGAAGACTCATTGAGAGTGTACTTCGTCAATGTATTCAACTAGGTTGCCAAAGAATTCGAACACCTGGGACTTTCAAACGCACACGAAGATTTATGACGAGACATTTACTGGCTTGCATTCAGGTGCAATGTGGTTAGTTCAGGCACTTGATACGAAGATAAACAGATATAAGGTGCTCCAACTGGAAAATGGTTGAATTTCTAAATTTATGCAAAATTTGTATTGCTTTCTTTCGATACTGAATCCATCCCAGTGAGGAGATGTGGAGTTGAGGGCAGGACAGAAAAGGAGGAAAGGAAGGAGAAGTGTGCGTTTGGTCCTAGGCCTGCTAGTGGACTTATTATACAGGGTGTCCCAAAACTTCCCGGAACATACAATGTCCTGATGCAAAATGGCATCGAAAAGTCCTGTACCGTTTGGGAATCCGAGGCTTCGTTCTCGAGATATTAACAGTCGAATATTAGCAGTCCAAGTTCCGGGCCGCGCAATTTAAAGACTGTAAGGATGATGATACAAATAGAAAACCTACGAAAGGATGGGGAGACACTTTCTATACATATAAGATCCTTCAGAAACTATTAATTAACGCGAAGTGGGACGTAGGCGTATTTGGTCGCACATTATAGAAACTATTAGAGCTAGAAAAACTGTTAAAATGGCAAAGTTGTGTAGTTTTAGATAAATAAAACAACTTCTAGAAATGCAACTTTTCTGTTCAAATATTAATCTATTTTTCTGTATATTTGTGTATGAGAACTATAGCCCGAGAGCCGCAGTATACCCAAATAGAAAATATGGATAAACTCGGCTTTTGATCTTTGGATTATAAGTTATACTTGAAAATTTCTCGCATTTTGTGCAAGCCGGAGTCCTTGAGTGCGTATAATCACTGTTACGAACGTGGAACCGGTTCGACTTTTGAGTGGAAAAACAACGGATTATCTTGCCAAATCCTCTACTCGAAATCTACAAAGGATGTTCTAGGTGTCCTCCTTCTATTTCCATACACGACTGGCGTCTTACAGAGTCCCAGTACCTCTACAAACTTTTCACGTAATCCGAACTCACAAAGGTGTTGGTGAATCTTCTTAAACAGTATATGAGAGAGAACTCTCCGATTGGAATACTGTTCCGTGTAAAGACGTTGCGCAGCTGTAGCGTTTCCATTGGCAAGGCCATACATAAAATGCGCATCTGCTGTAGAGAATACTTTCAAACAATGTCATCATTGGACAGACGTAAAATCGCTGGCTGCAGAGACGACTGACTGTTCTGCGTATCCAAACATATTGGTTTTAGAAAAACCTTGGGCCACCCACCCAATTGGTTACAAGCTAAAATCAACATCTGCTGAATGCAAATCAGATGCACGAATTTGCAAATTTTCTTTTGCACGTTCTCATAAAATCCTGTCGTAAACAAATCGACAAAACATCCATACAAACGTACTGTAATTGTGCGTGTGCGGTGTGTTTAACATCCTAAGCAAACAATGGTATTCTAAAAAGAATGATGAGATATGATGATATAGTTCTTTGTTATGAAGCGTGCACGAAAACGGACACATGCAACGTAGAGCATCGTTTATAGATTTCGAGCTAAAGATCTGGCAAAGATAATCCTTTGTTTCATTCCGTATGCTCCACATAGAAACCAGTCAGTCACTTCCGCTACCAATATACGGTTCAGTTTCCGATTTATCCTTTTAATACACTGTATATTTTACTACTGGAATCAGTGCTGGATTAACCGATGAGCAAAATACGCAGAAAGGCACCATACAAATTTTCTGAATTTTAAAATCTAACTTTTGTTAGGAAAACACTTTCTAGTCAAATTATCGGAAATGCCCAAAAAATTGTACATTGCGTTGAAGTGGTCACCCTGTATAAGGGGGCTCAAAATCTTTGTGTTAAGGGTCTAAATGTCTGAATCCGGTTCTGACTGGAATATAATCCACCTGCAAATTTAGGCTAAAGGACAACAGATGTTTGTTCTAATACTTTTATCTTGTCATTAACAATTCCAGCAATACTGTTAACCATCTTATTGTCGAGCCTTTTAGCGAAAATACTTCACCCTTTTTGACTTGGATCCTCGATGTCTGTTTCGTTTACTCCATACTTCACTACCATATTAATCCTAAACCCTTTTTTCGAACACCCTATACACGGCACAGCAACAATTTCCTTCTTATTCCCTCACAAAAGAGAAGCATCCTCTCATGCAAAATATCGAATAGTTGTATAATTCTATAATCACCCGTAACAGTACATACACTACATCATAACATTCGCAAACAATAAGGAACTACAACTTCCGGCTCTCTTAACGTTCCCTTGGTGCGATCTCAGCTGCTTAAAGTCCCTCCCCGCTGCAATCAAGTTTTAAAGGGAAAGAGCGCTTTGAACGCAGCGAGATATCAAGCAGCAACGTTTAACCGCTAGATCAACACGAAAACCCACGACTATCTGTATCCGGTTAATTGCGTAATCTCTGCAAATTGTGAACGTGGGCAGGGGGGGGGGAGAGCAAAGTGGGGTTTTACTTTCAAAGGTCGGTTCTGGTAACCGGTATCAAGGTCGCCGCGTAACAATTTCGACTCGCGCGACGATCACTTTCACTACCGAAAGGCGCTTGATGGCTGGCCATGCACCGATCGGGACAATGGGGAATGAAGGGAAAGAATCGAGGGAATAAATGGTGGCTGGGTCGAGATCGTGTAATTCGTTATACGGAGCGAGTAAAGGCGGGTTCACACATCGCTGCTTGGCATTGATAGTGGTGCAACTGAAGAAACAAATTATATTAACAAATTCTATGATCAGTATTCTATTATTAAATAGTCAAATGCAGATTTTAAACTGGTTATCCGGCGAAATTTACAATTTTTAAATTATGCCACTAGCAATGCCAAACAGTGATGGTTCAATGTTGTCAGTAACTAATGTTGGTACTGGCACACGCATACGAGCGTGAACTGCTCCATTAAAAACCGGGGAAACGATATTTTTAACCACCGACACTGGCGTCATTCAACTGATATGTGTGAATCCGCCTTAAAGCCGCTTTCGGTGAATAGGTAGCAATTTTCGGTAATCGCCGATTGCACGAGTCGACGGATCGTTATTCAAATCTGCGCTACATGTCGGCTGCCGGTGGTTGCAGTGGAAGGTACGGCTTTCGGGATTAAAAGTCGTCGGGCTGGAGAGGAAAGAAACTGGATCTGTTATCGAAGAGAGAAGATTTTCGCCTGAGAGGAGCCGCGGTGTAGACAGAAGAGAAATTCGAGAGGAAACCTGTGCACAGGGTGATTCTGGAAATTGGGACAAACTGCTGTAGCTTCTTTCTGCGCGGCGATATGAAAAATTGATGGAGAGACAAGTCGAGTGTTGCGATGAGGAGTATCGTTTCATGAAATAATTTTTCGCCTGAATGCAACGGCGCAAGTGTGCGCTGTACTTTATTTAAGGAATCTCTGTAGTATAATGGTTTAAAAAAATCATATCTTTTTTGCACAAATCTCTTTCCATAACTCACCGAACATCTACTGTCTGTGCACAACGTGACATTCAACACAGATACCTAGGTAAGAAATTTTTAACCACGTTTGTTACTTCATTTTGGTCTAAATATGTACTTGGTTTTTAAATGATTTTATTCTTAATGTACTTTTCTTATCGAAAATATGTGTCAAATGTGTACCATTGTAACATTTGTCGCCGCTCCATTCGCTAACCGACAATTCCAGAAACTCTTTAAATTCCCCACCAAATTATACAAGCTTAGACCTCAGGTCGTTCATTTTCGCGAGCCATTTTGCGAGCAGACCTGCAGCGCCGTTGCTAAAGCGTAAAAGCTTCGTCAATTTTTTATTTACAGCAGTCCTCACGAAATTCTCGGAAAAAAGAAATAACAGAGGCAACGGTGGTGTGCAATTAAACAGACGTTGCGTCTGCGTTAACACGATCACACTTTAATCCGACGATCGCCACTTTTCCTCGACGTCTCCCTGGCAAATATAATCTCCCCGGGAAATAATCGCGGAAACCTGTATCCTGAATTAATCCCTTCAGCAGAGCGGGAATTCCGCTCGAAAGATGCAATTAGAACGCGCTTTTAATTCCGTCCTGTCTAATATTACATGAGATATTTAGAGCAATGGGAAAAATTTCATTCCATCCGCGCCCGTCGGGCGCAAAGAGCGAAAAAGGAGGAGATCTACCGCGAGCCGGAGCGCGCGTGACACGCAAACGCGTACGGGCCCCTACGCGGGCACACTGTTGCCGCTATTATTCGGTTTATTTATTTTCCGTGCGGGAGCCGATAATGTTGAACGAGAGGTGTATAACCGGCGACCTTTGCCCACTGCACCGCGTCACGAGGGGCCATGAAACATTCAGAGGAGCCGCCCGGATTTTCGTTTCGCCCCAGCGAGACCGGTTGTGTTCCGAGAACGCGTGGCTCCGTTTAAAACAACAACTCCGAGAGGTCGTTGCGAATTCCACGCGACAGCGTCATCAATCTTTCCCATCAGGAGCGGCTTCTCTGTGTTTCTTCTTCATTGTTTCCCCCCGGCTCGTCCCCGGGCTTCTTTTGCTTCTTCTTTTCGAAACTTGTCGTAACGGTATGCAGATATATTCATGAAATTGCTCCGTGGAACGTGAGCAGAAGCTCCGCGGAACTGGCCAACAAATTGCAGATGCTCGTCTCGAAGACTATAAAATCAATTTTCCGTTACAGAACGGAGAGGAAGAAAAAAGAGGAGAGCAGCGGGCAGGGAGAACGAAAGAGATCTGCCCCGCAGTTTCCGCGACGCCGCAGTAATCACGACCAGCTAATTAGGGCGGTAATTTCTGCTAATTGCTTTCATTAGTGTACCGCCGAACTACTCGTCTTCTTTATCGCGGATATAATTTTATAATTACATCGATTTAACGGCATGATGTTTAGAACTGTCTGCGCCTGCGGTCTCGATCGGTCTGCTCGGTATTGTGGCCGGTAATTATGAAAAACAAGATGGATTTCAAACGAGAGATCAAATCTGTGCAGTCGCACGGCCAGAGTATTGGGATATTAATTTTATTCATTGAGAAATGTGGAAAGAAGCTTTCTCATACGTGGTCCCGTTTAGGAGAAAAGCGAATTTGATAATTCGTTGGGTACACGTGCACTTGACTGACAGTAAGAGTCCACTCGATAGACCTGGGTACACATCACTGCTTCTAATCGTGGCTGTCAACAATACCATGACTTGTAGCAATATCATGGTTTGTTTGCTATCGTTTACATTACGGTTAACCATCTGTTTAAACTGCTAGTATTTATGAAGCTATCGCGACAATAGCTCATCGCTTAACGCACGTGCAATTCGTCCTGTCACAATTTATCAGTGATAACGAAGCACTTTCAGCAATTCCTAATTTGGTAAAATAAATA
This sequence comes from Andrena haemorrhoa, assembly GCA_910592295.1. Taxonomy (NCBI): domain Eukaryota; kingdom Metazoa; phylum Arthropoda; class Insecta; order Hymenoptera; family Andrenidae; genus Andrena; species Andrena haemorrhoa. The sequence goes on along the minus strand of OU342945.1, from coordinate 28,451,325 downwards.
CGTTATTGAAATTCATTGAGTTATTTGAAATTATATCGCGTATATAATACTGATTAAATATACATTGTTGTTTGGTCCAGTGCACGCGCACTTGACGGATCTTCAAATTTTATTTTTTCGGAAATGAAGCCTCGTATGAAAAAATTTCTTTGTATTTTTTTCGAGTTACTTTTGCATGAGCAGTCATTTTCTTTTCAGTTGCTACCCCGAATTCCGAGGTATATACCTTTGTATAGTGGAAAATAAGAAAATTAAACAGAATGAAATATATTATACTTTGTGAATTTTTTAAATTCAATTTGGATTAATTGGAATGCAGGGTGAAAATGATTAAAGACTACAAAGGGCTACAAAGTAAATTAAAATGGTCCTATTACTGGTTACGTAAACGATAGAATCCTTTGATATATGAAAATATTTGCGAGTTTTACATTTTCGAAAATGTTGTTTCTTTCAACGTATTCGTGCTAAATTACCGATGACTGCTTTAATCAATTACTAAAGCATTTATTTCAAAGTAGTATTTATTAATGTAATAACGGGAAATATAAACTGTTCCTATTAACTTCTTACATAAATATATCTCGTAAACTCTTTTAGGGTATCTTGTTGTTTCCTTTATACATATTGTCATCTCTCTTCTATCTTTTGATTTTCAATTTTTCTTATTTCTCCTATTTTTCTTATCTCTTTTATTTTCTTATTTCTTTTCTTGTATAAAAATTTCTCTTTAGTCAACTTCTTTGCGTTTCCTATTTTCTATTTTTCAGAACATATTACCAATGTGTGGCATTTCTTATTAATATCATTAATAATCATAATCATCTCAAGTACTAAACACAAAAATCATAGCTTCATTGCAATTTTGATGTATCAACCTTCCACCACGGTTTTCTGATATTTTATTAACAGAAACCAATATTTTTTTCTCATTTGATTCCGAAGTGCTTCGGTGTAAGAATGCTGCACAGCAGTTCCACTCAATTTATTAATAACAAACTATTATTAACAGTAACAGATAGAAGATCTGCGCGTTACGGCAAGTCCGATAGCCAGTTCGGGACCAAGTGCCCGTGTGCCCGAAAATGAAGCTGGAAATGGAAAAACAGAGAAAAACATAGGGAGGGTGAACAGAAAGTGTGGGAAAAGAAAACTACTCCGGCTCGCAAAGGCCTGGTCGCCAAATGTTCCTGACGATGACCAGGCCTGTGCGAACCCTTGAAACCAGATGGACGAAGAAGCGGCGGGAAGTAATAAATAGGTATCAAGAAGCAGAAAAGTGAAAGTGAGAAATACCTTCAGAAACAGAAAAAAAACAATATTTCACAATATGGCAAAGGCGTAGTTTGAGAAATATTTGTTATAAAATACGGGTTAAGAATTAATGTATATTCAGAAAATGTTTTTTGTCATCACGTATTACAATTTCAAAGAAACAGCTTCAAAATCTTATTATTACTACGAATTTGTCCCTCTCGTCAGTGCAAACTTTACATTTAGATCACTTTGCACACTGTTTACACGTGTACACACTCAGCATGTCACGTTAAAAATTTACATAAGCACGTGATTTTCTTCAAGTAACATTAGTCATGCAGAATACCTAAGTATTTACGCCGAATTTGGAATAATACCGTATCGTTTCATAGTTAAAGATAGTTTAAACATGTGTCAAGGGAGTGATATTACAAATTTTATTTTATTTCATACGCAGAAATATATTTAAGATTTAAGACACTGGTAGCAATAGCCTAACATTCTCTCTAAAACTAAGTTTTAAACCTTGCCTTAAGGTGCTTCGTTGAAGTTAGCTTTGAAGAACAACTTGGAATCTAATAGGAATGAATTCATATAGTTTGTAATATAATAAGTTATGTTACTTTTTAAGTGCTGATATTTTATAAAGGGAGAAACTATGATTGGTCAACGCTAAAACTCAGTACAACTATTCTAGAAGTATAAATAATATCACTGAAACGGTTATTCAAATAATATTTCGCAAAGAAAATTTCAACGAATTGGGTCTGATTTTTCCGAATTTTTAGAAACGCGACCTCGAAGGGAAATTTTCACAACATGAATTTGTTTATAATTTTCATATTGCAAAAACGATTCTTTGGTCTAAAAAAAATTCATTTGGTAAGGCTAATTCTTCCTGACGGACATAGAAGATACAATTTTGAAAATAAGAATTCAGTTATAGAGAAAACAGAAACTTCGAATTTTGACGGCCTGTATTTTTTAAACAAATTCAAAACCAGCAAAATGATGACTTAAACTCCCACTAATTTCACATAAAGTACATTATATTTCAATCCCATCAGAATCACTGATACTAAGTACGGAAACTGGTCAATTTGGCATGGAATGATCGATTTAAGGGAAAGTCTGATAGGCTATATTTTTCACTTTAATACTTAATGTGCAAATAAGTGTAAATTCACTACTATAAAATTGTCAGAAGCTGAAATATTTAAATGATCATAAACCACAAGAGACCCTTGCAGAATAATCGGATCCACAAAGCAGTTGCATAGAATCACTAAAAACAACTTGAACCCTACAGGATTTATAATCAGAAACGAGTTTCCGTTGTGTCTCATTGGAAACACAAAGCATGTTTCGCGACAGATTACCATTATCGCTGCTTTGCCTTGACCCGCAGCCGAGGCCCAGTAATTTTTCCCCCAGGCGATAGCGCGGCCCTACCTAAAGTGACGATACGTGTACCCGAACGCATCGCAATATAGCCTCGGAAATTCGAGAAATTTCGACGATGACGACAATCGGAACGCGTATCGCCACAGGAAACAACAATCGGTCTACCGGTGTGTACATTCTCTACAACCGGTTCATTTAATTTTGCTCCCACTAACACAAACTGATATATTCGGAAAAAAATACTAAATGAAATAAAGATTTATAATTTATATTTTGTACGGTTTTAGTTATTTTAGTTTTTTTTGCATTTGGTTTTGTATGCAGTGTATTGTATTGTGTTATATTTTTGTGGATCCATAAATATTAAATGAACTCAAAAATTGCAGGGATTTGTACGGATTTTATTTATTTTAATTTTTCTTATTTATTTGGATTTGCATAGATAGAGTATATATTATTTTGATATATTTTTGTAATTCCATAAATGTTAAAACAACTGAACATTTTAAAATAAGCACAGATATTCATTTTCTATTTTAATTATATTTTTTGTGAAAATTCGAAAACCGGTTTTTTAAAAAGTCGTTTTTTGTATAAACCCTAAGAGTGACCTAACTTCACGCGGCTGGCACCCGGTTCCTGAATATTTCTATAATATTTCCTGAACATTTCTTCTCATCTATTTCACCTCCCTAATCACCTCCTTCAAGGAGACCAGTGGATAACCGGACACTCTGCACAGTGACATATCCGCGAACCACGAAATATTATACCGTAGAAGTGTTCACAAAACGGACGTCAACCGCGTGAAGTTGGGTCGCTCTTCGTAGCGCCTCCGTGTTCGTGGGGCAAAATCGAATGAGCCGGTTGTACAACGAACTCGCGCGGGAGTACTGCCGGAGCACGAGGGTGTACCGGAAGTTACGTTTGACAGACCGCATGTAAGCGGAATTCGGACATGGTCGCGCGCGGATCCATGTAATTTTATGTTTGCGCTTGTTGAACCGTGATCGCGTTTCTGCGGCGGCCTAAGCGGCAGAAGCGCGGTCATTTCGATCGCACCAGTATTAGTGTATTCAGTTCATTCTATGTTATATCCTCGCGAATATCTGGTCCGTGCTAATTGATCCCGCGGCTACCACTGGCACTAACAATAAGCTTCGGCTTAGTATTGTTTTATGGCGCTGAGTGCTGCAGCATGTGCGCCAAAGATGTCGATTTCGAATTAATGTGATTACGTTTCTGGTCACATTTTCATGAGGTGTAGAGAGATGCTCGGGGGTGGTCTCCACTGCTTCGGTACTTGAGAAGTTGAAGGTGAGAGATTGGAAACGGAACGCGTCGGTGGCAGCCACTTTGTAATATTAGGGCTGGGAGGAGAGGATTCTAACGACGTAAGAATGGCCAGTTACTTGCTAAAATATGAAGCTACCATTTTTGTATGATTCCTTTTACTTCTGATCTATCTCAACTATTCTTGTAGAATGCACTGGCTTAAGATTTCAGGTTGACGTTACTACTACCCGTACAGCACACTCCGTTGCATGAAGGTTGCAGGAAGGTTCCATGCGCGTTGCCGTGCAATGTTCCACAGGGGCGGACATAGGAGGATTCCTGGAACATTCCAGCAATGTTGCGGTGCAATATTGCACAGCAAAGTCCCAGCAACATTCCTGCAACGTTCCGGAAATTTTCTAGCAATGGTCTCGCAACGTTCCGGAAATTTTCTAGCAATGGTCACGCAACGTTCCGGAAATTTTCTAGCACTGATCACGCAACGTTCCGGAAATTTTCTAGCAGAAATTTCCAACTATTATCTGTTTCGGTTACGGTTCCTATTTCCCTTCTCATATCGTATCCATAACCGTTGTTTTTTCGGTACTATATCGGTTCCGAAACGGTTCCAGAATCGATTCTTGTATCGACTTTTCCGTAACTGATATCAATAATAATTATTGTAGGTGCAGATTACTGTATATGTGCCTATTTTTACGTTGCGTGACCATTGCTAGAAAATTTTCAGAACGTTGCGTGACCATTGCTAGAAAATTTCCGGAACGTTGCGTGACCATTGCTAGACAATTTCCGGAACGTTGCGTGACCATTGCTAGAATATCTCCGGGACGTTGCATGAAGGTTCCATGTGCGTTGCCGTGCAATGTTCCACAGGGGCGGACATAGGAGGACTCCTGCGACATTCCAGCAATGTTGCTGGAACGTTCCGATGTTGCACCGCAACCTTCCTGCAACTCTCCTGGAACCTTCCTGCAACGGAGTGTGCTGTATGGGTATCACTCTGTTAAGTGAAATATTTGCAAGAGGTATATTCAGAATATCCTGTTTCAAAGTGTTATGCAAATAGTGAGTTCAGATTTTTTCTGCAAGATTTTAATTTGCTATTTGTTAAAATTCCGACGAAATCTAATACAGATACATTCGCAAAGTATCCAATTTGACAATCATAATGTATGAATACTTCAGTGCACACTGCATTATCTTTTCCTCGAAACTCTAGAGGAATGTTGACGTAGAACTACGTCTTTTTTGCAATATTAAGTAAATCAGCTTGTTTTATTATAAACAAGTCATTTGCAAGTCCATGGTAATTAGGATGTTATTTCCCTGTCGTGCACTTACGTATGAAGCATTGAGAGCAAATACGGACTAACCCACATTGAAAACGTATTAATATTTTCTATTTTATGAATACATTATTGCGAGTAACACAATTTCGCAAAAAATTTGGAATAGTCCGTTTTCGTTGTCAATGCCTCATATAATAGACGAATTTCACTGACTGGAACTTTTCAGAACACCCTTTTAGATGCTTCCATTACTCGAATTAAGTTACAATTAAGAATTTCGAATCTCACCCACATACAACTTACTGTATTTGAAATTGAAAGTAGGAAGCAATATGAATTTCACGTTTTGATTTGCCGAATAAGCATCGGGCAATTTTAATTAGTATCTCTTTGTGGATTATAACAGCGGAGAAAAGGGTGACAGACGCAAAATGTAAAATATTCCCACGAATATTTCTAAAACCACAAAAACCCTGGAAACTTAATCGTTATTGCTACTTTACAATATAAAAGTGTCCGCTCGTTATGAAGAACCTGTATAAATTGCTAAAAAAAATTCAATATATAATCTTCAATATCTTCAAGAACCGTCCATAAAAGGCCACGGCTGGTTGAAGTTCCATGAAGTAACGCTCAGAATATCAATAGACAGCTTGCTGTCTTTTCATAAGAATCGAACGATTCTCGTCTACGCGCAATATTGCAGGAGTACTCTCAGAGATATCAGTCTGAAGAGTTTTTACCTCGATCTTCGAATGGATCGAATTTTTTTAACAGTAGCCAGGTGGTGTGCACGTTTACATTGTTTTCTACTTGTAAACCGAGCAATAGTGAGGTTTGCAGGCGGAGTTAAGATCTTTGATTACCAGTAACCGAATAATGATGGTGCCACCCTATCTAATCATTATACCCACAGAATTTGCGTTGCGGAACATTCTCTTATTTGAGCATGCGCATCGGGAACCTCACTGTTGCTTGGTATACCTACGCAACAGTCAATTTTTCTACATACCTTGTACGCCCGAGTGTAAACTATCGAAGGGGTTGGTTCTGAACCAGCCAGGCCAGCTCCAGGTTGGATTCTCGGAGCTCTCATCGAAGCTCAAATCGGAGAAATCGATGACCGGTCTTAAGAGACTGTCCTGCTTGTCAGATCCCAACACCAGAACGGTGTCCACATTCTTATTTTCATCGCTGTCATCATCGCGCAGGCCTGCAAGAAGAAATGAATTCACTGTCATGAAACCATATCGGTCATAAGTAATAATTGCAGAGGCTTTGTGTAGAAAACACTGTCAGTGCCAAAATTGAAAAAAAAAAAATTACTACAGTCGCCACGTAAAAATTTGGATACTTTGCTGAACATGTTGGTGGTATATATGCATAAATTTTAAGTAAATAAAATTTACAATTTCAATGAAAAAATCCCGACCCTCTGAAGGTTTAATGACAGGGAGATTAAAGTAACTTTTTCTTACTGACTTAAAATTGTAATATAAACACTCCCTTTGCAAGTATGTGCTTGTTCGATTTTTTAATCTGAGATTGGACCTTTTTTAAAGTAGTATTGATCGTTACTTAGCACTTTTAAGCGTCTCTTCAGTCAAAATCTATAATTTAAGTTCAAAAGCATAGTCGGGAGCGATTGTAACATCGGCAGTCGGGGTCGGTTTTACCCAGAGTTGGGCAAAATGTAATCTAATTACAAATTACGATTAAACTGTGATTGTGTAATTGATTACATTGCAATCTTGCACCGCGCCATTGCAGACACGTTGCTGCAGTGTTATGGTGCTGTGTCGGTAGTCTGTTGCTAAAGTCAAATATATCTTCATTTTGTAATAAATACACATTTCCATATATTTTCATGTGAATGTAATAAATACTAATTTCCACATATTTTTATTTTCATTTTCATGCTTTTATGTAAGCAAGCCTCACTTCAAGCAGTATATGAATATGTGGTTTGTAGTTAAATCTTACTTAATTTTTACTTTTTTAAACTGTGATTTGAAGTAGCTAAACCTCACTCAAATCAATTTCTGAAGATAATTTCAGATTCAGGATTAAAAACAGCATTACATTGTCACTAGTAATTTTAAAATTGACACACCCTACTGCGTAATCATATTCCAAAGTCAAAGTGTCACTACCGCTCCCGGTCTACCCTACCTATATCAGGAAACACTCCCTCACAAATTATAAACGATTTTGTAGTAATAATCTCACAAAATTTCAAGTTTAACATTGCATGTCTCCCTTCGAATTAAATAATTCCTCTTGCTTACTCGGCAGTTTGAGAAAGAATCGCGCGTATACAGCCAAAGCGGATATACCGTGCGCCGAACACGAGAATTCTAGAAGGGCTGCTGAAAAAAGACGGAATCAACGAATGCGACCTTATAATTATTCTTGCTCGGCGTTGTGGCCCGTACGTGCGATCCTTTCAAATGCCACACGGCACTTAGTGCTTTGCAAGGAATTTGCTCAAGTGATTTATCGTCGAGTCCTTTTAGTGCCACGCCACTGAATCCGCTGCCGTGCTCGCTGTCAAACAGGAAATGCGGGATTCTGTGCTTCTCTTCTGTACGGCATGCTTGACACGCATGGACAAATTCAATCGGTAATCGATAAGCAGCGGCACGTCGGCAAGGATTAGAAAGAAAAGAGTACACCGCGTGATGTCATCGTTTGCATAGTGTCAAAGGGGCGCATGTAAATCTAAAGTCGACAGACGAGTCATACTTATCCGAATGATCGATCGAATTCCCCCATGTCTGTAGAATCTGATGTTTGTATGTTATACCGCTCGCTAAGTTCCTTATTTCCTCGAGAATGACAGAGTTTTTGAAAATCTGGAGACGATATATGTGAGTTGGGATGTGATACGGTTGAAAATGATCGAAAATTATTATTGGAAATTATTATTATAAGTTTTAATTGCCAAAAGGTGCCACGGGGTTCTTAGACTCCAAAGTATGGGGAAGGTTGTTATTATTTAATTATTTAGTGTGATTTTGAAATTTAACGCGTTTGTTTGTATTGTGCCTGTGTGTTTTAAGGAAAGTAGTGATTATAAATTAGTGTAATTCGAGATTAATTATTATGAAAATGTTCTGTTTGTAAATGGTGGGGGTCTAAAAAATCTGATCTTTTATTCAGATTTTGATATCGTGTTAACCCTCGTCAGACGGTACAATTTTACAACGTTAACAGGCGGCAGAGAGGCACAATTACACCCTCACATATTTTATGTAAATATTCTCACTGTCGGTATAATTTGTACGATAAATTGATAGCATTTAGTCTCAATGAAAATCAATAAAAAAAATTTCCCAAATTTTCTTTTATAATTTAAGTTATCTATTTTTTTTACATTTTTCTAATAAAAGAATATTATCATTAAAAAATAATCGCAAATGATAAAATAAAATGATTTAAAGAAAAACATTTTATTTTAGCAGTGTACAATTTTTTATATGCTTAAAATTATTGTTCTCGAGTGCATAATTACATTTATTAAAAAATTACTGCTACAATGATATAGTTTTTAACTTTATTTATGTAAGTCCGATATAAAATGTTTTAAAAAGGTTTAAACCTAAATTGATGTGATCATCATTTCTTTATATGTATGCACTTAAACTTCAATGATTGATTTTGTAAATGGGATAGTATAGATCGCCGCATACTGGAACCGTAATTAAAATTGATGATACTTTCTGGAAATGAATGCTAAATAATTCTACAACCTTCCTTGGATATTCCTACGCTTCCTTTCAATTAAAGAATTTATTCATCAGGGGGGAATCTATTGAGCGAGATACAGAAACAGAAATATTCTCATTATTCAATTATTTATCTTTTCGTTAATTAAGAAGGATTATCTACTCCTACATAATAAAAGTGAGATATTTCAACAAATCTTAAATGCAGTATTTTTGTGGAAATATTACATATTCTTCATTTCAAAAGTTGGTCGTATATACGTCAGTGTTTAAAAAAAATAACATTTTGTACTACGGAACTTCAACTATGTAATCTCCCTACAAACAATTAGCTGCAACTATCGATATCGCTAAATTGCAAGGCTAATGGTTTAAAACAGCTTTGAAAATAATATTACTATACAATTCCACTAATATAGGTACATACAATTCGTTGTTAGCAGTCAGCAAAACTCACAATGGCCGATTCAATATATGGTGGACGATATATTTAAAAAAAAAACATTTGTATTTCTTGATTTTCATTTTTTTTGTGAATTTTGAAAATCTAAGTTCAAATTCGTTGTTAGCTGTCAGCAAACCCCCTGGAAATAATTGTTTAAACTACGGAACTGACATAAAAGTCCGTACATCGAAGCGCATGGGCTGACGCGTTAATGAATTTTCACTTCTTTGACCTCCCATACCTTAGAACTAATTATCACCTCAACTTGAAAATTTGTTGCGATTGATGTCTCATCATAAGGTACCATTTGGCACAAAATTCAGTTCCAAAATCGTGGGACCAAAAAGAGGCTAAAAAAGGCCTCATGTTTAGGTAACAATAAGTAACGTGTAATTTACACAGTCATTAAGGCTCGGCATCCACGCGGATGAATAAAAGACCTCAAAGGATTGATTTAAGTGCGTTTGTCTGATCGAACCGGCCGGATCCCATCAAAGGAACTGATCGGAGTCGTGCGATTAAGCAACCAGAGATCAGGGAGACGCAGGGTGAATCCCCGGCAAGGACCGCCCTCGTCAGGCTTAAGCGCGAGAGGTTTTTCTCGAGCGCTCCTGGCGATTATCCAATTTGTTCGTCGTCAATTCATATTGACGCACGCGAAACGCGGGAGTCAATTCGAGTCAATCTAATAATTCCCGCCTTTCCCGGAGCTCCTCCGCGCGGAAGACGTGCACAGTCAAACAGTGGCTCGAGGAAATCCGCGCCCCGTCGGCTGTCGATGATGAAAAATCGTCGAGATCGCTGCCACCGGATGAAATGTTTTGACAGACGTCGACGAGACACCGCCTCCCTTATTGAAACCTACCCCGCGGGGGTTTCGTTCTTGCCACGCGGGGCGAATTTAGTCGCATCGCCCCTGCCGCCGTAGATTTACTTTTGTAATTGAAACGGGACCTCTCCGTTCTGTCATTAAATCGCAAGAAAATTAATTCCGCGCCGAGCACTCGCGGTATTTTTCTACTCACAAATTTAATAAAACAGGGACCTTTGTGGAGGAAACCTGGGGGATAATTTCCCTCGTTCCTAACCAATAAAGTGCTTCCCAAGGGCATTACTGAAATGAAAGGTCTACAAATCGTCATTATTGTGTAATGCAATTACTGGGATGAGCACACTTGCATTTTGTAGTGGAATATTAAATTACATCGCACCTAGGTAATATGATTTTCTGCAGATTTTTTTATACTTTGCTGAGGCATTTGTTGGTTCCACTGGCGTGGAAGCATTTGAAGACTTTGCTGCGAGGAGGCAGCTCCACAATTTGTTGAAATTGAGTTTCAGGTAGCAGGTACCATTGAATGTAGAAGAAAATGAACTGTGAGTTAAGTGATGGTGAAAATTGTTCTATTGTTTCTGTTACACATCACTATGGCCAAGCAAATGAACTTTCATTGTATGCATTAATGCATAGTTTTATAACATAATAATAAGGGTTATTGCTATTTACCCGAAATAAGTGGATTTTTATACAATTTGGTGCAAAAAGGGGGCAGCTCCGAATTTCGAAAATTCACCCTGCCATAGAGAAAATATATTTTGGCTTAGTAGTGGATTTTAAGTAGGTAAAGTACTTTGAACATACGTCTACAAATATTTTGTTATCACTGTTCTTATTAATTTTCCAAAAGTTAATACATTTGGAGCTGCCCTCTTCTTGCAGCAAGGTCTTCATTTGTTTTTGTGGTGGGAGAACCAGGATGTGATTTTTCAGCTTCATGTTTGTCAATGAGTTTTCAGTGAGGTCATACTTCAAAGTTCGAATTAATAGAAATTTAATAATTAAACATTTGATGGGTTTACGGGTGGATTGATTACGTTTCAGTTAAATTGCAATGTTTTCTTGTCGTGGCATCAGAGAAATGCGAGGTCATGGTGAAAGGCAACTCTGTTTCATGTCAGAAGGATTATGTCTCCTTAATTGCAACCTATAATCTAGTTAATTTCAGCCGCATTTTTTTATTTTAATTATCTGATTTCACAACGGGAGTTCGTGATATAGAGAACATGTGTTTTCTCTCTCATACATATTCCTTTTCTAACATTTGTTCCTATTTAGTTTAATAAAAATCACGTTTGTAATAAGCTGAAACGTCTAGCAAATTTTCGAGTAATTTGCATAAAATTTAATCGTTGCACGCTTGTACGAATCTCAAAAGCATAAATAAAATTTTGCTCATTTTCAGTATGAAAATAGTGAGGCGGAGGATATTCGTGGAACTTTTTATTCCATTAAAATTTGTATCAAAGTAAACCTGAACTCTCTAGAGGAAGGGAGATCTATTTTAAAAACTTTTCAAAATTGTATGTTTTAGTAATTTACTTTTATCAACAGGGAAGCTTGCAGACACAGTAATTATGTATATGAGTAAAAGGGGTTTGAGAGCGAAAATGTCGTTCCAAATTCTATAGACATAAGAAACGATTCTTGCCAAGTATCTAAACTTTCGGCAACATCTCGTTTTGAGTATCGTAAATTACTTTCAATTAGGTAATGTAGTTATTTCGTCAGCGTTGAGCTCACAAATGGTGCATTGCAAAATTCATATTGTATTTTGCGAAAGGTTTTATGCAATATCGCATAGTGATTTTGATGAAACCTTGCAGCTAGACTGAAGGCCAAAACATATTTGATCCATGTTATGCCTTTCACGTAAATCGTAGACACTAAATAGTCTACAAATATATAAGTAGTTTACAGAATCTTAACAATAAAGATCGTGTAGCAAAGGTTTACAGAGAAAATTGTGTGAATATTTCTCTATTTCTCTTTAAAACATTGAAAAAGTCAATTAAGATGCTAAAGGATTAAATAATCATAAAATGCTGTTCACTTTACAAATTCGAACGAAGCAAGCCAACAAAATTAATGGTTTGCTAAAACCAACCTCGAACAACCTCACTTCCAGATCATATAAAAACCCTACTCACCGGGTTGAGTTCGAATAAAAATAAAAATGGCACCGTCAAATAACGACTAATTTATTTCCTAAAATGACAAATAAATATATTTAATTTTTCTCTCATTTCATAAATTGCTAATTTCTCAAATACCCTACAAACCTAATTTTAAAATAATACTATTTGAAAGGATCTCGAAACAGCCAACTCTGGTTTGACCTCGAATGCATTTAACTAAAGTAGCCAGTACAACACCATTCCCATTGCTGAATATCTCGTAAACCGTCAAGTAGCAACTGCGCAGAAAAGCAAACGCGAGCGAAGTACTTTTCCCTTTTCCATCTACCTACAAAGTTAGATTGAAATCAGTGCCTAACAGTTCGCGTGGTTCCCCGGTTACCACCGCTTTACCACCACAAATTTTTCGTGACATGTTCGGTATGTACCTCTATCCGCGGGAACGCAACAGCGAATGGCGTCAACGTGAGGGTTTCAAGGGCATCTCAAAAACAGAACACGTTCAGGAGCACGCCGTTCATATAACCGAGGTGCCACTGTGGGCACCTTGGTCCCGTCCGCTCGTGGGAACGTTTAGTCAGTGAATGTCTCAGTGTGCTATCTCAAATGTTACAAACATCACGCGAATGGACGTTCGATGGCACTTTAACACTGGCCGCCGTCGCGTATCCCCTTTTTCCCTGATCGCTTTTCGTGCGCACACACGAGGGCGCGCGCGTGTGTCCGCTCCCTTGAGAAATTTGAGCCGGATCGATTTATCGGACGCGGTTTTTTTTTACCCTCCTCTCCTCCACTCCTTCTCAAGTGGCATTAGGCAGGTTTAATACGATGCCTGCAAAAAGTGAAACAGGGTGTAGGAGCTACGGGGGCCGAGTAGGTGCCGAGTGCCATTGACTGCGGAATAAAATAGACGGCGGCATTTCTACCGCGGCTCAGGGCTTGGCAAAATTCCATTTCTTTTCCATGGAGCTCCCCCGCTCTGTGCAAAAACTGATATTTCCCTTCTCCCACATTTTTTCCAACCCCGCCCCTCTCCGTCGCGGCCGAAACTGCATCGACGAGGTTTGGCATACCGTACTACATTCGCCGGAACGACGTGTCTGAACAATCTGAATAGCTTCGTGCTTTCGCGCAATAGCACGGTAATGCGCAATAAAAAGACGCGGCTGATGTACTGGCTGCTGAGGATTTTTGCGCTTCTACCCCGTTTCTCCGAAATTCTCGCGCCGTCCGGGTGACGTTGAGGTAGAAGGTACTTTTTCTGACTCCTGGGTGAAACGATTCTGGGCGAGGGTGATCGATGGGGATGGTTTTAATGTAAAATGTGTGTATACAGGAGTGGTCGAAAGAAAACTTGAACTGCGAATAATATAATAAAAGAAGTGCCTTTTGTCGTGAAACTTTTTTTCTATCTCTATCAGTTCGCGAGTTACCTATAACACAAAATCGGAAAATAGCCGAATTTTCAGGGGTTAATTTCACCCCCTTTGAGTGAATTGGGGCAGAAAACAAAAATTCCGTTGTAATCAGGAGGAAATTTCCTACATATTCACAAAGTTTCAGAATTTTATGAATATCCGGGTTCGGGATCTTCCCTTGTTAGTGGCAGATTTCTTTTTTCTCAATTCATCAATTTTTCAAGCACAGATAAACTTTTTCTCGGTCATCCCCTAACTGTGTACATTTCCCTGTCCGTTCAAATTAATAGATCACTTCTATGATGTTATAGAAACAAGTAACTTACTCGCCGATCATCAGAAATATTTTCTTTGCTCCCTACAGGGTGAGTCACCACAATTTAATACCCTGAACCTAAATATTCATCACATCAAATACACATTAAGATAGGACGCAGAATAATCTGTCAATAATCTATCTATTCACAACTAGGGTTGGGACTATTTGTCGGATTTTTCGGTATTCGAATATTCGAATACTCCAGTTGCTCAATTATTTGGTGAATATAATTCGAATATCCAAGCATTCGAATATTTAAGTATTCGAATATCCAAGTATTCGAATACTGATGTATTCGAATAGTATGGTGTGAATTATAAATCCAGTTTTTTTAGGTTCATTTGTCAGGGTGAAATCTTGTAAGCTAATTTTGACCCACTTCACACCATACTATTCGAATACATCAGTATTCGAATGCATCGGTATTCGAATAGATCGGTATTCGAATAGATCGGTATATTCGAATAGATCGGTATTCGAAGAGATCGGTATTCGAAGAGATCGGTATTCAAATAGATCGGTATTCGAAGAGATCGGTATTCAAATAGATCGGTATTCGAAGAGATCGGTATTCGAAGAGATCGGTATTCGAAGAGATCGGTATTCGAAGAGATCGGTATTCGAATGCATCGGTATTCGAATGCATCAATATTCGAATAATAACATTCGAATACTCAAATATTCAAAGTTTATTCGTAGCATTCCAATACTGATGTATTCGAAGTTTATTCGTAGCATTCGAATACTTGTAAAATATTCGAATATTAAATTATTCGAATAGTCCCAGCCCTATTCACAACCCGGTCGAGAAATTTATAAAATTGTATAATTCCGATGCGAACACGGAGGTTCAAATTTATTCCAAGGTCACGATATTACATATCATACAATTTTTTTCGCCTCAGCTACGAGACCGCGTGTACAAAAAGACCAGGTTCCACGCAACAAAAGTGCAAGGTGCCCATGGAATCTGGAAAAATGTGAGACTCACAGAAACCTAATTCCAACCCTTTGGTACCACTCATTGACCATAACATACTTTCTGGGACATCTTTCTGTAATAAATCTGAGGACCAAAGGAGTTTTTTAGATGCTAAGTTATAACTCACCCTGTACGCTCCTCGGTTGAAAAAGTTAGTGCAACGGCGTCGTGATTTGGTGGCACAGAACGAAATCGCGACGCGTATAAACGCGCGTTTGCTGATTTCGCGG
Source organism: Andrena haemorrhoa (assembly GCA_910592295.1). Classification (NCBI taxonomy): domain Eukaryota; kingdom Metazoa; phylum Arthropoda; class Insecta; order Hymenoptera; family Andrenidae; genus Andrena; species Andrena haemorrhoa. Next base: position 28,435,981 of record OU342945.1, on the reverse strand, counting down.
GATTCGTTAAACTTCATCTCGAGCGTGGCGAGCTTAATTGGGGTAGCGGTTATCAATTCGGTCATTCCAACGTGTACCGTCTGGACTCTGGACACCAGGTAATTATAGTAATTATGGCAAAGCATCGACGTAACTACGAGAAGCTAGCGGCGTGCAAGGGGATACATGCGCGTAGCCGGCCGATATGGGTTCTCGGTGACAGTGGCCTGCGCCAATATTAGGATGAACCTCTTAGTGCGCTTGGAGCTATAACCATTGACACAATCACTTGAATTAATAGCCGGTAATTAAGCGGACGATAATGACGCCCCTGTGCACCCTTCCGATTCTGTTTGGCCGTTGATAAAAAGACGATCCGTGAATTTATGCCTCCTCCACTCTGCACCCTCCGCCGTTTAAGCTATACAAGGTGTCCCAAATATACACTAACGCTCATAACTATCTGGACTGGACACTTAAACGCTTTCGAGGAAATATGAAATGTCTAATAAATACAAATATCTCTGGCGATTATCTCTTACGCTATTGTTTTTTTTGTTACAGTTGATTATATAATATTCCTACTGACTGGCAAAACTAATCTAAGAAATAATATCAATACAACGGCTAGAGTAAATAAATTTGTATATAAAATAAATTTGTAAAATTCGGAAACCGGTTTTTGGGGAATAGTGAAATTCGAAAACCGGTTTTTTCTAAAGTCGGTTTTTGTATAAACCCTACCTACAATGTACAATTTACTTTCATCACAAAAAATGAATGGACCCTAACAAGCATGCTACTTGTAAAACTCTAATTATTTCTATCATTAATAACATTCACGAACAAATTTTAATGTTTCAAAAACTGTTTTAAAAATACAGATTAAAAAATTCCTTTTACATACTGCACTACAAAACATCCCCCTAGTGCACTTAATAATAATAATAATTCTCCACTGCTGTGAGCGTATGTATCTGCATTCTAAAGCTCCTCTGCCCTGATACTTTCCACGATGTTTGTCACGTTTACGTTTTACGAAGCTTCCGTTTGTCATTTCCACCATTTCACCATTTTATTCGATGCTTCTATTTCAATCTTTTGTATCAGGTTTTACTGCTGCTCGTCCTGCTTCGCGGCTTGCTTAGAGTCTCCAATAAAAAGATAAAATTGATCCGCGTGTAAAGACGCGAAATATCATCGGCTCGAATAGGGGTGGCGTGGGAGGTGTTATACGTATGCAGGGGTAGAGCCACCGGATATTTCCATTGAATTTATACCGCAGTGTATCAAGTCGTTGCGATTGCCAACTGCAGGAAATCGTAGAGTGCAACGAACGGCGCATAGAAGGCTTTATGGAAATCGATGCGAATATATAATGATAATAAGTGGAACTTGCGTTATTTTAAGTACCCTGCCCTGCTCTGTAAATTTACCTTGCTCATTATTGAACCGCCATGTATTGTTTAGTCGATCAGAAACTATCTAAGTAGTATGTTAACTTTGCTGACGTGCTTTTATTTTCTCGTATTATCCGTGTCCAAGACAGCTAGAAATTAGGGCTGGGACTATTCGAATAATTTAATATTCGAATATTTTACAAGTGTTCGAATGCTACGAATAAACTTCGAATAGTTGAGTATTCGAATGTTATTATTCGAATACTGATGAATAGTATCCGAATACTGATGAATAGTATTCGAATACTGATGAATAGTTAGGTATAGTATTCGGATACTTGGATATTCGAATTATATTCCCCAAATAATTTAGTAACTGAAGTATTCGAATATTCGAATACTGAAAACTTCGACAAATAGTTCCAGCCCTAATAGAAATAAATAGTGTCCATTTTTCGTGAACCTTTAATAGTATATGACAGAAATAATTTTTCTATCTGGTGAATGAAATTGAACCGAAAATTGTGTAAAAGAAGCTCGATGGACGCGTCGCTGTGAAATTGTTTCCATTTAAATATTTATTTTTTTGGTTCAGGCGAAGTTGCTGAAGTTTTCCTTTGTTTTTGTAGACCGATAAAAATTTGACCATCCATCGTCAACACTTTTGTAATTCATTTAACACGCCCGACCGCTGCGTGATAGCATGTACGCTGCAGCAATGTTTTACAACGAGCGTGCAAATGGTTTTTTATTCAATGAATATCAATTACCGCGCGGCTTTTTGGGGAAAGGTGCACCTCGAAAAGTTTAAAAAATTTAATTCTGCGCTCGCAGAAAACCCAATTTTATGGACTGTTGTGATTAGAACTTGAAAATGTGAAATCGTGCGGGATTCGAGTGTCATGTGACCTTCTGTAAAACAGACTGATGTCAGTTATTTCGCGAAGTTCTCGCGAGGATAGTAATATGTTTGTTTGTAATTCACGAGATAAATTAAACTTGTGAATATCGTTGACCGTTTTCAGATACAGAGCATCGGGTAACTTTCTATGGAACGCAAATTTTATTCGAAATTAAATTTTTTTACGAGGAAAGTACACCTTTGAAGGGTTAAAAGTGCAGCCTCGTGTTTGCAAAAATATGCTGCCTTCAATATTTGGAATTAGAATTTAGAATATCGTTAACTCGTACAAAAATATAAAGGGGGAGAAAAAATTTCATTACACGAAAGATTTCAATTATTGCATACAATTTAAGTTTCTAGAAACAATATCGCGTGTTGTTCGCGAAATACATTTTTCTCAATAATTCGAATTAAAATCAAGAATATCATTTCTGTTGGATGACGTGTGTGTACGTGGCCTTCTATGGAATACAATATGTATTAATCATTACATTGAGTTTCAATTGAAGGGAATCAGTATTAATTCCTACAGTACGTATATCAACAACTCTTAAATATATCAAGTCATTTATTTTACTTATTACTTGCCAGGTCCACTTCTTTAAGAAACCAAGAATTTCACGTTATATGCGGATCAAAGTCAAATACGAAATCTTGTTCTTGCATTTGTACAAAATAAGTTTTTCGTCAAAATGGACAATTTTGTCTAATTAAATAGTTGTTTCATGTTCTACACAAAAAGTTCATCAGACTTCGATTAAATTTTCCCAAATCTCTGAAGTCAGTTTATTTATCCACTCATTATTGAATAAAATATTTTATCGACTAAACATCACTGGAATATATTTTAGAAATGTCTTGTGGCTTGCCTGACAACACTAGGTACACCACAACTTTCAAGTATCATTTACTTTGTCAGACTTTAAAAATAATATTAGAAACGACGAAGGCTTTTATCGATTCCAGGCGGAATTTAGTCTTGAACATAAAAAACACGTACATATGCAATGAAGCTATTATAGGTTGTAGATATCTGCAGCTTTATTCGAGCTATTTAAAAACCAAATTAGGTAAAGTTAATTTTATTGAAATATGTAATTTCCAGGGATCTTTTCAGATGCCCCGACTTTTCGACTCTTTTTGCTTGTGGCTCTCTCATCCCCTCGCGTTTATTTTTAATACAAATAGTTGCTCGCAGAATATTCTTTAATTAAAAAAAATATCAAATTTTAGAATCTCCATTGAAACGAATGAGAAAATGTCACAATTTTTTTTTAGAAAGATTTAGAACGTTTATATTATAAGTAACTAGTTTTACTACTCGACTTCGCCCGAAATTTAGATTTTGATTTTATAAATTTTTTTTTAGTTTATCTTTTTTGTGAAAATGGTCACATTCATCTGGATTAGTCGGGCATAAGGAGCTGAAGCACATTTCGTGATCCCAGAATTTATCGTTCGAAAGTTTTTAAGCGACAGACAGACACACAAACATACAGAAGCTTTCTGCTTTGTATATTAAGATGTTTTCAAAATTTCGATGTTCAAAGTGGCTTGTGGACTCCTAAAGGAGAGTGGACTGTATATAAACTACAATAATCTCAATAATACCGACACAGTACACGAAATGCAACGAAAAGTACCTAAGAGAATTTATGTTACATTAAATTCCCAAATAAATTTCAAATGGATACATACTACTATTTATAACACTGACATTCTCGGTTCAGTAAACAAATTTGCCATACCTTCTCATTTGTATGCAAACTGAAATACAATTATTTCTATTTTCTATTTAATGAATCTGCTACTGTGTGTATTATTATGGTTTTTATTATTAAATCTGCTGCAGTAGATGATCAACGATAAGTGCATGCCATTTGCATGGAAAACACGATTCGATGCTAAGATAATCGCATCGAATAATTATGCAACGAAGGATTTGTCTCTGCGGGAAGAGCTGCGCCAAGACAATCTATAACACACGCAACTCTACGTCCGACGAATACGTAATGAACAGGTATATCTGAGATCAGAGACAGCAGGGTAGCCTTCCTTCTTTGGGATACTCGAAGAAACAAGTTTTCCGTAATCGCGCGTGATTCATAGCGCACATGACCTACGCGTGTAAATCTCGTCCGGTGGCATTTACCAACTACAGACGTTGCCTGGTTTCCATGAGGATAAATATGCACACTACTCGCGATACACGCAATCCCGAGACGTCCGAGATGAACATTACTGTCTTCAAGCTGACTTCACCGACCGTGTGTTCCTTTTTCATAGAGAATCATTGATACTGTTGCGGTGCGCTGGATTTTTGTGGAAGCGCATTAAATCAAAAGGAAGCTCGGAAGTCTTATATCAAGTCCAAAATTGTATTAAATTCAAGAGGATTTCAGGAGTTGATTAAATGAAAAAGGAGTGCTGAAGTCGACATTAAAAATTAACGAACCCAACAGATGGATAATACCTACATGTACCTACGTAATTACACATTTACATTTTGGAAATCAAAGTTTTCGTTTGCAACCTTATGCAATAGGGCGGAGCGATACTATATAGGCGAAAATTTAAATTTAAATTTTCAGTTGGCCTGGGTGCTGGATAGTTGTCTTTTGATTACCCAAACACAACTGTGAACAAATTTTGGAAAAATACTCATGTCTGCAGGTTCCTTTTTCTCCTAAAAATGATCATATAATCATATAATCATATAATCATTTTTAGGAGAAAAAGGAACCTGGAGACATGAGTATTTTTCCAAAATTTGTTTACAGTTGTGTTTGGTTCATCAAAATTCAGATTTAAATTTTCCGCTCCGCCCTATTATTTATTCATGGCCCGTGTCCCTGAGGGTTAATAATTAAAAAACGAAGCCTTTACCGCAATTTCATTACTTTTAACTTTCGTCTTATTTCGTCACGTAGAATCATCCACTTCACACTAACAATAAGTATCTATTGTCGAACACCTTGCATAACAGCGGACAGAGGTCCATGCTGCAGTGAAAGAGGAAATACTGTTTCAGAATCTCCAAAATAAATAGGCTAAACATCTTTCGGCACCGTGGCATGGTCTCGAAGAGAATGACTTTGAAAATCAATTGGCTACTCAGCGAAATTCGTCGTGACAGATTTCATTACTAACACCACTGTCATTATTTCCTCTATGAGCTTATTCCCTACTGCGCAGTCCCGATCTTTATTTAGAGCCAAACGGTAGCAGACACGGTCGATAAATATCACTTAACTGGTTTTCTAAATTGGCACCGTTATTATCCCCGATAAAGCGCGAGTGCAGAACCACTTTTTCACGAGCGACAACGAGTTCGGGTCTCCTTAAGCCCTGGGCTTGGTCCGAAGGAAAAACGACCACTATCAAGTCATCAACTATAACGAGCAGTATATCACAAATATCGGCGAATAAGCGTAGCACCATCCGTTTTTCAACGTCATCAAAGTCGATCGAACGGCGGGGCGATTGCGCGGTCCCGCGGCTACGAAAGTGGCACAGCGCGAACGGATGGCCAGGAAAAATTATGTTCTCGTCAGCGTGCACCGAGGGCGCTGCGGAAAATATGAAATCTCGGGGTGGTAAGCGGGTGAACCGTTCGCATCCGTTGCGAAGTTCCACTTTCCGTCGGAGCGGCAGCAGGGATACGTTTATGCAAGTTGACAAGCGAGAGAGGAGAAGGAAAAAAGTCCGCGCGAGAGGAGAGGTAAAGGTTGAGGTAAAAACCACGTCGACAATGCGCTCCAGAGCATTGTGAAACTTGAGATCGAAATAGCGCGGCGAGAACACGTACCGCGAGTACCTGCTTGATGCCAAAGGCGTAATAACTTGCAAGTACTCGCTGTTGCAAAATGCGTCTGCAGCCCCTGCGTTGCGCAACACTCGGACACTTACGTGTATTCGGGGATATTACGGTGTTCGGTTGTCCCGGGATTCGTTGGTCGCGTAAAAAACATGTTGCGTTACGCGAATGTGGAGCTACTTATGTAACTGCTACAGTTAGCCGCCAACGACTCGTTAAAGAGGGTAATTAAGGTTTCGAGCAACTCGCGGAAATTACAAGTTATACCCTGTTTGCTGAAGGTATGGATAAACCTACTCGGGTAAGAAGCAATTTGCATTTTGTGAATTAACTTGGGGAAGGTGGTGCGAAACGTTTGGCCGTTTCTTGGGGTCCTGGGTCACGTTTTTGTGGAGATAGTCGTGAGTAGGTTTTATCATTTAGCAGGGCAGAGGGATGGTGATGTTTTTGAGATAGAATGCCGTGTAATTAGTTATTTTTTATAGTGGTAACTGTTCACGTGGAGTTGAGGATTTGACAATAGAGTTTCTTGACAAGGAGGAATAATAACAGTGATAATAATACTATAAAATGTAGGTAAGTATTATGTGCACAGTTGATAGTATCATCAGTTATGTAGGAACATGGAAAACAGGGGAATGTAGATTATCTAGAACAATGGCGGTTTTAATTTTCAAATTAAATTCACTTTTAAGTATGACACGAATTTTGCTAAATGAGATTATGTTCAGAAGTACATTAAGGCCTCTTTATCGACCTATAGAAGTATTTATTTAGTAGGACTGGGACTATTCGAATAATTTAATATTCGAATATTTTAGAAGTATTCGAATGCTACGAATAAACTTCGAATATTTGAGTATTCGATTGTTATTATTCGAATACTATTCGAATACATCTGTATTCAAATAGTATGATATGAATATAAATCAAGTTCTTTAGGTTCATTTGTCAAGGTGAAATTTTTTGTGAAGTAACTAGAACATATGTTGTTTTGTAATCGATAGCAATAATATCTCCAAGGTCAAAGGAAAAAAATCAAAGCGAATTCAATCACATGGTAATTTTTCAGTCAGAGTGAAAAAAATGGGCAAAGTCACCCCGGCGGGCAAAGTTACCCCAGTTTACGGTAAGCTAAGTGGTTATATGACAAAATAACTGTAAACAGGGAAAAAAAGCTGATAAGTTCATACTAATGCTAAAACAATCAATATTTTTTAAATGTTCCAGATTCTGACAAAAAACCCCTTCAATTCCAAAGCCAAATAAAAATTGATAAATTAAAAAAAACCTAGAAACACAGTTTTGGTAATATGGCATTGGTTGAGAGCGTTTTGAACTTAACAAATGCTCCGCTATAAACAAATAAAATTATAATTTATCATGTTCCTCCCCTGTGGTCATCATATTATGACGAATGCGATATTATCACCCCATCTACGAATGTGTTCGTTCGAGTCTCTTAAAGCAACCAAAGCGTACCAAAAGTACCACTACACGAGGAGGTGAAACGAGAAGAGCGAACAGGAAAACAGTACACAAGGTCAGAAAGAAACTCGTCTTCAGACGATGGCAACCTTACGGGTCACTATACTTCCAGTAGAATAGTACCTACACACCGACCATTTAATGCGATCGTCGAAGCCGCCGCGCATGCTTCATGCATATTACATTCTGTCAGCGCGGCGCGAACAATAAAAAAAGAATTATCATAATGAAATGCGTTTTCAGTTATGCATCGTACATGATGCACGTGCGTGCAGTAGGAAGTACGTATGCTGGCTCGCTTGAAAGGAGTCACGGTTGACCGTGAGAGGACATCTCTCTGCATCTCTACCTATCTCGTCCTCGTTACGCTCGTTACCATTGCCAAGTCGAGGAAGCAGAAGAAGCCGCACGGACGCGCACACGTAAGTCCACGTGCGCACACATGGAGCTCTATCAATCCAGCGGAAGGTGCATCGCGGAGAAGCGAGTCCCCTGCACGATGATTCGCTTCTATCCGCGACGAAGTCCTTCAACGTGCACACTTCCGCCTAGAGGTTGTCGATAATTGGAAGTCGTTCCACTTCTTTGCCTTCGCCAACTCGCATCTTGGAATGCGACCGGCTCTCCGCTGACACGTTTTTTTTCTCTTGCGACAACGGTGTGGCGTAATACACACCAGGAACTGGGTACAATGAACTTCAGGGCTCGATAGAGATACCTATGCTGTCTGTTGGTGTAGCGTCCGAGTGCTGCGCGGCGATTAATAAACCAAGGTGGGCAGAGAGCGGTATCTAAAGGCACGGTTAAACATGTGCAATGCGCGTTGCAGAACACCATTACAAGGGTCGATTTTTATGGCTCGGCGCGCAACGTAGGACCTTGTGCCATAGGTAACCTTGAGTGTTCGGCGCGCAATGCGCGCTGCTGCACCTGTTTAACTCTGCCTTAACAGAAACGCTAGAGCGGGACCCTGTCTACGGGCCTGTTGGATTTCTCGGTCCTCCAAAACATATCCAAAATCCAAAGCAATCGGAGCCGGGCACCAACTATTCGTATGAACATTGCGGGGCGATTTCATCCCCTAAACATTCAATTAAGCCAAAGTAAAAAGAAACGTATTTACTATTTTTCGGTCCTCTAAAACATTTCCAAAACCCAAAGCAATCGGAGATGAACGCCTCGAAAATCTTATAACTTTGGGGGTTGGTTTCACCTCCTAAATATAAAAACAGGTCGCTATAAAAAAAAACACGTATATCTTATTTTTCGGTCCTCTAAAACATCTCCAAAATTCAAAGCAATCGGAGGCGGACACCTGGGAACCTCTCCTTGTTAGACGAAAGTGAAACAGAAGTGGTAGATAAGTACAAAGCTGCGATGATTCTAGCTGGAAAATGTGAATGCACAAAATCCGCAGGCATTAAAAACGCAGGTACGTACAAATGCGCCGCAGAACTGGCGCGGTATCGTGTTCCATCGCAATTGAAACACGTGAATTGAATTTTAAAAATTCATTCGGCCGAACCTGATACGCGATTACGCTGTAAGCCGAGGCGATCCACATAATTTGCTATATAAACGACCGATGCATCGATTTAATCCGATGCGTTCTTGTTTAATGGCCGCTCGTAGCTCCCGTTCCATCGTACTTTTCCGCGTTCTCCACTTGCGCGCGCGCGCGCGCGCGAAACGCCTCATTAAGAAAACATAGACGTAATAGGCGAGTCCTTATTAGTTTCTTGCCTTCGACGTCTGGAGGTTACATAATGGGATTGCCTGAACGATAAGCTCATCGACAGTGTAAAAAAGATGGCGCGTGTTAGTACGTGCGCTGCCCGCGACAAGAGAATCGTGGCTGCTCTCCAACCGCGCATTCCTTCACGTTCTGTCGACGTGGTAAATTGTTTCATTACCAGGGCCGCGTATGTAATAGATACAACGCGACGAGGCGTAAAAAAGTGGTAGCTATGCACTTGAACTTCGAGAGCATCGTTGCAATTGTAGCGGCTCAGCAGAGTTGAATTTGATGAGTAGGTTAAAGGGGAACTGATTCTAAGTAGCATTGCATCGGTTCAAAAGGCGAGAGCAATACTGGATTTTTGTTAAGTTTAGTAATGTCTTTTTTACCGCAATTTTTTAGCGTATTAATAATATATTTCTTTATTAACAAGGGGAGGACAGGGTGTGGTAGGCAGCGATTTTGATGAGCCTTAATAGTAGAGATATTTACATGGAAATTTTTAAAAATTTCATAGTGGCCGTGGGGTTTTAATGGGTAAAAATCCCACACTACCCTGGCGCCCCCGGGGGATTCTCCTCTGAAGGAGTCGGGGTGCCTTTTGAATATGTGCCTGTTACTTTGAAGTGTAAAATAAACCAAAGATAATTACATACAACATATTATTTTGGGTTTATGATTCTCATCTCATGGAAATGAGCAATTAAAACTCAGTATTCTATTCGATGATTTATACTCTGAGGAGAATATGCTCGAATTTTATGCTCAAGGTTCTGCTTCAAGTCTAAAGAAGGAGTGGGAATTTACACTAATTTTAGTCAGCCAATGAATTAAGGGGATCTTTCTTCATCGGTTTGATTAAGAATTCCCCATAAATACGTTATTCTAAATGTCCACCATAAATTTACCAGCAAAGATTGTTGAAAAATGCTAAAAGAGCAGCTTATGAGATCATGTAATTTTGTTCACTATAAAGAACGTGTAAAATACATTAATCATTTAGTTCAGTTTCTCCTCTGACCAGGCCGCGTACGTTTTTTCCCCTATCAGCTGGTAATCTGCATTCCTCAGAGTCTGCACCGACTAACAATTTTGATTCGAGGAGAGAACGAACAACAGAATATAGGGACAGAGACCGGGGAAGTTGCTCGAGTAATGCGGCACGACAATGAGTCAACGTCCATCAAAACGTTTCCTTGGTGACTTCATATCGTCTTCCGTGAATTGTTAAGTGCCCGAGCTGCTAATTGTGCACCGTTACGATTGATAAAGAGTGTCCGTGTGAGGCGCACTTGTGTAACGTACAGCCACGATGAGCTGTGCTCGCTCATCCAATGCCTCCAGCACAGGAACCTGTGTACTGATATAACATTATCAGCGCTTAATTATAATCACGAGAAACTGTATCCCTCATGATTGCATCGAATATTCGAGACGTCTTCAGGGAGAATCCGCTTTGCGCGAACTAGGTGCCTTTGTACTCGAAGGAATTTGAGTATCTTCGTTAGGAGACTGCTGCGAGTATAGCGTCATCGACAAATGGTTCAACGATAGAGCGGTCTCGTGATACAAAGTGTTTGGAAAGCTGAAAAAAGAATATCTACTTGAGGCAAGGCTGCAGAATAAATGTAACTGAGAATTTCTCGGTAGTTTGTTCTGGTAACACGTGTAGCTTGGTATCTTGGTTTAATAGTGTGTGAATCTGTGTGCCGGGGGTTGATCTCTATCCCTTGTTTTCAATTGGGACTATTGGTCGAATTTTTCGGTATTCGAATATTCGAATACTTCAGTTGCTCAATTATTTGACGAATATAATTCGAATATTTAAGTATTCGAATACTGATGTAGGTATTCGAATAGTCTGGTGTGAATTATAAATCAAGTTCTTTAGGTTCATTTGTCAGGGTGAAATCTTGTAAGCTAATTTTGACCCACTTCACACTATAATATTCGAATACATCAGTATCCAAATGCATCAGAATTCGAATGCATCAGTATCCGAACGCATCAGTAATAGAACGCATCAGTATCCGAACGCATCAGTATTCAAACGCATCAGTATCCGACTGCATCAGTATTCGAACGCATCAGTATTCGAACGCATCAGTACTCGAACGCTTCAGTATTCGAACGCATCAGTATTCGAACGCATCAGTATTCGAGTGCATCAGTATTCGAGTGCATCAGTATTCGAACGCATCAGTATTCGAACGCATCAGTATTCGAACGCATCAGTATTCGAACGCTTCAGTATTCGAACGCATCAGTACTCGAACGCTTCAGTATTCGAACGCATCAGTATTCGAGTGCATCAGTATTCGAACGCATCAGTATTCGAGTGCATCAGTATTCGAGTGCATCAGTATTCGAGTGCATCAGTATTCGAGTGCATCAGTATTCGAATGCACCAGTATTCGAATTCATCGGTATTCGAACGCATCGGTATTCGAATAGTATTCGAATAATAACATTCGAATACTCAAATATTCGAAGTTTATTTGTAATTAATCGAATAGATCCAGCCCTAGTTTCCATGCATTTATAAATAATGTTACATTGGAAAATGAAAGGAATTTTTAAAACAGAAATATCAAAGAGAGTTTAGACGTAGTACTCTAGTATATTCCTTATACTTCCGGAACCGAAAGTTGCATGTTACTGTGAAATGATTCATTTTATATGAATTTACAGTTTAACATTTCTAGCTGTGCACGACGAACAAAGGGAAACTCCATATCGATTAGAGGTTTCCTTTCCTCTTAGATCACCGTGTATGTGATTGCAACGGATTGATCGGGCGAAGAAACAAAGGGATGAAAAGAGGGAGATAATGGAGGGGTAGGACTTATGATTGGTTCCAAATGAATTTCCAACTAACCAATTCAATTCCGATTTCCACATGCGATATGCACTCGACTATTCATAATTACTCGATAGTTAGCGGCCACAGAGGTCGAAGTTTATGGCTTCGCAACTCGCTGGTAATTGGATTGTCTGTCGAGTGACCGAACGCTTCCATAATTCTTTACACAGCCTGTAGAATCGAAATACCGAGTCTGCTGTACATTCATCTATTTAGTTACTCCTCCGCGTTTTCGAGATTTCACACTCCGTCAAGTCTGTCCTCAGAAAATCAATTTATTTCCAGTTTGTTGCATCCCTTTTTGGAACAAATTTTAGGAACAAATTTTCGAAATGTGAACCATCGCTAGGTCAAGAAATATCGCATCTTTGGAAATTTATTTCTAAGTGACAAAAACACTTTTATCAATACAAATTTTTCAATGAAGATAGAGACATCTTTTAATAATATATACAATTTTTTTCAAATATTAAAAGATTCCGAAAACTTTAATCGCGTTTTTCTTGAAACAGCATTTTCAAAATCGGTGACCAAAATATTTAAAAAACTATTCAACCGATTTACTTCAAATTTTACAAGCTTACTATAGGAACAATAAACTAGTCTTTGAACGAAGGATTTTTTTATCCGACGCTTAGTTTTCTTTTAAATGACGAAAATCAGGCACGATTTATGATAAAAATTGAAACTTTTACTTTAAACATCAGCCATTTTTTCCCAAATCAATATTTCGAAAAATCCTTCGTTAAAATACTAGATAATATAATATAATAAGTTAATTCTTTTGAATTTTTTATTTTAAATGATCGACTTTCGAGCAGCAGTGGTCACCGCAGAAGCTTTTTTTGAGAGAACCTTCGAATGATGGACAATAACTTAGTTATTGATAAATATTTTTAAATAAAATAATTACGATGTGCGGTACTAGATGCAATCCTTAAAAGGAAAAAAGATTTTTTGAGAAATGTGTTATTGCTTTTGAGTAAAAAATTTCCAAAGACCACCCTTTCTTAGGCCTCCTGACTGAGCATGATCCCTTAACTTTGAACAGTGTTTTCCACTTGTATTCGACGACTTTTCATTTGTCTGTCTCATTACAAGTCTATTTATCCAATTGTTCTCGCGGAGGTGTTATTTAGCCTGTCTCGCGCTGGCGTGAATCGAAGCGTTAATATGAGAAGTTTCGCGTGAAAAGTTTCACGAAATTCCATTACGTTGAAAAGTTTTCACGCCTTATTAAGATCCTGTTAGAGGTACAGAACGTTTTAAGGATACTCTCAGTCTCTCCCTCTCCTCCTTTTTCTCTCCTTCTCTGCGGAAAACACGCGACATCCCGCTCTTCACCGGACGTTTAATATCGCATTATAACGTAGTTTACGACATATTTTGAGGATAACGCTGAGATATTTCTCCCTCGTAATGCAGTTACGTACCGTTGTTTCGCGCGATGCGACATTATTCGTGATAAAATGTGTCCTGCAATTATATGACGGCTTCCGGTAGCTCGTTATTAACAGGTAGTTGACAGTTTTAATTTGAAATTTATGTATACCATTTTCTGCGGCTCCGTCGCTTAAATAAATATTGTTACCACGCCTGTAAATTTCACTCTCTCTCTTTCAACTGAACAGTGAGAAAAATGACATCTTTCCTCCATTATCTGTGTGCGTTTTATCGGTATCGCTGCGCACAGCATTCATTATTCAGAATCGAGACCAACTGTATGTACGAATTTATTTCAGAAATTTCGCCTTGTTTTTCACACTAATCGTGAGTAAAGATTCTATAATTTTGTTAAACGTGATATTGCAAACACACCGAAACCAAAAATGGGAAAGCGAAATACCGATCTCGTGGTAAAATTAATGGATTAAAATTTAACCTGTTTATCGAAATTCATGTGTTGGGTACGCGCCAGGAGGCCGAAGAAAGGGTGGTCTTTGGACATTTTTTACTCAAAAGCTATAACACATTTCTCAAAAAATCTTTTTTCCTTTTAAGGATTGCATCTAGTACCGTGCATCGTAATTTTTATATTTAAAAATATTTATCAATAACTAAGTTATTGTCCATCACTCGAAGGTTCTTTCAAAATCGGTGACCAAAATATTTAAAAAACCATTCAACCGATTTACTTCAAATTTTACAATATAATAAATAATATTTATAAATAAAAAACTACGATGCACGGTACTAGATGCAATCCTTAAAAGGAAAAAAGATTTTTTGAAAAATGCGTTATAGCTTTTGAGTATAAAATTTCCAAAGACCACCCTTTTTTCGGCCTCCTGACCAAGCATGACCTCTTAATATTAAATAAAGAATTCTTCTTTTGTCTTAAATTTGGAAACTTTTGGGACACAGCGTGTTTTAAAGTGCCGCGCAATCGCGAGATCGCATTGTGTACATTAAGTAGCGACATGCATGCACGTTTCGATATTATTGCAACAGATAGTTACGTGAACGCTTTTATGCAACATACGGTGTATTAAATTTGTTGTATGCGTTCTCGTAAGTCCGCTTAAATTGCCGTTCGAATGCAAACTGACGTCGCAAAGCCGTGCCACTGAAACGTAAGTAACTTATACTATACGAGCTTCATTTTATTCGGCTCGTTTGCTTCTGGCTCATACGGAATTAGCTTTGCCTTTTCAGTTATATCAATGATAGGGCGTATTTCCCGTTCAGAGGACTTTTGCTTCTGACGAGTGGGGGGCTTTAAAATTTCATTCGAAATTATTTTTAGATTCCTATTACCAGCATAGAATTCTATGCGAGTTAATAAAAAATGTAGTGACCTTTTATAAATATGCAAGGAGGAAAAGTAATTTTTGGATTGACAGTTTGAGTAGCGCAAAACGTAGTACATACTTGTTTGCGAACGATTCTTCATTTAATGCAAACTTAAACATGGATATTTTGCAGTATGAGAAATAATTTTGTTTGCGCTACGGTGCTCGATAGTTCAGAATTTTCAGAGTTCTAATTGGCTACTAGAGTTCATAGGAAAGAACAAGAATTTTTTAACGCTTACATGTCCAAGGACAGATAATTTTAAAAACTTTCTGCTACTGCATATACATTATGTGATAATGTGTAGATAAAGACTGATTGCACAAGCTACATACTTCCATTTTCTAGAAGAAACTTTGTATTGAAAACCGACTACTTTTTGGACAAATATTTCACATAGGTTTATTGCTGTTCCTTTCCTTGACCTATAATAGTCAATCAAATTGAAGTATTCATAATCCAAAGTTTCAGGCAAATTAATAGCTTTATGGCTGTACTTTGACTTTCACAGATTTATGCACATTTTTATTGTAACATTTACATTTTTGATACTTTCTATTATATTAGTAAAGATTTAATTTAATTAAAAATTATATAAGATTTTCAAATTGTCGGTAACAAAGTACATATATTTTGTTGCTGTTATTTTTTCAAACCGTTATAATTGGTATTTTTAAATATTTATCTTTGCTTATAAGATTGAAAGCCATCTCCTATGCAAAGGAATCCTATTAAATATTAAACCTCAATACTATTTGAAAGGAAAATATGTTGTGGAAAAATGAATTCTTTCCCCAGAAGGGTATCATAAAATATCTGAAATTTTTTAGAATAAAAAAGCTGAAGCACCAGAATAACACTTCTTGACTGCAAGGAAATTAGCAAAATCATGACGAATATCAAGATACTGAGCCTCGCCTATTCGGTATCTGCGTTTTAATTCTATGACAAAAAACGAATAAAAGACGATTTATTATTATCATTATTATTAAGATACCATTTATAAGAAAAATTTCCAAGGATTTTGTGCAAGTGAAATCTAAAAACAGAATTAATATATAATAATCTTATCTACTCCCATAATGATCATCGTTGCTACACATGCAACATTTTTGAAATCCAGAAATCCTCTAAATAATCCTTAATAATATTACACGTCATAGCAAAAATATGTCTCGTATTTTCTTAGCTTCGTCCACGTTGGATTATCACGGATTCTGTGGAAATAATCTCTTCAATTGTTTAAACGTTCCGAACCCGCATTATACGCCTGTCTCTGCCATGCCCTACTGCACGAGTGTTTATCGATTTTCAAAAACGCGCAACGGCCCCGGCAGCTTCGACTTAAATGTAACTTGCACGTTCCCCGTAGTTCCAAGATGGAGGAAAAGTTCAATCCTAACACATCCTTTCTAGCGATACATCGCAACTTATCTGGGACACGAGGCGGCAGTATTTCGCAGATGTAAGTATCTCATGTCTCGTTGAGTACAGAGTATTGTCCTCTCAGTTTACAGAATTATAAATTCCCTGTGTTTCGCCGTGTATTGAAACTATCCCTACACTCGGTTATATAATGTACAATTATTTATTGACAAAATACGATAAATCACGTTCACACCGATATCGTTGCGCTAAAAAGATATTGTAACAGGTAACTAACGTTTCAATTCGCGTTGTCTAAACACTGGAATCCCCCCGAATTAATTAACAGTTGCATTCATCAGATGCGTGCGATTTTGTCGCGGTTAATAAAAAAGAAAATATTCAATACGTCGGAAATCGAATGGCTGGGTTGACGATGACGGACAGAACTTCGAAACGCGCGAGTCTAACCAGGTCGAGGATTTCCACGACAACTTCGGATTCGACGATATAACCTAGCGAGAAAGCCCGCCACTGTCGATTCTGTCGAAGTGTCAGAAACATTTCATCCTGGTAGTTGGACTAATTTCCTCCAGCAATGTTGCCCATCGAATCCACGCTCAACGAGCCAACTTCAAGAATCTTCAGGATCGTTCCTTAAATCTGCTGTCTGGAGAGATGCTGCCGCAGAAGATACATTCGGTGATCTCTAACCCTGTATAATAAAACGCTTAACACTAGATTGCCGCATCCTATACCTATTTTACCTGAAATGAGTTAATTTGACTAAAACATCAAAATTGAAGTTTTTAAAAAAAAAACTTTATTGTAAAAAAAACTTTATTCTAAACAATTTTTACATATATATTCTGTTTTTAAAATACATTTAAAACCAACATATGTTTTGAAAAAAATTATTTAAGCTTTTCTATATATGTAGCAACAAAATCGTAAATGAGTCAAATTGACTCGCTCCGGCAATCTAGTGTTAAGGTGGATGTTCGTTTCTTAGCAAAATCTTTCCAGAGGTTCTTTCGTACTTCCCGATGACCTATAAGGGTGAAATCTGACGGCACGTGGATCGGCGAGCTTGGCACGAGACTCGCCGAGCCCATGCGCTGTCAGAACGCTCATGGCTCGCCGACTCGCGAGCTGGGGCGAGCCGAGCCGTCTCGCCGAGTCCCACGCCGCGAGAACGCTCATGGATCGCCGATTCGCAAGCCTGGGCGAGCCGGCTCGAGGCGGCTCGGCTCGCCGATCCACGTGCCGTCAGATATCACCTTTAGGTTCAGATTCGGCATGAAGTTTCCTCGGCACCCAAAGATGTCGTAAAAAATCCCAAACCTGGAAGATTCGATAATGGAGGCATCTTGCATCAGCGTGTGGATGTGCCTTAAGGGGGTTTCCACCAAAAAATGTGATTATCATAGGCGCCTTATTATATAGGATAGTAATGCCTGGCGAAGACATGCTAAAAAACTGTTGGAAATTAGCCGTATGGCGTTTTCCTTCTTCGGCAATGAAGACGCGCCTTGTCGACAGAGATCTTCCGGGGCATCCCGATCTTCTGTTGCCTGTTCTATACGTGCACGCGGTATAAGACGAATTAGAGACGCACTCTCGTATTACCTATAACATTACGTATCATTCTATTTTAATATATCAATAAACTACAAAAACTAGTCTAGGTGTACTGCCCAAAAGCCAACGAACATGCACGTAAAATTTGAGAACCAATCCATCCAATAGCTTGTCCCTTATAAACATCTAGAAGTGCCCATGTTTCGCGGGCCCCCAAAAGAGAAATCCCCTTGAAGACCTCGCCTCTAGCCACCGGTAGTCGCATTTCTGGCATTCTAGCGCATCACCCTCCCTCCTAACCAATTCAGTCGCACTCGACCTCGAAAAACCCTGGCGCTCCTACCGTCGCTGACCAACAATCGCGAGTTTGAACTCTAACCATTACACAGGTGACAGAATAAGCTAGCCGAGAGACATAGCTATCTTATCGCAGCAACCCCTTCTACCTCAACCCAGAAGCGTTGTCCACGCTATCGTGTGCTCAGAGAGTTCCCATAATCATAAACTCAATCGTTGATAACGCGGCTGATCATCGTGCGCTAAACTGACCCTCCTGGAGAGGCCGACCTACCGTTGGCAGGGAGAGCGCGTTAGTGGAATTGACCCACAGGACGGGCAGCAAACGGATGCGGCGATCATCAGCGGGGGGGGGGAAAAAGCACGGCGGCGCAGGCAAAGTGCAGGGGGTGTGCCCCCTTTTTTCATTTAAATTACTTGAAGGCGGTAGTACTGCGACGCGGCCCGGCATACCTAATGGCCGCATATTGTGCGCTGCCACTGCCACTCAAGGCGAGCCGAACGCCGCTATACTGCGTCAACGGGGCCCTGCCCGGGCTGTTCTCGACAGGAAAATAATACGAGTTGGCCATAATCCGTGGCCGCGCTTCGTGTACGGATATAGTACGTATACACGGCGGTGGAGGGCGGGAGGGTTAGGCGGGACGTACAACGAGAAACGACACGGCACGGGGCGCACACGCACGGAATACCGCAAGCTGGCGTAACCGTTTATTCGCGCGCGTGATGCGCGACGAGTGCAAATATACGCTCACCATGTAGATATTTTAGGCGGCAATTGACAGTGGGATCGAATTTCCCGCCGGTGCACCTTTAACCTTTTCCTGGCTGATTCGCGGATCGCGTCGCCCTCCCGTTAATTATGTTAGCTGCTTGCTGCTTAACTTCTGCCCGCCACTTCGATTATATTCTAATAATAAGCATTTATTTAGCCCATTAAGAACCAGAGACATTTTAAAGGAATGGATAATAAAATTACAGAAAATCGCTAGTTAATTAAAAGAGATTGCCAGGTAGGTAGGTGGAAGATACACTAGGTACCTAATGCCTTCCGCAACCAGGGCCAGAGTTGCCAGACAACATTATGCGGGACATTATGCGTCAGCGACGTCATCACACACATTAGCACCTCTCCCGAAGGTGTTCGCCCTCCGCTAAATAAGTGGTCCTGCATAATGTTGTCTGGCATCCCTGGCAACGGCTCTCCGAATACTAGTCCTGAAGCTTGAAAGAGGACCAGTAAAAAAATCAATGCTCTCGTAGAACTGATTAGCGAGGCCGCAGATTCTGTGCGGGGGGTATATTAGGTATGAGTACCTAAATATTATGAGTTACTCGATCCAAATACAACTATCAAGGCTGATTGATGTTCGCAATAGAAAAAGTGGACAAAATCTCACGGATGAAAAAGAATTTAAACGGAAATCGAAGAAAGATTATTAATTTACCAACAAATGTCTGGGTGTGACGTAATGTTTAAAATGAAAGACTAAATCAAAGCCTTCAAGGAGAGATATGAGTACACGTAGGTTTATAACATTGCTTGAGAATGAAGTATAAACACATTTTAGAGACTATGTATACTACAAAGTGTGTGAAAGTACTTTCTTAATAAAAAGCAACTGTTTCGGAATAGTGAAAAAGACTGTACTGAGATTGTAGAGAGACAAGACTTTAATACACTAAAGCGCTGCTGGGTGGAACTCGCATCAGCCGCAATACGAAAGGGGACGCAATTTTAAAATATAGAACATTTTCAAATTTGATGTGAACTATTTTTTCATCGTGTAAAATATTAACCTGTCTAAGGGGTTGTAAAAAAAATTAAAGGGCCTGAGCTCTGCTTTAAACCGCGCCGGCTACTCGAGTGTTTCGAGTGGTCTGAATGTTAGAAGTTGCTCGAGCAATTTATTCTGTTTGAAGGGTTTGAAGGATTCGGACACTCGAATCGATTACTCATTGATCTACTCAGAGTCGAACTGGTTTTTTTTTCTAGCTACGTGTCATTTTTGCGTTCGTTACCTCCAGATATGAGGATAAATTTTGGGAGAATACGAGTTTTTGTCTTCATGTCAACTACATCTAATGAGACACAGTCTATGAATTATTGAAATTATTCTCAATATTCGCTAGACGAAGGAAATGTAAATATCTACTTCCATAATGGATTTTATTAATGCTAAATTCTTTTCTTCAGCTTCACGCCACTTTTTTGTCACTGTTTCCAAATTTGAGAAATACAAGTCTTCCATAGAAACGGGAGATGAAGTCAACATTCGTTTTCATTGAGCGATGGCCATCGATTTCCATTTTATTTCCATTAGTGAGAAATTTAACTAAGGTTTTCCACGCCCAAGCCAGAGTGTAAATAGTTTTCATCCCTTAAACATGAGTGCCATCTAATAAAAAATATGTGTTGTTTAATATTTATTTGGCTATGAACCGATTATGACACGTTGGTATTAGATAGTACACTTGGGATAATAGAAAAAATATAACCAACCTATGTATTTTTCTTTAGGAAAGTATTATTAATAAGAGTATTATGTGCAGTTTCATTCATGATTCTCATCCCTGATCCCTCCACCCGTAACTAGAATATCCAATTTGGTGAACGTTTACGGTTATATAGGGATCAAGATTTCTTTTCTGGTAAATCCCTACCCTCATCCTGGCTGAACATGAAATCGTTGTCATAAGTAACCGTGATCCTTAACGCAATCTTGCTGTATACTAAGATGTATCTATCCGTAAATAGATTAATCGAACAACTTGTCTCACAACATAACGTGCAGGTTGCATACAAATAATTTGCTCGAATGTTTGAGTTGATTAAGTTATTTGAAAAATTCATGTTCACTTCGGCCTTACTGCATCATATATAAGAGTACAATAAAGAAAACAGAAAGACACAGTAGAAATAAAAAAAGAGTAGAACAGTAAAAACGGACAATTTTAAACACAAAGCCAGGTACAGTAGTGTAAAGGGCAAAATTTAGCGAAGATAAATTGCGCAGTTATTGAATTAAAATCTAAATTAACTAAAAAGTAACCATCGCGCAAATTTAATTCCTCTCAAATATTCCCTTAACTCGTCCAAAAGTCCGAACTCTTAATTACTCCGAGCGGTAGAAATGGTATTTTATTGCACAGAGTCGAATCACAATCCAATGATAATTAAATAAAATAGCCAATGAAATAACTGCAATTTTACCCCAATTACAGATCTTTCAAACTCAGAAAGCACAAAGGCCACTTTAATTCCCCCTCAGACTCAAATCTCCCTTTACATCCTTTCCTCCAAGGATGAAGGAAGAAGAGGAGGAAGCAAAATTTCACATCCTTTACATTTTCCCATTCATACATAACTTCACACCTAAGTATCTACACTTCCCTTCAAAGAACACCGTGCATTCTATAGTAAGAGTATCTATTATCAGCCTGAATCACTGTAGCTCCTGCAAGCCAATTGTTTGCAAATGCCTCTGGCGCGAAGATGAATCAGATCGGCCGCCATGTTAGCGATTCGGAGATTAAAATTCAAGATCCACGGAGCAGGCACTTGCCAGCGGTGTTGAGCGTCGTTGCGCGTTATTTCATCGCGGGTGGGTTATTAAGTTGGTAGATATCGAGGGGAGCAAAGGGTACGTGCATATACAATAAGCCGTGCAACTGAGCGTGACGCGAAACCGCGCGAGGAAGCGCAAACGTCCATTTATGTTCGCAACGGATGCGTAAATACTTGCGCGCAGCGGGAAGAGGCGGAGATGGAGGAAGAAGCGGAGGTTCGACGTCGGCAGTACACGCCGTGCAGAGAGAAAAAAGGAAGGCGAAGTAGTACTGAACCGAGAGCTTGATATGCTGGATAAACTAATTAATGATCGAACGACGTCGGAAGTAATTAGTCACGTATCCTATTCACGACATAATTAAACTCTGGCTAGAGGGTCCGCGGTGTAAACTAATTTATATACGAGCAGAGGTCCCGCACGATTGGGACGCGACAAATAAACTGGTCTCTATTACGCGGATTTGGGGAAAAGGGACCATGATTTCATGCACTGATTGAAATGCTTCCAGAATCACGCTGCTGGACAATATCGAATAGCGAAGCAAATATTGGGGACGAATGTTCGCGTAATAGTATTTTCGCGAATTGCCTGTGCTGTGGTAGTTGCTGGTTGCATTGAGTGGTGAGGGAAGGGAGGAGTGTATTATTAAAGATAACAGTAAAAGGTGTAGGGGTAAACAGTGTAAACACGATATAATAATCTAATATAATAATAATATGGTTTGCGCGAACGTAGGACTTGTTTCGCTGCGACATTGGCAATTCACTGTAACTGCGTTCAGGAACAATCAAGAATAGTACCTATACTTAAGGGGAGATTAACTGGAAAATCTGATTATAATTTCTCAGGTAATCAACTATGGTTGAGGTCAGATATATTGGCCGGCCAGTGCGAGTGAGGGGTAACTCCCACCATGCCGTCTGCTTGCCTCGGCGCTCCTTTTCTTAAGGCCGTCCGTCCACGAAGCGTCGCTGCACAGACACGACATCGCTTATATACTCTATGCTTCCGCGTAGCGGCCAATGTGAAACAATGCACGCCCGTCCACGAAACGGTCGCGTCATGCTTTCGTCGCGATCTGCGTTCGTCATAACGCCCAGCGTACGACACTGTCGGTCGCTAGGCATATATAATAATCACACTCGTGTTCCTTCGTGTTGAGCTGTCTCTATTTAGACGGGGATACTAGTGTTCGCATATTTGTATTGTGTCTTTATATACTTGGCCCCACTATTTGTACAAAATTGTTTATAAGTGTCTTTATGCATTCTGTAAAATGCATCATCCTCTGCTAATTCTTTTGCAGCAGAAATTTTTTAATTTCTTTTCTTTCATTCTTTCACTTATGTATGTATAGCGAATTCGGTACCTCGCACTGACTCTGCACTGGTTGTTTCTGATAGAAATGAAGATAGCTCTATAAAAATCAATCAATCCAAGTCATTTTTTGGCACCAGTGCAGAGTCAGTGTGAGTTACCGAATTCGCTGTAAAATGCGATTTTGAGACAAAGTATCATGCTTTCTCTCTTTCGTAGCCGACGGTACCTTCGTGTCGACTCTTTCGTCCCCTTTCGCTCGCTCGCGAGTTTTCTCACTCTCGACGAAGGATTCCCAGAAGTGAGGATATACAAACGCGCGCTCAACGCAGAGTCGGAACGTGCCCTTTATTTGGGCTCTCGTGGAGGTAAACGAAAAACCGGTGTTGTAAGAGTGAATATGCTCCACAAATTTCTTGGATTCTTTGTTTCTTGAGTTTCACAAAGCCTATCGCTTTATATTGCCCAACGAACTATAGTCCCTTATCTTTTTTCCTCCTCTCTCTCCTTCGGGTCCTAATAGCAGCGGCGCAACGGGAGAAAAGTGGTCACCCATCTTTCCCCAGTACCCGCCCCGTGATTGCGAACAACTTGCGAGGATTGTTTGCGAACAGTGTCCGCTGGTGAGGACCCACCTTAAGGCTCTCTGGAGGGAGCCGATTTCCTCTCGATCGCCACTGTTCGCGAAACAGCTTCAGACCGGCCGATATATGTACTTATCTGACCTCCAACGTAAGTGTGCCGTTAGAAGCCCCACTTGACACTACACGTTGCATTTGATTTATGCTTGATGATTCCCTGTCACGCTTTAGTAGCTAGGAGGGCTGCCAATGAAACTATTTGTCGAATTTTGCGTTACTCAAATATTTTAGCAGTCCGAGTATTCGAATGCATATGTATAGTATGTATGAAGTCTGCACTAATTTACATGAATTATTTAAATACTATCCCATTTCGAATGTAATATTCGAATACAGTTCTAATTTGAATGTAATATTCGGAGAATATTCGTAACATGTGAATTGAAAGCTTGTTTGGAATAACAATTATTTTAAAACTTCGACTTATTTCTGCACAAAGGTTTCATTTATTCATGGTCGTACCATATTTGTCGACAAATTCCTCTGATTTTTAGTCAGGCATGCGCATGCTGGATGAATTTTCAGAATCGATTTTGTCGAACACGGAGCCCCATATCTCCAAAATTTATTTTACATTTTCGATTTATTTTGTGCATCAAATTACCCTACATTCGTTATACCATCGGTTCTGATCCACACCGTTCGTATATATGTGTCACCGAGCTGCAGGAAGAATAAAGTTGTTACCTCAAAGAATGACTATGAGATTAAACAGATTCACTATTATTTGTATACCGAAAAGGGAAGTTTTTAAAGCATCAAATATGTTATTTTGTGTGATCATCCAATACTTGAGCCTCATAGAAGTCAAAATCAACTCCACTTTCTGTAAGTTTCTTAATTCCAGTACCTGACCACCTGATTATTTAATTACTAAACTTATCATATATTTTTCTATTTTTTGTATCATCGAATTGATTACTTCGGCTTCGGCTTCGGCTAAAAAAATTACATATTCGCAGTTTCAGAATTTTTTAGAATTTTCGGATTCGGGATCTTTCCTTGTCAGTTGTAAAAGTAATGAACAAGGATTAGAGATAATTCCAGAGTTAACTTAGTTCTATAATTGACAAACAAGTTGCCCACACAATTTCAAACGAGTGCCAGTCGACGAAATGTAGATGCTGCGATAATGTGCAATTGCCAGTGTCGCATCAGAGGACATACCTAAGCGGCGTGCATATTTTGCCTAGTAATTGCATTGTGGCTAGGGGGTAAGTGCACGGCATTAAGAAACGGTGTAACCAGCGTGAATCCAAGGTAAGCTTTGGTAACATGGCGATAAGTTCTCGAGTCACTTCCGGCCGCGGTGAATCATCGAAGGATCGTACCTACAATAAACGCGCTAACAATCGGGTGTAATACGCGTGTATTTCTGAACTTTGTGTCAACTATAATGCGACACGGTCTGTAAATTACTTTGAATATCCGCTGAATGGCGAATAGTTATGAATGCATACCTAATGAGATTTTTCTGCATACACTGTGTAAATAAAGACCACGAACCTTCAGTCCGTGCTTAATAAAATAGGATATCAAAATCTGATGCTATTCTACACAGGTACCCAGAAATAAATGTAAAATAAATATAAATGTTTTCATCGTAGATTTTAAAAATGCAGACTTATTTTTTTAAGCTACATATCTCACTTTTCCGTCACTGTCTGCAAATTCGGAAAATGCAACTGTTTCGTGTAAACGAGGGCTGAACTCAACTTCCGTTTTCATCGAGCAATGGTCATTGATTTCTAAAGATTTTTAATATATGTTTAATATACACCTGCATTTATTGTGCTCGACGTCTTTTTTATCGCTATCAGTCTTCCTAAAACATGATTCTATTCTTATCTATTTCACCTAAAGCAATAATCAGCACATCTTTATACTAGGTACATCATATTCGCTACAAACCATATCCATAACTAAAAGCTAGAAATAATTGTTCAAGTATGTATTTATTCGCGCAGTTATGCCACTATAACTTGTCATTTAATACATTATCTCACGCTCAAACAAAATTTACACCCAGATTAAAATCCGCAGGTATTCTACGCAATTTAGTTACTCGAAACAATTGAAAAATTCATGTAAATCCGGCAATGTATCCTTTACAAACAAACGTTCAACGCTGCAGAATATTAACCTAACTAGTTGTAGCGGCCTCATTTTCATTCCCTTTCACGTACAACACGCAGAAAGCAAATATTTTAAGCTCCCAATACTTTATTCTTCTGCTGGTTGCTCGCCGGCGCCCTCCGAACATCCCGAACCCTTTTTCAGCTCCACAAATAAAGGAAAGTCGCTGGAAGTCAAACAAAACGGGACAGCGGAGCTAAATCTTTAGACACACTTCGCGGTTGCCATAATAGTTATCGCGGCGTACCACGTCGTTCCCACAGCTACACGAATCTTTATCGCCGTCGGTCGTTGGCAACAGTACGACCTATATTCGCGGAATAATCGGGGGGAATTCGAGGAAGCTGAAGCACGCGCAACAAATCTTCGCTAGCGGAGAGAACTTGGATGAAAACTGCACGATAGTTGGACGGAAATTTGTCAGAACAATTATCCATCAGCTACGACATGGCGCCAAGTCAGGCGAGCCCTCGCCCCGCCTCCAACCCCCCGGCACCCCTTCCTGGCGTCCCTGGCGACACGCAAAAACGCGACTTCGGTACTAATTAGCGAAGCCCACGCTACGAGTGAATTTCGTGCCGAATCCAGAGCCACGGGATGCTCCAGCAACTATCGCCGTAAACGATCCGAGTGCTTCCGACGCGGCATTCCGAAATTTTCAACGTGGCACCGATACCCGCCGAGCACGTTTCGACGATATTTGGACTAATGGCTTCCGCGTATGGCGCAATTCTTATGCGCAAAAAAAGTGTCGCAATCGATGAGCAGCTGCACGGCACGCGAAGACCAGCGTCTTTCGCAGAGCGTCGTGAAATAATCCGTTTAAATGAAACCGATGGTCAACGTTTAAGGACAGGTGTGACCTGTTTAGATTAATTTTATTGTTTCTCTTGAACTGATAGTTTGTGGTAAATGATTTTATTTATTTGCATTTTGGGGTGATTTGTTGTATTACACTGGTATTTTCAGTGGTTGTCCAATTTTTACTGATTGTAAGCTTTATTTATTTAGAATTTTGTAGAGGGAACGATTACAATGACTTTGTTTATCGTTTTACAGAGAAACTGTTGCATTGATTTTAGAGTTTATAATTTTGCAGCGAGTTAATTTAGCACTAATGGAACTAGAGTTGCAGAATTACCTGGATGAAGTTCATACTTCTTCTGTTCTAGTTGGAGGCCTTATATTTTCCGCATATTTTGTTGAAATTAAAATCTATTTCAATCCATTACTTTAAAATTTCTAGTTGGAGGAGTTTAGTCACATTAGTGAACTGTTTAAAGTATTCCTAGATTTTTTAATGTACTGATACTTTTGCTAACAAGTTTTACTGTAACTTAGATAATAATTTGTGATATGCAATTAATACCGTATATCACAAATTAAGTTTTTGTTATGGAGTAAATTGGAATATTCTATTACAGAGTAGAATATAAAATTATTCATATTTCTCACTTATTAAACTTTAAAATATTTAATGCGCTTAAATACCGTGGAATAAATTAGTTCAATGTAATTTTCATTATAGAATAATTTGAAATATTTTTAATGACCAATTTGGTTTAAATTGTGTATGTATATGTAACAGAAGTAGGTTAAAAAAATGTACGATGTAACACTCTGAGATATGAATTACGAATTTATATAAATATAAACATTATTTTACTAGACTTGAGAACATGTAATTCACATAATTAGTCTAAGGTCACGTTCGCGTTCACTGATGAGTAACGAACTGCGCACAACACGCACACTTGAGACGCATCATTCAGAGGTGCTTAAACGTCGCGTGTCACACACGCGTGAACGTGGCTTAACTCGCTCAATTTGCACCATGGAATAAATTAAACTGTTAGAATTCTTATTACAGAGCAAACTGGAATATTTTTACTGAATGCCATCCACTCTATGTATATTGCAATTTGAGCATTTAAAGTATTCGGCAAATTTATAGAGTCACTTGAGTTGGTAATACCCCCATTTTTAATAATGCAGCTTTTCACGATGATTAGGCTAATCTCTTTCTAATCGACAATCAGTAACATTGTATTACAAAGAAATCTGCACACCGTCTGGTGATAATTTTATGGTTACGCCGCACGAGGAAGCCATAACAGTATCAGCAAAGATTTAAAGCGTTCCACTTTAATTTATACGCCATATTAAGATGCCGCGCGCGCGGGAATTATACCGCAGTGGAAATAAAGCAGGCATATGCCAATTGGCAATTTTCCCGCTTACTTAGCACGGACAAGAGGAAGTAGTACTTGCGCATACGACCCATCCCGCGCACAACTTTCTGCATAAAACTGCATAAAACAACGGTAACCAGGCAGCATCTCTTGATTTGCGAAGTTTTATAGCAAGATGGCTCTGCCCTGGCACGAGAATATCCCCTTTTGTACGGGAGAAGTTAAGCTCGTTTACAAATATGCGCGCCTGAGGTATCCAGAAACAAGGAGATTAATAGATCCAACGCGTAGAAAACTCGCCAACCATTTACTACACATGACTAAAGCGAGTCTCCCCCTTCGACGTCCCTATACATATTCATTGGTATTACCTGTTCCTCATACTACGTATTTTGTGTTTTTTAAACATTTCTAGACTGTTGCAAAAAATAGCAAAGATATATACGGGGTGTCGCCGACATAAGGGGAGTCGTTATAAATACACATTGTTTCATTATTATACAGGTAGAAGGGTGTGTAATAAATTTAGGATCGTAAGGGATAGTCTCTCCAAAATTTTATATTAACGAAAATGATAATGGGCCGAGCAGTTTGTTCTAATCTACCGATCCACTACGATATTTGTTATTAAACTGATAAATGTTAAAATGCTATAAAAAGGAGGAATCCTTGCGTTAAAAATCACTTTATTCTTCACTCTTTACGATGCTTGCTATTATGTTCGATTAAATTTGAAAAAGGTTTGTATTTTTACGAGCTTATCACAACGTTTCCAATAATTACATGTATTTTTTCAAATTCAATGCCTGTATGGCACTTTTTAAATCATTACACTAAGTAGAACACAATTTAACAGTTATCATTTAGTTTAAAGACACCCTATAGGTATATTCTTCACAACAGATATAATATGTTGACCTTCATACTATTGGACCAATGTTTGTTTTGAAGTACGAGCCAGTTCCGATTGTTGTGATGAGTCACTCGACCTTTGAGTCGATTCGTCTAGGCAGAAATTCCTAGTGCAAGATATCGGGAGTCGAAAATTTACTAAGATTCATATTAAAATACTTCTATATAATCGCACTCGAGATTTCTAATACATAATCAATCAAAGAAATAAGGGAGAACGTCGCCTTTTCAAAGCGAACTTTCCCACACAAGCAGTGTGATTAACATGACTTTTCGAGCACCCTATAACCCCTTCTATATTTCTCGCCCCCGCACGTACTCTGTGCACGCATGCTCCTTTCGCTCGGAGCATGCCGTTGATTCAGTTGTCACGCGACAAGATCACGAATATGACCTTAGCAATTGCCAAGGAATTGTTCTCGAACGTTTCACGCTCGGTCTGCCTCCGTGAAATGTTCGATCGTTAACAAAAAGTTTCGCACACGAAACGGCCTCGAATTCGAGCGCGCGCGCGCGACGAACTTCATACATACGTGTCGAGCGGGGAAAAACTAATTCCAAAGGGAATCCCTGAACGCAAACAACGATAACGACCGACCATCGAACGTGACCGCGCTCCTGCGTCCGCTCTAATTACTTTCCCAACGAACTGTCCCTTTGGCCCGTCACGCGTATCTCATACCAAAAACGTTCGCTAAACAAAGAAAAAAGAGAAACAACTGGTCACCGGGAAAGGTTTGTGTACTCACCGGGGAAGCTGTGCGTGCACGCGACGAAACACGCCGCGACGAGCAGTACACTGGCAAGGGTCTTCATTCTTTCTCTCTCTAGCTTGGTACTGTTCGGTTGCGCTGCTGGAAAGCCGTTCGGTTAAGTCTCTGCGACGATGATTCGATTACTACTGACGGGTTCGGGCCTCTGCGAACGGGACTGTCACAGAACTCGCGAGGGGATCAAGGTCACTCACAGAACCAGCTCACCTGAAACTCGCTTGACGCTTTACACCGCGACTTTTGTCTCTACATGTGCCTGCCACTATATATGCACTCGCTCGTTCGCCGCTCGACCAATCGCAACGCTTCCTGCGGCCGTCACGTGGCCAGCGTGTCACGTGATCTGGCGGCGCGCCGCTTGAGTCACGCCACGTCTTTTCCCGGTATTGCTGATCTCTTAATGCTTTGTAGTCGATGCTTGACAATCATACGCAGTGTAATTGCCACGATCATCGCTCCCATGATAAATTCCTCGAGGATTGCACGTGGATGATATTAATGATAGGGAATTTACTGCGCTTGATTGTCGATTTATGTAGTCACGTGTGGCTGACGGGGTTGATTTTGGAGTAGACACTATCGTAGCTTCCGATGAAACTTTAATTGCGAAATAATGCGGTATTAATGCATATCTATCTGGCTGTGGAAAATAGAAGGCCCGTCTGTATGTTCCCTATTAACTTCTAAACCCTTTGGCCGATTTCGACCAAATTTTGCATAGTTACTCTCTATGAGCCCGCGGAAAATATAGGTTACCCTGGAACCTGGACACCCCAACCCCTCCATTCGATTTCATCCCCCTGACGCTTTACGATAATTTAAATTTGATGCATTATTATACAAGCATTGTGTAATAATTATTGAAGACGCCAATTAATTTTAAAATATTAATGCTGATATTATAAATACAAGAAGTCGTCATAACGTGGGGCACTTTGAGCTAGTATTTTAAATAATTCATATACATAGATTTTTGTTAGTAGTATCAATAAATACAAATTGTACATTTATCTTATTTGAATTATTAGTACTATAGGAATTGTTTTATATAGCAATTCTTGCTCATTTGTATTTGATGAACCTTTTCATTTGACTATTTGTGCCAGTAAAATTATTTAGATGTTAGTCTATTACACAACGAAATCTAAATGGATACGATATCCAACACAAATAACAATAATTTGAGACTATTTCATTCAGCGCTATTTATGAATATTTTCAAAAACTATAAAATTTTAATGCATGTGTCTACTAATTAACTGAACAATGCCGTTAGTATAACAGAGTTAGTATAACAAGTTTTTTCATTGTTCCTTGAATGACGAGACGGCGGCTTTGTCTTTGATGACTGGATACAACTAGTAGTACGGTTATGGAGTAAATAACAGTTTCCAAGAGGAATGAATGTACATAGTTGCAGCTGCGTTATGTGCTGTACAAGATGTAAGTAGAAACCCGTTACACGTTTCGTGGTCATAGTTCGTAGTATGTATACATGTATATATTTGCAGCCGTATTGAAACATCAGAGGTAATAGTATACCAGTAGGATTCAATGGCTATTGTTTGGATTACAAGATTATCGCTTCAGTACATCGTTTTGAAATCTTGACATTGAAATTGTTGATACCTTGTCGAATCTTGAAACAGATAGTTCCCACTAAATTCAGTAACCGATTTGAAGGAACTTGACAGCTTCGAAACGTTATTAGAATGACATAAAATATAACAACTTTAGATTCTATATTTTTGTATTATATCTTTAATCTACTATGCCTGGAAATAAATTTATCTATGCATTTCGTACTACCGAAGTTTTGTAAGAAAATTTGAAAAAGTATCTGTACACCGCAGAAAAACATTTATCTACTATTTGACAGCATCAACACGTTACAAAGATTAGGTTCCACTATAGGTACATTGAAGATATTGAAACTGACACTACAATATAAATTACAATGTAAATATATAAGCTGAGCCACAAAAACTAACAAGTAGTGGAAAAAATGTTTAAAATCAATATTTTTACATGCTTGTATAAATAACTTTAATTGTATCTAATTTATGAGTTATCACACGAATAGCACAAGGAAATTTTATGTACGTCCGAAGAACATCCGTTCCAGCTCTACTTCGGAGGATGCCCCGAGAAGATCCACATGTCCCCTGTACGTCCTCGTTACCTAATCTCTTTAAATGTCGTAGGAAGGTCCCATTCATTGGCGTAACTCGTTAGGGGGCCTGGTGGGCCTGGCTCCCATAAAATTCGTATTGGCCCCCCCAAGACGTGGAATGGTCCCTTCCTAGAAACTATCAAAATAAGTAAAAAATATTTGTCCGTTAAATAATCAATATTTTTTATATTGTTTACTCTTTGTTTTAGTGTCAAAGAAATATGTAGGTAAATGATTGTTATAAAATGTGTATAAAGATTTCCTCTACCTATAAAAAAAAGAGTGAGTTACGCTAATGGTCCCATTTACAAAGTGGAACGTCCCGAAGACGTGCTGTGCCAACACTGGCAACAGCCTCAGAACATTTTCCGAATGTCCGAAAGTAAGGTTAAATACCCCCAAAAGGCGTCTTAAAGACGTCGTAAAGACGTCTTCATCAGGTCAGGGTTAGGACATTAAGAAACAATATTTGACGATGATGGGAATCGAACCCAGACAATTTATTCGCAACTACCCAACACACTTCTAATTCTGTGTACATAACTATCACTAATTGTTTACAAAAAAATGCGCATTAACGCGAAATATTCTACAGAATATCGATCACTCGACTTCGAAACTTATTCCTTAAAATTTTACATTCGTCTTAAGACAGATATTTTAACGATGTTTTAACGACGTCTTAACGACGTCTTAACGTTTAATTAAGCGTCTTTATTGCGCAATACAAAAGTAGGAATAAGAAGGAAAGAGAAAGAAATAAAAAGAATGAAAATAGCGCTAAGACGAAGTTCAGCCGTAAGACTGTTTCGCAACCTAACCTTAATCATCTGTGAAACCTACAAGACGGTTGTTTTTAGAGCATCTGAAATTTAGTTCTTCTAAACATTCATGACAAGATGGATGTTTCTGGAACATCCGAAATTGATGTCTTACGAACATCCTAGGAATGTTCAAAATGGACGTAGGACGTTCGGGATACAGGTTATAGTTCTTTCTTGTTAAAGAATGATATTTGGATACGGTTCACACTTAAAACTTTCGTTTGAACCTCACAGTAGTCAGGGCCGTTCCTAGCGGGGGTGCAGAAGGTGCTCCCGCACCTGGCGGCCAAACCTAGGAGCGGCCGCAGGCCATTTATTATATGTAAAATTTTGATTAATAACAACAATAATGGAAACTCTTTTTAATTTATTGAATTAATTAGGGCGGCAATATTGTTTTGAGAATAGTGACATCCCTACAGTTTCTTTTAACAGAACATTTACATTTTCGTATTTGTTGTTATTCCACTTGAAATTTAGTAATTTTCATTCGAAACTTATTTTGTATTTCGAATGTTATTCTGACATAGAATTTGTATTTTTTAATGGAATTATAACGACAAATATGCTTCATTATAAATGGTTATAAGGTAAATACACCAGAAGGAACACAGTAGAAATCATTTTAATTCCCAAAGCATTGTCAGATGGTTGTTATTTGGAACACGATAATATTTAAGGTAAAGTAAAATACAAATAAAAGTATACCACTCTTATTAGATAAATATTGTGTTCTAAATTTTACAAATTTTTCAATAACTTACTGGAGAATAAGTAAAATTTACATTAAGGGGATTGACACTGCAGAGCCCGAAAAGGAAGCCTAATTTTGAGAATTTTTCTTATTCGAATATAGTGAATTAAATACAACATCTGTTGTACGACACGTCTTGTTGGACTGCCAATATTCCATCGTCATTAAATTTCACACCCTTTCTTTTGAAGCTGCTTCAGTAACATTGTATCATATTGTTTCCTTGATCCCTAAGATATCAAAAACATTGTGTCCCTCCTTGTCGAAAATATTTGATACACTTTACGCAATCCATTTTATAATTTAAACAATAACTGCAAATATCACGATGTTCTACGATAAACATTATAAAATCAAATACATATCTAATATTCTAAATTATAGATTCATTATGCAGTAATTTATTCAGTAAGAATATTAATGTGCGGAATAACATTGTCTCACCTGCAATATTTGGTTCATTTCCCTTAATCTTCCAGAACCATGACCCGTTAATTGGCTCAAACGGTACAAACTCATTATTATCGAGTTTCTCGTACAAATCTCATCGGCGCAGGTTAATTTACGCTAGGTGTCTTATTCATCAGTAAAAGTCTCGTAACACGCTGAAACAATTATTAAAGGAGCCGGTAATCATAGCACCTCGCTGATTGCCGTAGAATGGAGCGTGTAATTGGTTTCAGCGTTTCCGCCTTAACATGTTTCCAGTCGCGCAAACATACTTCTTGTTACCGTTAAGTGTCAAGGAACTGCAGAAGCAAAATGAATCGGGAAACGTATTACGTCAGCCGCCTCTGTACATAGCACGTTCACAGAATATTTCGTGTCATTTTGTTTATGAGCAGCCGTAAGTGGATCTCTGATATTGGCTGGCAGATCACAGTGGTAATTTCCCAAAGGCCAATAATTTTACTCGCGACACAAGGAAGTTCGTTTATTAGTACGAACATACAGCGTCCTCAACTTTGCAGCGAATAAGTGACGAGATTGACTTCCTGACAGATTCTGAGAGTTGGTGAAAAATGTTTTGGGGTTTTAAAGGCTAGCTGGAAAAATAGTCTGGGTGACGTAGGTTCGCAACCAAGAGTGATGCGGTGTTTGCAAGCATGCATAATTCCTGAGGAGAGTATTCGGACACCCTTTGAAACAGAATAACATTTTTAAAAATGATCCAAACGGCTTGAGGTTTTTTGAGAAGCTAGAAGGGTTATAGTCTGATTTTCGAGATTTGAGACCTGAGGTGGCTCCCTCGGACGGACCGTGGTTTAAGGAGGAACCAATGGAACGCTACGGATTGCGTGCGGCGTTGCCACCATTGGTTCCTCCTTGAACCACGCTCCGTCCGAGGGACCCGCCTCAGGTCTCAACTCTCGAAGATCAGACTATAGTCCCGTCTACACCGCTGCAAACATGAACAAAACTCAGCGTACGAACCGTATGTGAAAGTTTTGCTCTATTTGCGGCAGTGTGGACGCGACAAGAACAGACGATCACGATTGCGACAATGTTTTTGTTCGTGTTCGCTTTGGTGGAAACGCGGCATTACAACCCCGAGAGGAACAAACGAGAATTCACGCGTTTGTCTGTACAAACACCAGTAGATTTACAAACAAACAATCCTACTCTGTTTATATAATATTAAAGATAAGCACGCATTAAATCAATCCGCCTGTTAATCAGTTCAAATGGCTTCAAAGATGGATCACACTCAAATCTTACTGAGAATGAATATTAAAAATAACAAAACTAATCGAATTAAAATGTGAATAATTTTGATACAGTTCTGCCGACTACGTCTGTGTTGGTAATTCTTTTGAACCTTGTAGATCATTTTCTACAACATCATGTACTTACTTACATGTACATATACTTGGTGTACGTTTTTCCGCCTGACAGACTAACCACCGTGGTTTTTTCAAATTGATTTTTACGAATCCCGTAGTCACGCGAAAGATACCCACGCGTTAATAAGACGCTCGCAACGCAACTGATCATTTCGCAAGCTCGCAGCAAGTAGTAACTGTGCACGCAACGTTAATTTCAGAATACGTAATAATTAGTTATAATCGTTAGACGCGTAAGTATACTCTCAATCGCGTTCCAAACGAAACACGTGTATGTGCGTGTCGTATCCAACTCGTGTGTTGAGTGTTCATGGATTTGCAGCAGAGACATTAATTTTAGACGTTCGATAACGTATTTCAAATCGGTTGAAAGTAAAAGCCCTTTCACACGAGACACTTTTGTGGGTCAATATGCATATGAAAGTTTTTTTAGAAAAGTCAAATTAAATTAATAAACATGATCTCACAAATCTTTCCTTTTGGAGATACGGCTACTTTAATTTACTACATGTCTTAAATTTATTCATTATGTAAATGTTCGAAGCGGTATCCATTGAAAGTGCTTCGAAATTGCCTAATTCTAATGTAATTTGTACTCTAACTTACAGTAATAATGTCTTCGAAACAAAAGGATTCTGAACCCGCTATATTAGGGCCTTTTTCTAGTTTTGAGATATAGAATACACTTCTAAATTTTCTAACCTAATTTTTTATTAACCGTGTGTAGCATTTATTCGCATAATAATTGACAAGGTGCAGCGTAAACCTCATCATAGTATATGTTCACTTATATGAGAAGAGGTTCCCAGGTGTCCGCCTTCGATTGCATTGGTTTTTGGATATGTTTAGAGGATTGAAAAATAAGAAGTAGGTACGTGTCTTAATATTTTGGCCTGTTTGTATGTTTAGGTGGTGAAACCATCCCTCAAAGTTCATCAGGTGTAAAAATTGTGTTGAATAAAACTTGGTATAAATTTCATTTGCGTCACAACTTGCTTTATGGATGAAGTTCTTGTCGTCAGTCACCGTTAATAAGGGGTAAACTACCCGTAATGATTTAACTGCGCATTTGAGAGGCTTGAAAAGTGTAAACAAATTCATAAAATTCTTAAAAAACCTTAGATATCAAATATTTTAGGATGACACATCAGTGGTATTATGACCTCCCGTCGCTACTGCCAATGAGAGGTGAACCACCCCTTGGGTAGTTTACCCCCTAATAACGGTGACTGACGACAAGAATTTCATCCATACAGCAAGTTATGACGCAAATAAAATTTATATCAAGTTTTATTCAACACAATTTTGTACCCCTTATGAACTTTGAGGGGTGGTTTAACCCCCTAAACATGCAAATGGGCCAAAATAGAATGTCAGGCATTTCTTACTTTTCGGTTCTTTAAAACACATCCAAACACCAAGGCAATCGGGGACGGACACCTGAAAATCTTATAACTTTAAGGGGTGGTTTCACCCCCGAAATATGAAAATGGGCCGCCATAAAAAACACGTACATCTTATTTTTCGGTCGTTTAAAACATATCCAAAACCAAAGCAATCGGAGGCGGACACCTGGGATCCTCTCCTTGTTAGAAAAGATAGCATTAGTGTAGGAAATTTCTCCGCAATAATAATCGCGAACCACAAAAATGTTTCGTATAAAAGGGTCCTAACCCAAGCCTCGCTGATATGCAACGAATGTAATCTATCCATTCGTCGTCAGGTATGGTCTGCCATTGCTAATGACACAGTTTATACGGGTCAGCGATCATATCAATGTTTTTAAGTAGTCGTAGAAGCAAATGCCCAACGTTCAAAGCTGTGTATGTGAGCCGTTACGTTGCACACTAAGCGATCATACGAGCGTAGAATACGAATTGCAGTTTCATTAATGCGCGCGCGAGCACGTGTTTACATGCACCTTCTGCACATTTGTGTACCGTCAGTGAATTTTCCAGATGCAATGTTTGTTCAAAGAATAGCAAACGATTTAGCAAGAGTGAAGTAGATATGTAGTAGCATAAAAAAGTTTATTTTTGGATTGAAAACTTTGAATCATCATAATTAAGGGCGGTTGGGGCTGAAAGCATCAGCAACTGTTGTTGACTTTGTTTGTTTTCCCATTATGCAGGGGGAAGATGAAACTTACTCATTTTTATTTAATGTTTACTTATTTTTTACATGTTTTCGAAGTATTAGAAGCTTGGAAACTGCATTTATTGTTTTACTCATATAACATAAATAAATAAATGCAGCTATATAACTTAAATAACTAAAAAGAAAAAAATAAAACCAACTACAAAAATAAATAAAAATGCTCTAAAAAGTAAAAAATAATTTTGTTCCTTATCTGCGACACTCAATTTTTTAAGTCGGCGCCAGATTTACCCAGTGAAAATGGTGAGGCGAACCTAGACCTAAAAAATTAAGAGTCGTAGATTAATTGAGGAACAAAATTATTTTGTACTTTTTAGCGCATTTTTACTTTTATTATTTGAAGTAGGATTTAATTTTTTGCATTATTTTCACATACACACTTTTAGATATATTTTTTCAGATAGTAGGTACTAAGCTACATGTTTCAATATTTTATTGTGCCTTTGTAATATACATTGTACTCAGAATAGAATACCTATCATGTTTTTCATTTACTATATTCCGACAAACGGCAAAGATGTAATAATTTTTGTATTAAATTTGAATTAAAATATTATTACAATTGGGATTGCGATATAATAATTTAATATTACCCAAGTCTGAATTATAATTATGTAATAAGCGACATTTACCAAACAATACAGTACATAAAGGGGTTTGTCGTTTAACTAACAGTTCCAACATTGGCGTGGTGAGGTATAATATAAAAAAAGTAATAGGTCCAATTGTAACGGCGATATTCAAAATGTACTGAATTTACTGGTTCATGTTTAGATTAATAAATACAATTTTCAATAGAACTGTAGACGTGAAAAGTTATAGTAAGTAATTCCATCATGTCAACAACAACATAATATTATGCAAAAATGTAGTACCCCACCAACTTACTGTGACGCAAATCGTATTGTTTTTAGTCACCACCCTCATTTCCTCTGACCTTTGTAGTTGGACGTACCGTTACAACTTACAACGCGGAAGACCTGGCACCGTGACTGTATAAATCAAGCCTGAGAGTAACCACCTTAATTGTAACTCATTAATGCAACACTCTCTGTTAAAAGACACTCTGTTCCTGCATTCTCCGCAGTAGCATTAAATATACCTCTATGAATTTAACGCTCTCCCCAGTTGTACATTTTCGATGTAACTAAAAAAAATATTCTCGTTCAAAACGTTCAAAACACCTGTTTTTTAAATTATTGTATGTTCTTCAACATTAGAATCTTGGAAATGTATTATGAAAGTATTAAGACGAAATTCTTAAAATACAGAGCGATGAAAATTTCTTGAAATGAAACACATGCTTCAACTTACAATTATTATTAAACTAAAGTAAACTACAATCCTATTATTATTATTAGAGCAGCTGTCCTAATCATAACTGAGGCATCTCTCCCTTTTCCGGGTAGAGATGTGGAGACAACATGGGCTCGGCATATCGTACGCGTTTGAAACTGAAATAAAATCATTTCACGACAGGGCAGAGGCATCAATTCCGAAATATCCTGTAATAACGCGCGAACAATTCACTTTCTCGTGTACGTGATTTTGTGGGGGCTCGCTGAAACCGTGAAATTCAGCCGTAGAATAAATCGGGGCCGATCATCAGTTGCTGTGGATTTATTTCGCGCGGAAGACTAGGCGCAGGCGTTAATTCGATGTCTCGTAAACAACAAGCGGCTCGCGTCCGACTGTACGGGGATTTCCGGTGTTTTATCGTCGCACCATAAAGCCGCCGTGGATGGTACGTCCATATCATGATCCCGACAGGCGAATAACTTCACCCTATGATCTCATTGGAACAATACTGCCATTTTTTTCGTCTCAATTTAATCTTGCGGAGCAAACACTTGTTCGTCTGTTTTATCAGCGGCGTGGTGATTCATGGAAACGAATGTAGCAGGCGAAGGCAACCGGACGGCATTTTAATGTCTCGTGTACGCTGTGGAACAGAGCATTACCCATGCAGCACACTTCGTTGCAGCAGCATTGCCGGAACGTTGCAGGACTACATATTTGTAATGTTGCCGCAGCTTTGCAAAAATACACACCTACAATGTCGCGAAGGCGGACATAGGATTGAACCTGCAACGTCTCTGCAATGTTTTGGTGTAACTTTTGCGATCTTGCACCGTGTCATTGCAGAGAGGTTGCTGCAATGTTATGGTGCTGTGCGGGTAAATGAATTGCATTGACATGGTTACACAGGTAAAAAGAGGAAGTCAATGGATTCTTGCAACCGCGACGCTTCATGGGAAAGGAGAATGATTTCTGTTGCTCGATGCGTGCTTTTGCGAGATTACTGTTGTTTGGCGTTTGAATTTACTCGCTAGGCTGGAGGCACTCAGGGTGATCGCTACTCAAACACGCAGTTCCTTACACACCAGGGATTTATCACGTTTCCTGATAAGTGGGTCACTGATAATATACGATATTTATCAAAAATTAAATGTTTATTGAACAAACAAGCGTATTTCTTAATTTGATGTCGAAATAACAGGTGGCGCGGGAACTGAGAATGTGAAAGGTTTCTCATAATTTGTATTTTGTTCGAATATTGCAGTTTAGTTTGTTATCACGTTTTAACCCTCATCCGTCCCTCGTGTCAATTTGACACAGTTACCCCGTAATAAGTTGCACGTGGGTTGCTGCAAAAGTTTCGGGAAAGTAAGTGGTTTTTATTGTTTTTCAAAATATTCTCTTTTAAGATTTATGCACGTCTGCCAATTAATATTTCTTTGTGTTTTTAACGCCCTTTATCCTAAAAAGTGTCAACTTTTACGATAATGACATTATCATTTTAGTAGCAGCACTGGAAGTTGATGCATTCCAGAAACTTTTGCAGCAACCCTAGTAGGGTAAAGTAGCCGAATATGACGACCTCTCCTAATATCAGACCCCAGCTTCTCTCCGCTACAGAACTCGTTGAATGTCATAGCGATGTTATTTCTTTACTAACTAACTGTGCATTTGTTGTCTTGTCCGCACAGTGGCATTGTAATCAATTAAGCGTCTTGAGCAAGCACATATTTCTGAAATACGTTGCAGAAAGTTCTTGAAGTGGTTCGATTAAATTACAAATACCTCTAAAGTGGTAAGTGTATAATGATTTTCACAAATACTGTCGTATAGTGCTTGCAATGGAGTTTAAGGCTTACTAGTTGTAAATCATTAAATGATGAAGATTTAACATCGAAGCTACTTAATAGTTATCACGTGATGATAACACTCGGCTTAATCAGGAAAGGAACATCTTCCTTCTTTAAACAATAAACCGTAACGCAGTATCTCTGCTAAGAGTGCTGATTCAATTTTGACCTTACATTCCGCCATGCACTCATGGCAGACACGAAATATCCAACATATATAATATATTGACACAACATGCTGAGAAGATATGCGCGTACGTACATAAAATAATAATAATTAGGTGACAATAATCTTTATTATTAACCAGAACTGGTAAAATATTGGGCCAATGTTGATGCAATGTAGGATGGGACCACCGGGGCATCGCCCTCTTTCGAATAAAAAAAAGATTATCAAAATCGGTCCATATGCTGATGAGTTATGCGGGGACAAGCATATAAATTATTATTAATCATAACTGGCAAAATATTGGGCCAATATTGATTTAGTCTTAGACAGGACCACCGGGGCATCGCTATCTTTCGAATAAAAAAAAGATCATCCAAATTGGTCCGTAAACTGAGGAGTTATGAGGAGACAAACATAAAAAAACATTCGGGTCGAATCTATAACCTCCTCCTTTTTTGAAGTCGCTTAAAAAGACAAAATTTTAAACTTCATTTTCTCACAAGATTTGGTGTAGTACGCCTTATGAATTGAACATACATGACATGGACTAACCGTGTACTGTGTGCAAATTCTTAGCCTAATCGATGACTCTAACCTTGCGCGCTCCTCATGTTAGACGTTAAAATGTAAGAAGTAAAATTGCACACTACGCGTAAGAAATAAAAGGCCAACTTTTATTTATTCTACTATAGCTTTATTGCCGAAGGCACTAACATATGATCATTGATAACGTAAGGTACGACGACCGCGTAACGAAATCTCAACCGAGTATACCTCGGTTAATGTGTCGTCAGCCTTCTCGTTATCTGTTAATGGTGCAATGACAGTTAAGCGTGCTTCGCTTAGACTGGCACCAGAACAATTGTGCGACGCAAATGTTGAATCATCGCGGCTGGAAATATCGTAATTATATAGCCCATATATAACAACTCGTCTTTTTCCTTGGACGACTGCGTTCTGCCACTGAATGCTGACGTGTCCCGAAGAGTCGCGTTTGAACTGCGTGATTTCCTCGCGGAAGGAAACGAAACAATGCGCTGGAGAACGATTTCAGGTCGTTTTCTTTGAATTCTGCCTTTTGTTACAACTTTTCCTCGCAGACAAAGGGAAATGTAAAACATATCCTTTGTGAATTATAGGAAACAGAATTTTTTTAGAATTACTATAATTCCAACGAGCCTGAAGGATGAACGTGGTGGATAATTGAACACGTATTTTTCTCACGAGGTAATTTTTCTAAATTACCGAGATTATTAATGAATCTGTTTTTAACGAAAATACTATTATTCGCGTTATTTAGCGTTTGAAAGAAAAAGTAAGTTTCTTCCTTAGACAAATTTTTCATATTATTCTTTATATCAACGAAAAAAGTATTATAAATAGAAATTAATATTAAAATTTAGATCCAGTCCCATCGTAAATTATTTAACTTTAAAAAAATGTTCTTCTTTTTGCACTCAAATGACTGTGACAGGTACTACACCTGGCGCCAACATCTTCGAAGAGGTAGACACGATTCCACAATAATTAATAAATAATAAGAAAGATCGACATAGAAAAAAAATTCTACAAGTTTAAAGATGCCTCCTTATATCCCAAAAGAGTTTAATGCAACATTAACAATAGTTTTGAAAAAAAATTCATAAATTTCGGAAGCTGTTTCTTTTTACATTTTAAACTAATACCAGTTTAATGATGTATGAAATTATCATTAGTTTTGTGAACAAACGATTTGCGCCGCTTTAATAGGCACGCTCTAATTTTAAATTAGTAAGTGCGAATCTCTTGACATTATCTCTAATTTTTAAGAACTAATAGTAGATGCAATTTACTTATTAGCATGTTACGAGCCGGGGCTGCGGCAACGCGAGAGGCCGGCGAGAAGGGTATTTCCCAAGGAATACGGTTTATGAGTTTGTTAGTTAGAGTGCGGACGAACCTGATGCGTAATCAGGGAGCCGCTAGGATTATCGGAAGC
The DNA here is from genome assembly GCA_910592295.1 of Andrena haemorrhoa. Lineage (NCBI taxonomy): Eukaryota > Metazoa > Arthropoda > Insecta > Hymenoptera > Andrenidae > Andrena > Andrena haemorrhoa. Next base: position 28,393,165 of record OU342945.1, on the reverse strand, counting down.
GAGGACGAACCTGATGCTAAATCAGGGAGCCTCTAGGAATGGAGTCACTCGCGGACGAACCTGATGCGAAATCAGGGAGCCGCAGGAGGGTGATTCGTCGTGAACGAACCCGATGCGAAATCGGGGTGTCACTAGGATGATGTTCACAGACGAACTCGACGCGAAGTCGAGGAGCTGTTAGGAGGTTGGATTATTCACAGACGAACCTGGTGCGAAACCAGGGAGCTGTTCGGAGGTTGGTAGACTTACAGACGAACCTGATGCGAAATCAGGGAGCTGTAGGACACGGACGAACCTGATGCGAAATCAGGGAGCCGTAGGAGGGTTAAACGTGGACGAACCCGATGCGAAATCGGGGAGCCACTAGGTTGGTAAAGATTCCTTGTTTTGGATGAAGGTTTGCGAACGAACCTGATGCTAGATCAGGTTGTCGCGGGAAATGTTAGTAATGCCTCGTAACTCTTAATTTATGTTTGATACAACTCGAGCGGTAAAGCTGTATCAGTGGGTGAGTGCTACTAATATTATAAGGATCGCTGGGTAAAAGATGGGTTTCAACGAATCTACTCGATTTAGAGCGAACACCATTCGTGTATTCAATAACTAATTATTATACAAATGTAAGTGTCGCGATTAAATAGTGTAGTAAAAGTATATAAATTACCACTAATTTGCACGGTGTTGACGCACTGGCGATGCGGGGCGTACGAGTGGCTATTTCAAAGTGCCGAATAGAATATGAACCGAACTCGCGGATTCTATGAGGTTAACTTTGATTCTGACGGAGACTTTAGCTCGATCGTACTCGATTTAACCAACTCTGTACGAGCGTGACACGACGTTACTCTACGCGTGACTGTACTGCTTTGAACCGAAGAGGGTTGAAACTGAAGGGTTTATATAGTCCCAAAATGAGTGGGGATTCGTTAAGAATTTCCATATAAGGAAATCCTTCGGGGTCGTCGTCGTGTCACTCCCGTTCCCATGGTCGCGATCCAGATGGTCAAGATCAAGAGCCCCTTAGTGGTGTATGATAAACAAAAGGATTTTAGGGCGTTTTCCCTTCGCAGACGCGAGCTCGAAAAGTGGTTGAGAGCGGCGTATGGGAAAATTCCACATACGTAACATCTCCCCCCTAAGACAAAACATCGCGATTCTCGTGATGCTTTTCAAAAGAAGGGAAAACGCCCCACAAATCCTTTTATAAACAAGAGTGTGAAAGAGAATTGTCGGGTGTAGTGTAGTGTGATGTGTACTTATCGCTAGGTGTTGCGGGGTGTAAAAGTTTAATCGTCACTGGGCACCACGTAGCCCATCTCCAGCCAGTGGTCGACGACGTCTAGTGGAGGTTGTCCGGGTAGCCGGTCGAGCATCAAGGTGACAGTGAAATCATCCTTCTGTTCTCCGTCAGCATTTCCATGCTGGCTGTTGTTAGCAGGAGTGTTGATTGGAACGGGTTGAGTATCCCTCAGGTATACCCTCACTGCTTGGCAGGGTATGTCTCAGGAGCAAGGTGGTAAGGACCATATCTGGGCTGACGGTCGGCTTATCGTTTTGCCGTTGATGGAGAATAAGCGTGTTTTAATTTGTCCTGATGCTTTGTGATTAACTTTTTGTGCGTTCGCAATACTACGTTGTTTAGGTCCATCACGTCTATTATCTGATACGGTCCAATGTAATGTGGATCAAACTTACTAGTGCGTGGTTCTTTGAGTACGTAGACAGGATCGCCTACGTTAAATGTTACTGGTTTTGCGTGTGCATCGTAATAATTTTTCGAACGAATTTTTGCTTTGTTTAGGTTATCGGAAGCTATATTACGAATATTAGTCATGTGTGTTATTAATTCTATTAGGTAGTCTCCAAATGACTTTAATTTTTCGCCAGTTGGAAAAGAACTTGGTTCTCGAGCTGGTTTTCCAAAGATTAATTCGTACGGGGTGAAATTTGTTGCTTCATGAACGGATGTATTGTAAGAGAACATTGCAAACGGTATTAATAAATCCCAGTCTTCGTAATTATCCATGTAATGCTTGAGATATTCGGTGAGTACGATGTGACTTCGTTCTAAAGATCCGTTGGTTTGTGGTCTATATCCCGAGGTTGTGATTTGTTTGATTTTAAATATTTCGGATAAATTTGTCATTAGTGTTCCGATGAAGCTAGTTCCTTTGTCTGTTAATATTGCGCGGGGTGTACCGTAGATTGCGATGAAATGTCTAGCGAAAGCATCTGCAATTGTAGCGGCACGAATATTAGGTATTGCTATGGCTACGCAATATTTCGTTAGATTATCTTGAATGGTGAGAATGTGTCTGTTCCCACTCGGTGTAATTGGTAAAGGTCCCACTGTATCTAAGGAAATTTTGTCGAAGGCTCCTATAGGTGTGTCGGTGATCAACATCGGCTGACGAGTTTTCGCTCGGACTAATTTCTGTTCTTGACAACTTTTGCATCTTCGGATGTAGTTTTGAATCTCGTTGCGCATTTGCGGCCAATGGAATCTTGATCGAATGCGTTTGTAGGTCTTCGTTACTCCTTTGTGTCCTCCGATTAAGCTGTCGTGAGCTTCGCAAATGATGTGCTGTCTGTCCTCTTCAGATGGTGTTGTGATGATACAGTTGCATAAAGTGATCTGCAGGCCGGTTTCTATAAAAACCTCTTCTAATATCTTGACGAATTCGTTGGATGGTATTTTGTGAAGGTCTCCGGTGGCAGAAATTCGAAATGATTCAATCTGATTTTGATCCAAGGTGTGTTGCAGAGTTTTCAATCCATTGAGCACATCTGTTCTTTTAATATTATCAAAGAAGTTGTCTGCGATTATTATACTGAATGTTTTAAATAGTCCATTGTCTGTAGTTATCACCTGTCCCCTTTTTGGTTGCGCTGCTAGGAGGTTTGGTTTATTAATTATTTCAGTGTCCAGCAGTAATTTTCCGACGGGGTTTACTAAATTGCAGTCGGCAGAAATGAAGTGTACGTAATGTCCTTCTTCAGCGGTAAAGGTATTGGAAGAAACAATAATTTTATGTGGTTGGTCTAGCGGGATCTCTTCTAGATCGTCAAGGTCGTTTGAATTCTCGGCGTCGGTAGTAAAAAATGGGTAAGGGTCGAGCGTGAGGTCAAAGTCAGGTGGTTGTCTCACACTTGTTTCGGGTGTAGTATCTGCAGGTAGCTGGTTTATTGAAGGTTGTAAAGGTTCATCCATGACTTCTGATGATGCTTGCGGTGTACCGAGTAAATCTTGTTGAACGTTTCCTGCATTTTCTATTACAGTATTTTCGAGCGGTTCCTCAAAGGATATCAGATTGTCAAATAAGGTCTGTTCCTTATCTAAAGGGACGATTTGAGTGGAATTTGCTGCGGGCGAAAAACTGTTTATGGTTTCCTGGCGTTCATCTGGCATGGTTACCTCTTGAGATAAGCTGGGAAAAGATCGGTTCTTGTGTATTATTGGAGAATGTTGAACGTTCCCACGTGCGGTTTCTATTATTTCATCTGAGCTGCTGCTTGTCTCTCGGTACTTGGGTCGGTTTTCTCTGTCTCGTCGTAATTGCCGTACGCGGTGCCCAATTGTATCGATGTTGGCGTCTGTTTTTGGAATCTGGACTTTGAAGTCAGGATCCTTGGGCTCTCGTGGAATAAGTGGTAGGCAGGCAGAAACGGGGTTGCGCGATAATGCGTCTGCGTTCTTATTCGTCTTTCCGGATTTATGGACAACCTGGTACTCGTACTCCAAAAGTCGGAGTTTCCATTTCATTAATCTAGAAGTGGGGTCCTTGACAGAGTGTAGCCACACCAGTGGTCTGTGATCAGTAACGAGGGTGAATGGAGTTCCATAGATGTAGGGCCTGAAGTACCTTACGGCGTAAACCATGGCCAAACATTCCTTTTCAGTAGCCGAATAGTTCTTCTCGGGTTTATTTAGGCTGCGGGATGCGTAGGCAATCGGCAGGTCATTTCCTATCTCCCCTTGACTAAGTACAGCTCCAATAGCGTAATCGGATGCATCTGTAGTTACAATGAACGGTTTACTGAAATCTGGATATTGCAATATGGGCTGAAGGCAAAGTTCGTTACGTAATTGCTTAAAACTTTGGTCTTGTTCTTCCGTCCATTTGAATTTGATGCCTTTTCCTAATAGATTAATTAAAGGTTTTGCTTTTGTGGTGAAATTAGGTACGAATCTTCGGTAATATCCTACAAGTCCTAAGAATTGTTGAATGTTCTTCTGCGTTGTAGGTGTGGGAAAATCTTGAACAGCTTTTAATTTCCTAGGGTCGGGTCTTACTCCTTCCTTTGAAATAATGTGTCCAAGGTATGCAACTTCCTTTCGCAAGAATTGACATTTGTTGGTCTGTAGGGTTAATCCATGTTCTCGAAGGCGATTTAGCAGCTTTTTGACTTTAATATTATGTTCCTGTAAGGATGATGCGTAGATCACTATGTCATCCAAGTAGACAAAGAGGTCTGTTCCTTGAAGTCCAGTGAGTGCTTGGTCCATGAGGCGTTGAAAGGTGGGTGGTGCATTCTTTAATCCGAAAGGCATTCGAGAGAATTCGTAATGTCCATTTGGAGTAGTGAATGCTGTTTTTGCTTTATCTTTCGGATCCATCTCTATTTGATGAAATCCACTAGCGAGATCAAAAACTGAAAAATATTTAGCTCCTCCTAGTCGATCTAAAATCTCGGTGATTTGAGGTAATGGATATTTATCGGAAATTGTTATTTCGTTGAGACCGCGGAAATCTATTACCAGACGCCAACGTTTCATTCCGTTTTCGTCTTCTTTTTTCGGGACGATCCATAAAGGTGAATTGTACGGAGATTTGGAAGGAGTGATTATGCCATTTGACAATAACGCGCTAATTTGTTTTTGAATTTCCTTTTGATGAATGAGAGGATAGCGATATTGTCTTGTATTGATTGGAATATCGTTAGATGTATGGATTGAGTGTTTAAAGTCGCGGGCCTTTCCAAGTTTATCTCCGGAAAGATAAAAACGGTCGGGAAAATCTCTAACTAAATTGGTAACGAAATCTAGTTCCTCCTTGTTCAAATGTTTTGTGTTTAGGGCTTCTAAGATTTTCTGCATTCTATCTTCTTTGGTTCTGAATTTTGACGGGTGTTCAGCAGCTGGATACAAATCTTCGTCTGATGAACTGAAGATATCGAAGGGCTCCAATGTTTGTGGTTCTATCTCCACGTCTAGGGGTTCATCGCTGGTATTTGTTGCCATAACGTAGCACTTTCCGTCATTGTTCTTTACAACTGCTTCCCCTATGTAGAGATGTTCGAGAGTCTTGATACGTGGTAAATATCCTTCCCTAATCCTCGGGTTTGTTATTGTTATAGCAATCTGTTGCGACGTCCTGGGCTCGATACGATGTTTGGTCGACGTCGGTAGTTCTTTCATTTGCGGTAGGTCCTGATAATTTGAAAAACGCAAAGGTCGGGTTGGTTTACTTTTTAATACCAAAGTCCCATGGTAATAGGAAATTTCGGCCTCCTCCTGTTTTAAAAATGGGCTTCCTATTAGTCCGTCTGCTTCTATTGCAAGCTCTTTTACCACATAGAAAAGTGCGGGAGCTTCGTGGATGTGAAGAATTGTTGTTCCTAAGGTATGAATTGGATTAGTTGTAATTCCGGTTAACTCGATTTCTTCCCGAGAGCTTATCGCGGCTTTCTCTCCCAGGGCGTTAATGACTACTAAATTAACGGACGCTCCACCATCGATTAGAAATTCTCCCGTTCCTGACTCCAGTTCTGGAACCTTGATGTTGATGCGTGGGGCAGGTGCTTCCTTGATGAGGGTTTCTCTTCGAAGCGGACTGTCCTTTGGCGAGCTTCTTTGTTTCCGCTCATCGTTTCGCCTGTACGTTGAGCGCGATCGAAGTTTAAAGACTTGTTTGATTCGGCGGACGAATCTCGCGAGTCTCGTTGATATCTCGGACTACGCGGATGTTTCCTACAGAATTTTCCATCGTGTCCGGTTGTACCGCAATCCCAGCAATATAAACTCGGCTTGCGATTTTTATCGGGATTTTTTAGAATAGAATAATGTTTTTCTTCATCATCTGCGTATGATGAGTCGGAGCGATAAGAAGGGGATTTCGAGGGGCTCCGGTGACGCAAGGTCCAGGCCGTCGTACGTGTCCGTCCTTCTCGTTCCTCTTCAAAACCAGATGTTCTTGTTGACCGATCCCTGTTTTGGTCGTACCTACTTGGAGAATGTGGGTACGACACTTGGCGGTCGTGATGGCGAGAATCTTCGGCGTAATGGTCTCGGCGAGACCACCTAGAGGGTGACTCATTACGGGGAGACTGTCGCCGATTCCTTAATTTTCTGTCTATCTGCAGCACGGCATCGTAAGCTTGTTCAAGGGTTTGAATATCTTGATACTGAGCCGATACTTTCCAGGAAATTCGATCCGGTAAACCATCGATGAAGTTTTCTCTAACGTCCTTTTCCATTTCTTTGACGAAGTCTTCAGCGTGATCCAGATACCTTTCCCGGATAGCTCCGCGCGCACAATAAACGAGATGAGAGGTCCTGTCGACGTACTGTCGTAGACTTTCTCCTTCGCGAATATGTAATTTCGCGATTTCTACTTGGAAATATGACAAACTTCTTCCCGGCGCGAATCTCTTTTTGAGATGTTGTACTAACGTCTTAACAGAGGTGAATTTGTGCTCTAACGTGCACCTGCGTGCCGGACCGATCAGTTTTGTTAAAATTATCGCAAGATACTCAGCTTCCGTACCCTCAGGAATCAAAGTTAACCCGTCTTCCACATTTTGTGCAAAGCGCGTCAAGGGTGGACTTTCACCGTCGAAGGTCGGAATTGACATTGTAATATTCTGTATACATGTCCGTTGTGTCAAGAGTGACATTGAGTTTGCAATGGAAACTGTCAGGTTCGTAATGTCGTTAGGCGAGACGTTAGCCTGTGCGCCTGTCATTTTGAAACTTTCTTAAGTGACTTGACTAGCGAAAACTAGTATATTGTCAATAATAAATTACGAGTGATTTTAACGTATTTAAAAACCAAATTTTACAGCGATTCTAATGCAGTAGCATCCCACCGCTGTCACCAGTTCTGTTACGAGCCGGGGCTGCGGCAACGCGAGAGGCCGGCGAGAAGGGTATTTCCCAAGGAATACGGTTTATGAGTTTGTTAGTTAGAGTGCGGACGAACCTGATGCGTAATCAGGGAGCCGCTAGGATTATCGGAAGCGAGGACGAACCTGATGCTAAATCAGGGAGCCTCTAGGAATGGAGTCACTCGCGGACGAACCTGATGCGAAATCAGGGAGCCGCAGGAGGGTGATTCGTCGTGAACGAACCCGATGCGAAATCGGGGTGTCACTAGGATGATGTTCACAGACGAACTCGACGCGAAGTCGAGGAGCTGTTAGGAGGTTGGATTATTCACAGACGAACCTGGTGCGAAACCAGGGAGCTGTTCGGAGGTTGGTAGACTTACAGACGAACCTGATGCGAAATCAGGGAGCTGTAGGACACGGACGAACCTGATGCGAAATCAGGGAGCCGTAGGAGGGTTAAACGTGGACGAACCCGATGCGAAATCGGGGAGCCACTAGGTTGGTAAAGATTCCTTGTTTTGGATGAAGGTTTGCGAACGAACCTGATGCTAGATCAGGTTGTCGCGGGAAATGTTAGTAATGCCTCGTAACTCTTAATTTATGTTTGATACAACTCGAGCGGTAAAGCTGTATCAGTGGGTGAGTGCTACTAATATTATAAGGATCGCTGGGTAAAAGATGGGTTTCAACGAATCTACTCGATTTAGAGCGAACACCATTCGTGTATTCAATAACTAATTATTATACAAATGTAAGTGTCGCGATTAAATAGTGTAGTAAAAGTATATAAATTACCACTAATTTGCACGGTGTTGACGCACTGGCGATGCGGGGCGTACGAGTGGCTATTTCAAAGTGCCGAATAGAATATGAACCGAACTCGCGGATTCTATGAGGTTAACTTTGATTCTGACGGAGACTTTAGCTCGATCGTACTCGATTTAACCAACTCTGTACGAGCGTGACACGACGTTACTCTACGCGTGACTGTACTGCTTTGAACCGAAGAGGGTTGAAACTGAAGGGTTTATATAGTCCCAAAATGAGTGGGGATTCGTTAAGAATTTCCATATAAGGAAATCCTTCGGGGTCGTCGTCGTGTCACTCCCGTTCCCATGGTCGCGATCCAGATGGTCAAGATCAAGAGCCCCTTAGTGGTGTATGATAAACAAAAGGATTTTAGGGCGTTTTCCCTTCGCAGACGCGAGCTCGAAAAGTGGTTGAGAGCGGCGTATGGGAAAATTCCACATACGTAACAGCACGTAAATATTAATAGTATATTCTAAATAACATTTCTTAAACTACTAATTGATAATTTCACTATTTCATTATATCTCAAATATGCAATTATCATTTTCGAAAATGCTCCTTGAAGTTAAGTAATATTACTGCACCTATATACTTCAAAAAGGTAATAATCATGATAAAGTAAATTTCGCAGAACGTTGTATCCACAGTGCGCAGGTCCAGTGTAAAGTTATTTGTTTTCTTATTAATGTAATTTTAATAATTAAGCTGACTTCTAATGAAATCATACTTGGACGACGAAGCTCTAAGTCTTCCTTAATTCAGGCAACCTGACGAAAGCTGTGTGAGCGACGTTTTAAACACTGTGTCGCAACTAGTAAAGTACATGGCGAACACGTATGCTGCGGGTAACTGCATCGTGTGAAACTGTTCCGCGACGGTTTGATTGATTTTGCGCGTTCACGATATGGGTTGAATGCGAGAATTCCCATTGCTACAAGTGCGCGTTCCTGTAAAGGACAGATTATTTGGTCTGAAAAACATAAATACACGTGTACTGCCCACCTCCACTGCACAAGCGTATATGTATACATACACGCGTGTTTCGCTATTTCACGTCCACCAGGTGTTTCCAAATAAAGTGTCATATGCTTGGCACCTCAAGAGAATTTAATTCCGAATAAGAAAGTTAAGTGAACCTGTGGTACTAAATTCTTTCTCAAAATAGGCACGTTTTTGCTGAGAAAAAGTGAAGCTAGTATTTATCCCACACAGCACCATAACATTGCAGCAACGTCTCTGCAATGACGCGGTGCAAGCTTGCAATGTTGCACCAAAACATTTCAGAGACGTTGCAGGTTCAATCCTATGTCCGCCTTCGCAATATTGCAGGTGTGTATTTTTGCAAAGTTGCGGCAACATTACATATATGCGGTCCTGCAACGTTCCGGCAATGATTCCGCAACAAAACGGCAAAAATTGTGGCAATGATCCTGCAACGTTCCGGCAATGATTCTGCAACGAAACGGCAAAGTTGTGGCAATGATCCTGCAACGTTCCGGCAATGATTCTGCAACGAAACGGCAAAATTGTGACAATGATCCAGCAACTATTCGGCAATATTGCGGTGCGAGATTGCAATGTTGCACCGCATCGTTGCAGACAAGTTGCAGGTTTACTCCCATGTCCGCCCTGGGCAATATTGCAGGAAAACAACTTAATATAAAACTGAGAAAATTACTCTGGTTGCTAGGCTATAAGGCACGGTTGTCACTATAGAATGCATTATTACTCTATAAAACTATGATAATATCAATTTGGATAAATGCAATGAAACTTTGGGGCTGTGGCAAAAAATTAAACATTGAAATATTATAGAACTTATCCAAAACAAAGCTTAGAGGGCAGTATCGGCTACTTCGTGGTACGTTAGTAACGAAACGATACAAAAAGATTTTCAAATAAAATATATTTGTGAAGAAATAAAGGAACATGTTGTATCGCATAACAGCAAAGCTTTTAAAGGACCTTTATTCTGAATAACTGTTATGAAGAACCGAAATTTCCAACTATTATCGAAGTACACGCTGTGTAAATATTATGTAATTGCGTGGCTTGCTAAACGAATTAAACATTACTGTAGGTATTAATTAAATCAAGAGCCAGTCCTATTGTATGGTGACAACCTGTATATTATGTTTGTGAGTAACAAATGACGGGCATGCACGTGACCGATCTGCTCTTATTCATCTGGTGAACGTCAATTTGGAAAGGTGTTTTCCGGGCGCTATTCAGCGAACGACAATACGTCGTTTCACAATCACACGACCTAGCTACAACGTTGAATGACGTTTGCACCACTTGCTCATTCCCTTCCGCGAAAAATTCGCATTTAAGCTATTGTCCTGCGTTTCCTAGAACAGTGGTATTAGTAACTTTACTAGACCAGCCCTGACACAAGGCCATACGAAATTTTATTCGCCATTCTCACGAGATGTCTGTCGGCGTCGAAACAACTTCTGTTACAAGTACTGTTGAATAAAGAATAAAACACGAAAACGATTTATCTCTTCAATAATTTTATGTACTTTTCGGGGGCATTTTTTTCATAATTTTATGTATCTTTAGCGATATTTTTTCACGAGTCATACCTGTATTTTTGCGTTACATGCAATTCTAATCAGTCTCGAAATTATCAGCGCGCTGAGACATTATGAACTGTGTTAAGGTCGGGGGAATACTTGTTCCTCATTGTCGAAGAGTCGAACGTACGAAAATTCTACGGATAAGTAAGTTAAAATAGCGGTCAAGCGATGAGTGGTACAGAGTACAGCATTTAAGTAAAAGTATAGGTACACCGAATATCTTTGTCATGTTTAGAATTAGGAAATATAATAATGGGACGAAGATTCTTGTCAAAAACAGTCGTTTAGCATGCATCGAGGAAAAATCAATTTTTGCCACGAAGCCGAAAGTTAGAGCCGTCACCTAGTGACCCAACCGTGTCTAGCGGAGCCAGGCACTGTTTATAGATTGCTTGGCGCGCTCGACGCGGTTGCTATAGTTCGCGGCCGAGCTTTCCACCTGTGTGCCACCTTCCGTTGGCCCGCAGAAATCTCGAGGGCTGTATCAACGGAGTCGATCGCGGCTAGCCACGCGGCGAGCTGCCCCCCCGCGTCCGCTGTCCTGATTGAGTGCTGGGAAAAATGGGAAAACCCTTGTCCTCGAGGACGCCCGAAAACACTCGACAAAGAGTCCACTCGGGTGTCGGTTGACAAGCGGAGAGAGAGAGAGAGAGAGAGAGCCGGCCCGTCTCTCTGATAGGGGAGAGTGATCGTGATCAGGTGGAGTGGACAAACGTCAGAAAGGCGATTCGAGGACCCGGAAGAGGCTCGAAGTGGGATGTCTGAATGGGTGGTGTCTGTTCGTGTCGAGGTCGCGGCAGCCAGGTCAACGCCGGCTCGATCCTTGACCGTGTGATCAGTCAGGCGAGCGACGAGGACCAATGCCTGCTGTACCGCCTCGCCAATTACAAGAAGGGCGGCGAGCTGATAGAGTCGTACGGCAAAGGCGGCCAGGCGGAGGTGGAAAAGTTGATCAGGGAACAATTCGGGGTGCTGATGTACGGCGACGGGAAGGGCCAGGTGATTAATCGGGCCGAATACCTGCGCTGGAAATTCCGTGATCTCGAGCAGGTCGTGCTGCCGATCGAGGCATCCCTGTCACGGTTCGATCCTTTGGCACAATGGAACGATCACGAGGCATGCTGGCAGATGCAGTACAGAGGCTCGCTCGGCGAGACCCTCCTCCATGTTCTGATTATATGCGATACGAGGGTGCACACGCGAGTAGCGCGTATCCTCCTCAAGTGCTTTCCACGGCTGGCTATTGACGTTGTCGAGGGCGAGGAATACCTCGGCGCCAGTGCCCTCCATCTAGCGATCGCCTACAATAACAACGAGCTGGTGCAAGATCTCGTCGAGGCGGGCGCGATAATTTCGCAGCGCGCGACCGGCAGCTTTTTCCTTCCCAGGGACCAACAGAGAACCAACCCGGCGAGGAGTACGGATTACGAGGGATTAGCTTATTTAGGGGAGTACCCGCTCGCCTGGGCGGCCTGCTGCGCCAACGAAAGCGTCTATAACCTGCTCCTCGATTCCGGCGCGGATCCTGACGAGCAGGACTCGTTCGGCAACATGATTCTGCATATGGTGGTGGTTGGCGATAAACTGGTGCGTATCCTTTTCTTTCAATCGCCTCTGGATGATGAGGAGCTTTTTTGCACCGCACTGTGGAGTATTTGCAATAGGTAATTCACGTTGTACATTTTTTACAATCCCTACAGCATCTCACGCATGTGACTTCAGAGTTTGGGCTAAGTATAATCTAATTACTAATTAATAATAATTATGGTAAAGTAATTGGTAATTCAATTAGAAATTACTCTCTGTGATGACCTCAATTACAATCGTAATTGCCAAATGTAATTGTTCTGCAATTATATGTGGCTATTATAATGGTAATTGAGGTCTGTAGAAAGTCACGAGTGGAGAAAGTAATTAGTAATTGAATTTAGAATTATATTTTAATCGTAATTAGTAGATTAAATTTTGCCCAACTCTGTTAGAACGTGGAGGTGCAGGTTTAAAACGATTCGAGATGCTTTGAGTTATGCTAAATCGAATATTACGGATTATTGTATGTAGTGAGGACGTTATGCAGAGTTGTTGAAATGATTGGAAATTGCAAGTAATGAATTATCATAGGTTTTGATGATAAATAGTAATTAACGAGCAAATTCCGTTGACTTCTCCACATTGGTCGAGTCAAAATAATTATGTAATTGGCAGAATGGAAACTTCACTTTTTGTTAGAATTAACAGGAAGAACCGTTCATTTAAACTGTTATAAATTATAGAAGCTGCCTCGCGTAGCTGTGGCAAGCTACAGCTGTGAAACGGTTGAAGGTAGAGGAAAATTTCATGAGGTAAAATTGAATGGGTTTGGATTCTCTGTGTACATTCCGACATTCCTGTTATGAATTTACGTGCATACGCGCAGTTGCGAAGCGTAATTGTTTTTTAACAGAACCCCATATTTTCCAGTGCACCAACGATGTATGTAGCCTTTTTTTTCTCTATTCTCCACGAAATGGAATCAAGCAACTTGTGTCTAAAACATATTGTAATTTCAATTTTGCAAAGCAAAGAAAAATCTCAGTGTGACTAGTGATATAATAAATCATTGCGCATGAATATTAAAAATTTTTGAAAGGGTCATTTTACAAAGCACAGTACGTTATTTACAGACAGAGGGATTTCAGAATTGTGAAAGCCACTTTAAATTTTCTGAATGGAATTATGCCCTCTTTCACGAAAGACAAAAACCGTGACCTACATTATCCGAAATAACACAAGGTTATTTTAGCTATTTTGCATATATTTTTCGAAGACATTCTTTTGTAAATTCTTAACACATTTGACGCCAGGCTTTTCGAGGTGCAACGACACTTGGCACTTTTTACTTTTAGAACAGTGGTGGAAGGAAACATGCACGTACTTTAGGTAAAAATCTTCCAAATGTAACTTTATAATACACAATAATTCTTTTCTAATGCCAGTAAGTTAACAAAAATTGATAACATACTATATATATATTATATTTTTCAACTTTGCTGATTGTAAAATTATAGAAAACATTCGAGGTATCGCATATATTAAAATAATAATCCATTGCTCTAAACGTTAGTAGGTATTGTAGAAATATGTACTTCCCAATTCATTCCCAATTACCAAGTAAGGTTAATGTCCCAATTAGTGACCCTGTAAGATCTGCGCGAATGTTCTAACATATTTACATATTAAAAGTATTTATCGCAGTTACTCATTAATAGCCTATCATATGGCTGGTTCTATTCCAGTATGAAAAAGGCCCCTTCTTCATGATGAAATCGTTCGAATATAATTATTAATAATAAATATATTATATGGTGCAGGTGTACCTATTTTTGACCTTCAATTCTCTCTTCGTCCCAAATAGTGACCTATGTCCGACCGGATTATTGACTCGTACATAATGCGTGGAATATCGTGTCATTGATCGGGGCATGCAATCTAAAGTCCCATTTATGAAATAATTAGTACAAAACAAAACAATTTGCAGCAGTTTTAATGCTATAACCAGATTTGACAGCTGCCAAAGCATTTTCCAATTATTCTTGCGAATAATTTTTACAGCGTTTATATTCTTTAGTCTTTATTAGCCTTCTTTACTTATCGACGCTATGGTGCAAACTGACAAGCACGTAATATGGAAACATGACTTGGCATCTCGTGTCAATGATAGGAATTCATACATTTTACTAGTACCGATTATTGACCCCCATAATTATTATGAATTTAATAAAGGATTCAATGCAATTTTTTTAAATGGTAAATTTACAATTATTTTTTAACTTATTTGAATACATTTTTCTTACATTAATATACTCATGCAAGAAATACTTAATACCTAAAATTTGACCGTTCTTAAGTTCGGTAACAAGAAACTACTTTTTCACGGCTTTGTAGCTGACACACGTGAAAACATTTATTAATTACTTAATTATATGTTATGATACACATTATCGGAACCATCAGCAAGGTACTTTGAATATTCACGAATCGAATTCAATACTTTTAACGCCCGTTTCAAACCGGACAAAAAATCATATTTAAACATAAACGATAAAGTGTCAATAATTGGGACTGGGTCGCTAATTGGGACATTTACCTTAATCAAGCTTCTTGATGAGGTCACTTAGCCATTTAACCAGTCCCCATTTATCACCTGCTGTACCACACAAAAATATAAATATTTCTTAGAATACAGCATTACTTCCGTCTCCACTCATTCGAAATCTAAGCCCCCGAAGAACCTCAAATAAATTCAAACGCTGCAGAAGCCATCCTAGGGTTAATCCTTAGGCGACAGAGACGGAGTCCATTTCGATTTTTGACCTACAGCAGAATTTCCTTCGTATAATCCTCAGAATAACCTTTGGCTTTCGAACTTACCACTGTCTAAAATTCTTATTTACTTAAACCAGTGGCACTAACGAGCGATCAGTAACATAAGCACTATTGAGCGGGTTGAAACGGACCCTGGATCCGTCAGCTGAGGATTAAACAGGAGCATGGTGACCTGGTTTGGTCGATTTTTCCTGAAACACGTCCGCGTCCTCGCTAAATCGAGTACAAAAGCGCGGCTGTATAACGTAGGACATGTTCGGGTATGCTCTTCGTCATCCGAAGCTTCCTGCACGCAATGGGATCGTGAACGCGGCCGGACTGACCCCATTGACGCTCGCTTGCCAGCTGGGTCGGGCGGAGGTCTTTCGGGAGATGCTGGAACTGTCTGCACGGGAATTCTGGCGCTACAGTAATATCACCTGCTCGGCGTACCCCCTCAATGCACTCGACACGCTGTTACCTGACGGCAGAACAAGTACGTCGTAATGCTAATCGAATTACACGGTTTTGAGAATCGTCGTGCCCGGAGTTCGTCGTTCGGCAGCATGCTGAAGTAGCCACTCACTTTGTGACGTGCCTTCGTATAATTGTCAGGGTCCAAGGGCGAATCGTCCTTAAGTAGCTGTCAAGTAGCCCTCCTAATGCAATATAACCGACCCTACCCTCCTCTGATCTAGATCGGCGTTTCTTGATAAATTCGCCACGTTACGAACTGCTTTCCTATTCTTCTTCGCCTGTCACAGGATGATACTTTATTGAGAGGCGTGGTGGGAGAATTGTGGGCCACAAAATAAATGCGGGTATCTACTAGAACTTGCGCAACCGTTGCACGGCGGAAGGAGAACACTTGGAGAGTATGTGGCTGACAAATAAGTATTTTTTTTTATTTCGTGGTTAAGGTGCAGTTTTGTTACCTTTCACACCTGTGAAGTAGTTCAGTGTGACCTTGCTGCTAGTTTTTCATACATATTTTGTCGTTTATAAGTATTATGATTAAGACACCTGCTGCAGTTGCACGAAATGTGACATTCGGTATAGATTGAATACTTTTCATTGCTTTTATTTTCTGGCTTTAATTCAAAATGCTATATGAAGTAAAATTTATATTTTAGAGTTCTTCAATAATTTTGTAGTGTTTTTCACAATCATTTCACACTGATTAGATGTCCTAATACTTACGAACAGTATTATTGTCATTTTTGGGGGAAACCTACCGGGGTTGTTTAAATATATAAGTGTCGATTTTTTATTATTTGAAGCATTCTATCTGAGTACAAAGGTTTACAAGAATTTAAACAAGTGAAGGTCTGTGGGTGGCTAGGCTAGTGAATATAGAGAGTAAATTAATACAGAACTACCAAGTTCCAAATTTCCTTTATGACTTTTCACCGTTTGATGTTCATACCAAAATACAATTACATATTTCTGATGCATCAATACATTCTCTTTGTATTAATTGTCTTTTTAAACAATCGAGCTATTGCATATAAACGTCTGTAGTATGAGTTTCATTGCCATTTAACAATAATGGATAATACCACAATAATTCCTCCAAAGCCCCAAGAAAATCTTGCACCATGTAAACTTGGATGAGAATTTTTTGTAATTATCACATTTTTTATCCCCCGCATAATTGCATACGAGAAAAATTTAATGTTAAATCGACAGAACAATGATGATAAAATATTTCCACGTTCTGTGTTGTTTCCTTTTGGAAGAATTTGCGGTTCTCGTATTCCCAATTTCATTGCCAATGCTCTGAATGTTACACATGGATTATTTTCGAATGTTGGTTTCGATGTAGCATCACCGAAATTAAATGGGCGGCCTTACTGAGCTTCATGTTTGATATTGGTACATGAAACCAGCACGAAATTTTTTAAATCAATTTCTGCATTGGGAATCAGTAATTGTGCCTCTTCTGATATAAATATTCTGCTGCAGTTTGTGTAGCATTATTCCTTCATTGGAGCTCCAACAATATTACGTATCAACGCTGCTGCTGCATGTTACCAATTGTTTAAATTCAAATATATGTACAGTATAGATTTATCCTTTCTACAAATGTTGGTAAGATCTAGTTTTATGCAATAATATTTTATTCACAGGGACACAAAGATTCGTTAAAAGTTTGAATAAAAAATTATTCACTTATAACATTTTTTTCGAGTAACTTCCTTAAATTATTTACTTCTTTAAATTCTCATATAATGTAACTGTGGGAAAAATTGACTACGTCTATTAGATCTTCATAAAAGTACATTTCATAATATTTTTTAAGTTATTTTGCTTCTTCCCTTTGCTTTGCGCAGGATTTCGTTTATTTTCCCTTTAAGCCTCCACCTTAAGCTTCCTGCCTTTGGGCAGATAAAGATCTCTCTCCTCTTTTCTTCAGCTTCCTTTTGCGTGCAAATATTTGATATTCTTCTTTCCCCTTTTTCGACTTCAACAGGTTCTTCATTTTCCTCTTTTTTCTTAAAGTTCTAATAATTGTCATTCAACATATACATATAATACTGTTAATAATCGCGAACGCCTGCAATATCTAACATTAAGATCCTTGTGTTAGTAGGTATTTTTAAAAACATCATTTTTAAAAAAAAGTCCAGTTATTAGGAGAATCCTAAGATTATAATTTTTTGAAACTCTTGAGGAAGAATGATATTTTTTCTATCTAGTTATTAATTGAAATTGAACAAGCCACTTTATTTACTCGACAGATTTCTTTTTTTATTCAACACAACACCCAAAAACTACATGAATATTCCTGAACCTATATTAATAAAATACAATTTTGTTGCAGTAAGTAATGTCAGATTTTTATATTAAGCAGATTTATATTAAGAATAAGTTAAAAAATATAATATCTTCAACATTTTACTACTCTGTTCAACACATTTATTTATTCGCCACGTTTAATTAACGTAAAGAAACAAACGATTAATAAAAGCAACGAAGTGGGTAATGACGATATTTATTCTAATTCTTTAAGATTATAACAAGCAACTGAACACAGCACTACTATACAAAGTCTTATGGTATCAAAATATTATTTCCGCATAAAACATTTATCCGATTTAACAAATAAGAAACAACGCAGTCTCGTCGTAATTTTTATTAATTAAATTATTTTACCTTCTTTCCTCAAATTTTTCAATCCCTTTTAAATAGAACTCCAGCCTCTGAGAATGTATAAACTGCAGAATACCATTGCCAATGTCCCCTGCTCATTAACCTTTCGCTATGCAAAAGCTGATCCAGACGCTAATAAATAAAGGAACATCAAAGGGTAAAGATCAGTAGGGTATGGTGAATTAAATATCTCAACTTTAATCTCTAAAAGTTCATGAATCATTTATGCGTGACCCAGCAGTAGGTATCACGCAGACGAACAAATTTTCCTTCGATTAGGGAGGGTTGTGTTTCAATAAATTTCTGCTTGACTGCATCAGGTTGTGGTTCCCTTCATTCATCCTTTTTTTATCCACTGGAACCTTACAACTCTATTTAAAGTAGGGCTTCGCATACCCGACTGCCATATGTGACGTCCCGGCCCCACCACGGTATCGCGACTTAGTGTCGACGAGCGCCACCAGAGGTCTAATCTTCTCGCTGGTCCTAGTTCCCAATCTCAATTCATATATATACAAGTTCCAAATTATGCCCTCTGTGTCCCCGTGTGTGTCTAGAGAAGGGGCCGTCAGCTGTAGCCCTACTGATGAGTCTGGCTGACGGTCCCAAGACGAAAACGCGGCACCTCTTCTTTTCCTCCTCGGTCCCCCAACGCCATTCCACCCGCCCGCATAGTTACTTTAGGGATTACGGTTACGCCGGAGGCGACGGGGCAAGAAAGATTCCCTCTTTACGTTCCGAAATCAATCAACAATCATCACAATCTCGAATTCTGGACGTGACACATGCCAACCCTTTTACACCGACCAGATTATTAATAGTAGCCAGTGTTACTCCCCATTTCCCTCAACCCAAGGAACAATCATTTCGTACGTAATCGAACGGGAACTCAATATCTCCCGTCTAATTTCCATGGAATTCGTCTCGCGTGGCGGCGATCGCGGCCGCGCCAAGCTGTTCTGCATTTAAAGAGCGCCTAGGCAATCGGATTTCTGCCAAATTGTATCGAAGTTTCCGCCGCTTTCGAACCAGTGTAAAGTGGATCTGTATGCACCATCGACGAATTTTCTAGACGTCCCGGGTGATTCATAGGTCCTGGGGTCCCACCATCCTGCCGTGGAAGACGGTGTGCGAGGATGGCGTGGGCAAGGGGGGAGGTGGTGGGCGGAGGAAGCGGCGGGGAAGGGCGTAAGAAGGAAGACAAGGGAAAAGGGGGTCGTTGCAGGATGCAATTACGGCCATTTAACGAAGTTTCGAGATTAGCCGCGGACGCGGAGTTGGGTGCTCGCGTTTCATTTAGTTTCGGAATCCATTATCCCTTCAGCCATCCCTCTCCTTGCTGTCCTCTCCCCTGCCCCGCTGGGCCGCCACCCTGGTATCCCTACCATGGGCGTCTTTGCCACTACGCGACTGTCATCCGATGGGTTCCAACGACGGCTGAGAGACGAACGAAGTAACCGGCGGGGTGAGGGGTAACCCGGTGCCGCCAGTATATCAGAGGGGGTGAACTTTCAGCTTACTCCTTCCTACAGGCACGCTTAATTACTCTAAGCCAAGGCCAGCCACCCAGGGTCCGTCAGTTAGTTAGCCAACCAGTTCGCCGGTGAGCAAACCAAGTCGGCTACCCAACCGTGTCAAGACTGGCTCCTCTCTTTTTCTCCATTCACTGTTTTCCACCCCTCTCGCCTGCTCAATCTTTTTCATCGTTGGAGACGGTGAAAATATATAAAAAAAGGCAGAAAGGAAACGGAAGGAGAAGAGGGGATCAGGGACGACTCGGCGCTGAGCGATTCGGTTTTGAGGAACGGTATAATTCCAGCCGTAGAATCTTTCGAGGTTTTTCGCATCCCTCTGCCACTCTTCCTTGCGCTTTAGTCTCATCCCTGGATCCCCCAGTCGAGATGGGTTTTTGCGCTCGTCACCCTTGTCTCGCCTCCGTCCCCCCTTTCAAGGAAACGTTATGTGTACTTCCGGAACGGGCGCGGGATGAGATTTCTGAGGGAGTTCGAGGAAACAAAAGGAAGGATCAGAGGGTGGTCTACTGGGAACATAGTATTTCACGGTTTAGCTGTAAGAAAAAATGCGGAAGCTGGCTGCGTGGCGACGCAAAATTGGTCCGATAAAATTTCTGACGCCACCCCTTTCTGTCGGGATCCAGCGGATATCCATCGAGCGCGCGCGTTTATGGCTGACGACAGAGGTCTCTGATATAATCTGCAGCTCTATTACATCACTGCCGATCGACTTTTGATGTTCCCTGATGGGATTAAGCTCGGAAAGATAGCTTAAATCGATTACGAGGACACGGGCGGTCGCCTGCCTCCACTAAAACGTTAATAATTATCTGAGCAGAGCACTTAGGGATGATTATAAGCGATAACGGGGCAGCGGAGCGGCAAAGGCGAAATCGTTATTCAACTTCTCGGTTCAACGTCCGTTTTTGCGTACCGATCTGTCGTCGCGTCGATCCAGGCCGTGGGGCGGGAAGGGGACAACAACGGGCCATCAGGGAAAACTTCTCGGAGGTCTGCCCCCTAGAGTTAGATATAATTACGAGTTGCGGCGACGACCATGTACAGGTAAGTCTGTCGTGTGTGCGAACTTTGGGATCCCTGTCATCCAGGCCTGGGATTTTGTCACGTGAAATCGGAGATCGGACGGTCGAACGTGGCCAGCTGTTCTTGGATGCGTTTTTTTCACGATTCGGAATCTTGTGACTACAGGATGTCTCAAATGTGCACGATGTATGAAAAGTAATGGTTACTGCGTTCAGGAGTGAATCTGCCACTTTGGTTCGGTGGATATTTGTAAGAAGTTGGGACAAAATTGTTTGTAATATTGAAAATTAATGTTAAATTTTGTTCTCATCAACCTGCTGTAGTTTAATGAGAAGAAGACAAGTTCAAATGAAACCGTGTGCCGCAAAAGAAAGTTTTCTGACAAATGTCCACTGATCCAGTGGTGTAGGTGTAGATTCATCTGTGAAAGCAGTGCCCATTACTTTTTATACGCCCTGTACAAGAGTAGGTCCAACTTAACGGAACGCTTAAAGGGAATGAAAAGGCTTAATAATGTTGTGGAAGATTGAAGATAACAGGGTTGAAACAATATTTCTGAATGTGATTGTATAGGGCGTTTCAAAATTCCAAGTAAAATTTCCAAAACACGGAAGGAGCGGTAGAAAGAGTTTAGTAGTGTAATTTGTGTTAGAACCTTTATACAGGGTGCTGCAAAATTAAAATTGGTAATCTCAATATTTAACAGAGTTTATGAAAAGGAAAGACTTATACAATGAAATATGATGCTGTTTGTTAAAAAAAGAGTAGATCGGACGTACTAGACAAGATACAAGGAAGTAAAATAGTCGTACGTGTATCTACAGGTTGTTCTATAATTAAATACAAGTTTGAGTGGTTAATGGATCTTATAAAAAGAAAGAAGAAATATTTCAATAGACCACGTGCAAAATTGAAATGAGATTGGCGCTAACACATACCATACCGTTTAAAAGGGCGTTATTACAGAGTGTTTCAAAACAACCTCCAATTTTATCTGTTAACGAAACAAAGTCAAATAGAAAACTTCGCTTCGTTGTTACAACGCGTACGTATAATAAACGAAGCAAAATTCAATTATAATTATGAAAAACAGGATTTAAATCATAGCTATAGTTTGGGGATCCCTCCTGTTCGATAGGTGCTCAAACAGAAGAGTTAATTAAAAAATTAAATAAATATAAACAATGTCTACCACTATAGTCGAATTAACGAAAGAAGGCGCCTAGGCGGCCCGTAGGCCGGCGCGCGTGGCTCGGGAGAGACCCAATGCCTGCTCCGTACTTCGTGCGACGTTGCCACGTTGTGCAGCAGATCGGACGTCTCTTTCTATCTTCAAGCGCAACTGTGCCTCTCTCACTCGCTCGATGAAACAGATTCCTTCATCTACAAGTCACTCCACGCCAAATCGATCACATTTTTAGAGACTTTGATGAGAACGCAATATGTATTTTGTGAATCACGGGAAATTATGGAAACATATTTTTCACAAATAATCAACAATTAAAGGAAGGTGATAGTTTGTATAGACCTGATCATCATAAAGATAATGTCATTGGCCAAGAGTGGGTTAATGAAACTCTTCATCGGTTGATAACAGCTCATGCTGACGTTAATTTTCAAAATTCCATGCTCGAAAGTAGAATATTTCGTACGTGAAATTTGCAAAATAAAACTTTGGTTATAATTTTCAAAATTACAAAATTAATTTTTCCATATAAAAAAAGAGTATTAGAATAGCCCGCACTTTCTGGATTAAAATGAAAAAAAGAATGAATTCAATACGATAAAGAGTTTCCGGGATAAAAATTCACAAGTACAGCTCGGTTTCATGAAAATAGGCAAAAATTGAACAAATTCAAAACCAGCAAAGTTATGAATGAAATCCTTTCCTATATAATATTTAAGTTTCAACAAAATAAAAAAAATAAATAAAAAAAGGTATGACGAACCTGTACAAAAATTAAAATAAAATGATAAAATTTACTGTATTCTGTTAAAATACACGTAAACAGGATGCTTCACAATTCTATACACACGTTTAAAAGATACTCAGTATTAATATAATATTATAATGAACATATATGAGAAAGTTAACTATTTCTGAGACACTGGTCTCTTCTTGCTAGCCAAGAGTTCTTTATACGATAAAACAGCAGTGTATAATAACTTACGTTTCGCGAATCAGCGTGCTAAAAACTAATAGGTAGATGGATATTTCTTGTTACGGATATGCTTTGTCTACATATCCCCTGGTATTTGTGGTTTACCCATCTCTTCCATTTCCAGATCATTTACCTGAGTAATCATCGCGTTTCCTTTTATTCCCAATCCTCCAATCACTCCATTTCTCGTCATTTAAAAAGTTCAGATTTCTCTAACCATTGCAGATATTACTAGGAATCTCTGGCTATTTAAACACTTTTTTGAAAACGCTGACTTTACAGAGTAATACTCCACCAATTAAGAACGCTTCTTCTCTCAGGAACCATTAGTTTTCAAACTTAGGTATATTTCTTAACCTTTCGATGGGGAATGATTTACCAACTAACTGAATGGCAATAATTAGAATGAAATATTATATTCGACTCTCATCTTGGTATAGTCGAAAGTCTTTATTTTCTTTTAGAAACGATACTAATAAGAGTTTCTTGACACTGGCGACAATTTGTGGAAGGACAGTTTAGTTGCTCACGAGAAACGCATTGGCGTTTATGGAAGCATGCACATTTAATGACACGACTGTACAGTGAGTCACTGTCAATGACGTTTTTGTTTTGGACGTTTAACAATAGAATACCGCTTGATCTATCTCTCTATAGTTTCTGATCTTCTAACAATAATAATGACCGTACGTGTACTAGCAATAAAAATGTCCTTCCGTGCATTGAAACGTACACAATGGCGGTCGACTAAAAACATTCAAAATGTAATCCAATTTTTCAAAGCGATAATTTACTTGTCCCCTTATAAATGAGCATTGCGTAATTCTATGTATAGCGCAAATACTTTGTTAATTATATTGTGTATATTGTAAATTTGACCACTTTATAAAAAACTCATACATATATAAAAAATGGCGGTCGAAGAAAATGGCATTAATCATACAAAATGTCATGCAAATCATACTACTTTTACATAAGGAATACAAATTGCTTGTGTAAAAATAGTCCGATTTGCATGACATTTGGTATGATTTTAATCGGGAGAACGCCAGGAATCCATTGGTGTCACTTCCATACCGATACGATAAAGAATAAAGAATTTTTTAATACGCTGAAATGAATATTTCACATTTTCACTCTGGACTGCGGACTGTTTCAGAAATAAAATAATTCTTTATACTTTATCGTATCGATATGGAAGCGACACCGATGGATCCCTTGTGTTTTTACGATGAAAACCATACCAAATGTCATGTAAATCGGACTATTTTCAACGAAGTTAGCTTGAAATTATGCAAACCAATTTTTCATGTAATTTCCTTCATTATGCTCCGAATTGCGTCGTTGATGGTGTTAGTTTCATCGGCGAAACATAAGGAATCGATTGGCACCGTTTTCGCAGAGATCTGATGAGAAATGCGGAAACGGGACATTTCGCAGTTCTTAATAGGTACTCCAACCTCTTCGAGGGTCGAAATCCATAAAATTAGGAGAGGCACCACGGGGGGTTGACCTCGCCATGGGGTACCAGGCGGCATTTCTTTGAGAGGCGCACCGAGAGAATTACCCTGTATTTTGTGCGGACTTTAGTTATTTTAATTGATTTTTCATTTCGTTTTGTATGCTGTCTATTCTATTGTTTTATATTTTTGTAGATCGATAAATATTAAATGAACTAAAAAATTGTACGGATTTTAGTTAATTTAATTTTTTTTTATTTGGTTTTGTATAGATGAACATTTCTAAAATAAGTATAAATTATTTTTTGTGAAAATTCGAAAACCGGTTCAACCGGTTTTTTCAAAAGTCGGTTTTTGTATAAACCGTAGTCGCAAATATTACAATATTAGAAACGTCGAAGCAAGTTTTGAAAAAATTGTACGTAATAAAATTGTACGTTCTATAAAACCAGCATGTATTTTTAAAAATCAGTTTACGGCCTTCAATTTTGCAGTCCTATATAGTCTTTCACTCATAGTGGATGTATCCAATATCGGTTCTTGCGTATTTCCTTCCTTTCTCGCATTCCGAGGACACAGATCACAGCAGCCTCTTCGAAACCCATTGCAAGACTGAGTTGGAAACAAAAAGTTCTGTCGCCAAGTAGGTACGCTTGGGCACGGCAACAGAGCTGTTTCGCTACTTTACGCGATCGACGGCGGCTAAACTATCGCACAACAAATTTCTGCGAATGCGCCAAAGCTCTAATTGTATGTAATTCTCTCTATTGTACTTTAGCGTCCTCGAAACACGGGTTGAGTCTGAGTATTTTTTTTTTAGATAGTACAAGCCACACGTTGTTCAAACTTGGCATATGTCTTTATCCATTATTTAGTAATGTTTTAGAATTTTTACAGCTAGAAAGCTGATGTACATTGGCGTCTGTACATTCCTTGCGGAACTATGTTTTTGAAGTCACCGTGCTTTATATATCAAAATGAGTTGAACCAATTGATTTCAGCCCTTGGTATTAAGGGGTCATGCTCAGTCAGGAGGCCGAAAAAAGGGTGGTCATTGGAAATTGTTTACTCAAAATCTATACCACATTTCTCAAAAAATCTTTTTTCCTTTTAAGGATTGCATCTGGTACCGTGCATCGTTATTTTTTTATTTAAAAATATTTATCAATAACTATGTTATTGTCCATGACTGCTCTTCTGCTCCCTGCATCTTCACAGCTACCCTATACAATATACATACTCCCACGTTCATGGAACGTTTTATTTCGCCTTGACACTTGTGTGGGCGTTAATATAATTATTGATACCAGCCACAAATGACCATTGAATTTGACAGAAGCGAAACATATCGAATTGACCGCTTTCGCAACAGCCTTCAAACTATCCGGCCCGACATCAAAGTGGCTATCAAATTAATATGCACGGTATCGCTACGCATTAAATATCCCATTCATTGAGCATAATAATTGGCGTTCCGATGTCTCGCTAAATAATTACGTCGAACTCGATGGAAAAGCCTCGGCCAACGGTTCGGTCGTTCGTGAAGGTACATGCAAACTGAATGGAAGTTTCGATGCTTCGACGAGAACGCGGATATTCGTTGCAATTTTGCTTGCACATCTGAAATTCAATTTCCCGGCCGAGAGCTGTGAGAGAGGGAGGGCGAGGGCTTCCTATCAATGCCGCCGCAGACCGAAGAGAGAAGGGCGGAGATTGACAAGAGACGCACCGACCGTTAAAACGTTTCCTTGAAAACATCCAATGGAACTCGGAACTTCCCTGACGCTTTAAGCCGCCGTGAAAGCAGCTTCCCTTAGGTCGTCGAGTAATTAAAGAGTCTGAGAACGTGATCGACCCCGTGGACCGTCGCTAGGAATTTGACGCGGCGGGGTCTGCAGGCCTCGCAAAAACAGAATCGATCGATGCATGTCGCAACTTTGAGAAACTTTCCAAACGAACCCTTAATATTTCATGGCGAAGCCAGCTGAGCAAACTTCGATAATCAATACCGGTGACACGGTTTAAGGTTCATTGGCCCGTTGTGCGATATTTGTCACCTACCCAAAATTCCCAAACCGTTGTGCTCTATGCGACAGAAGCTTCTCGTTTGGCGACGAACGAATATAATGCTCAAACAATTAGAGGGTCGCTACTGTGAAAGGGAGGAGGAACGTGTTATAGGCTTGATAGATCGACACGTTATTAGTGCGATACTGTGAAAAAGATTGAGTTTAAGGTAATCACTAATCAGAGATGTACAGAAGCAGGGGTGGGTATAAAAATGAAAGTGAAACAGGGAAAAATCAGAAGTGAAGGGGTCTGGGTTAGGTCTGGGTTAGGTCTGGGTTAGGTCTGGGTTAGGTGTGGGTTAGGTCTGGGTTAGGTAAGGGGAAAAACAGGGAATGTCCATTTTTAGTGATTCCGCCATGTATAACGTATTTTGTTGGTGGCAACTGGGGCCACACAATTGTCGAATCACAGAGTGTTATAAAGTAGAAACGTCGACATAAGACAACGTTAAGCATTTGGTTACTGGTTAAAAACAGGGAATGTCTACCCTCCGCTGCAAGGAAACAAGGAATGTCCATAGTCTTCCTACTTGTGCTATGTATTTCTGATTACCCACACAGCACCGTAACATTGCAGCAACATCTCTGCAGTGACGCCGTGCAAGATTGCAATGTTGCACCATAACATTGCAGAGACGTTGCAGGTTCAGTCTTATGTCCGCCTTCGCAATATTGCAGGTGTGTATTTTTGCAAAGTTGCACTGGAAGACGTGCCCTCGAAAAATTATTTAAAAAAAACAAATAGAAAAATCTAATCGCATCACCTTGAAGGTTCTTCGAAACAATATTACACAGTTCGACAGCCATCTGGACTTGTAACATTCAATAGCTGTTTCTTATAGGTTTTCGTGCGCTGAAAACGAATCCGCAAACCGTTTGTCGCCATCACCCTCAGTTTTTGAGAAATTCGATTTTGAAAAAAACTGCAAATTTTCGACTACGAACATTTTTTATGTCGAAACGGTAATAGTTATTCGGTTGCTCGTTGCGACAAATTATTCTATGAACCCTCCCGCAAACAACGATATAAGTTATTATTGCACTATGAACACTTAAATATGTTTAAACAACGATCAAAGGGAAAAGGACACCCGAAATTCACCCATTTTTGCAGATATATTTCAATTTATTTTGAAAACTAAGGGTCTGGGAGAAAATCTGACCATTCCACGCGATACAGCAGACAGTTTTCCTTCGGAAAGCGTCAACAGAAGTGGTAAGTCTCGTTTTGTTTTCAATACAGAAGCGAAATAGTTTGGCAAAACACGCGAAGCCGACAGTGGTAGTCAACGGCGGCACGCGATCCACTGCCGCTCAGCGTAATACAAACGCTTAACGCGCGTGACTACCACTGTCGGTACCGCGCGTTTTGCCAAACCATTTCGCTTCTGTATTCAAAACAAAACGAGACTTACCACTTCTGTTGACGCTTCCCGAAGGAAAACTGTCTGCTGCATCGCGTGGAATGGTCAGATTTTCTCACAGACCCTTAGTTTTCATAATGAATTGAAATATATCTGTAAAAATGGGTGTATTTCGGGTGTCCTTTTCCCTTTGATCGTTGTTTAAACATATTTAAATGTTCATAGCGCAATAATAACTTATATCGTTGTATTCGGCAGGATTCATAGAATAATTTGACGCAACGAGCAACCGAATAACTATTACCGTTTCGGCATAAAAAATATTCAAAGTCGAAAATTTGCAGTTTTTTTCAAAATCGAATTTCTCAAAAACTGAGGGTGATGGCGACAAACGGTTTGCGGATTAGTTTTCAGCGCACGAAAACCTATAAGAAACGGCTATTGAATGTTACAAGTCCGAAAAAAAGTCAAAATTTGTCGAACTGTGTTATCTATAACAGAAACGAAATTTTGATCGATCCACTAACAACGAAAATACTGAAGGTGGTCACGTCACGCGGTTCACCTTGTATATAAATAAGATAGATTAACTGTCCACAGAATGACAAGCAATGCCAGATAAGGCGACATTGTGTCCCTATTTGTTCCCGTTACTACGCCATAACGAATGTGCTAAGAAAAACGACAGAGCACTCTCGCAGACTAAATTATTTTCTAAAGCGTCAGGAGTCGACGAAAAGCGCCGCAGCACACTCGCACGGCGTTCATCTCTTTTAACTCGTGTAATTGTCCTCCACGCGAAAGCAAGGCACAACTCTCCAAGTTCCGCCCCGCTTATACGTTACCCACACTGTCTAACAGCCTGGTACCTACTCGCATTTATGGGCGCGCTGAAATTCAAACGCGGCATCGAACTACCATTAGCTGACTTTCGGAAGCTCCGGCTGCAAGTTCGGCCGCGAGATTAACGAGTGCCCGTTGAATTCTTCGCGCGCGAAAGTAACATAAAGTTTTATCTTTACATGCAGGAAAGTTTAGCACCGCACGTGGCGCGGCTGCGGAAAAAGCAGGCTCGAGGGGGCAGGGGCAGCAGGAGCTGGTGCATCTGATATATGTGTGTGTGGATATATACACGCACACCGCGCTAATGCAAAACCCATAATTATCGCGGCCGAGAGAACCCTAAAGTGATGTTCCATTAACCGCAAATGGTCCTCTCCGAATTTCTATTTCAGACTGGAACTCCGCGCTATTTATCATTCTGAACGGTACGAAGGAGGAGCACTTGGACATGCTGGACGGTGGTATTATTCAGCGATTACTCGAGGAAAAATGGAAGACCTTCGCGCGGGTAAGTGCGTCCACGTGACAATATTCTCGCTCGTTTCTTCACGGGACATTTTTCACGGCTTTACCTCAGTCGTGCAGCCGCGCTCTCCGCCCGGCGGAAAATGCCGGCGTATCCGTTCCGTTAAAAATTCGACCCCCGCTTGCCTGTTCGAAGGACAAATAATGCCTCGGGCGTGGATCAATCAGCGAGCCACGGAGGACTTTCCGCCCGAGCAGATTAGCAGGCATATTATGACGGAGTGTTCTGCGATATCAGTGCCTCATACATAATTAGCATGTGCAATGGACTTCGCCGTACTGTAGATCACTGGCTGACACAGGTGGCGCTGCTATCGCCTCGCTGTTATTTTAAAATGTTTTTAGTAGCTTCTTGCTCGATATCCCATGTTTGTTCCTGCGATTAGGGGGGAAGATGAGGATGGGAGGAAGCGAGGAAAAGGAAGCAGATTATTTTCTTGGGGGGGAAATGTCGGGAAACTTCGCAAGCTGCGAGAAAATTTTAGGAACAATGTAGTGAGTCGCTGAATTATTGGTCCAAGTAGAAACTTCGTAAAGCAATTTGAAATCAAAGGTTGAACAATTTATTGTTCCTAATTTTGATTTATGGAACACATTGTTTATACACTGTTGCTCAGAGAATAGTAGACTACAATGAGATTGTTTTATATAAGAGGTAAATGAAAAACGAAATAGATGGAATTTAACACTCTTCGACCCTTTTCATTTTACAAAATTATTAGTGCAGATCGTAGATTCAATGATAACAAATGAATGGAATTTGTTAGCATGCTCGTCGTATGTCCTTTAATATTGTGAAGACTTTATACTAGGCCGAAAAATTGGTAATTTTTTGTACAAAAACGGTTCGCCAAATTAATTTGAGGTTTGGCGGGCTGTTTTATTGTATCGTGAACTATTGTTCTGAATTTTTGTGTGACAGTGAAAAAAAAATATGGGAGATACAGAGAGAGCGTTGAAAAATAATCGGGTGTCCCTGGCGTTGACGAAAAGTACTTTAACACGTTCCGTGCGGTACCGAAAATAGTTGACCGTCCCAAGTGGCGGAAATAGATTTTTGTATAAAGTGTACCCGTTTATGCTACTCTCAGTAACCAATATGCTAATTTGATGGACCAGAATACCGCCAAGTTCTATACTTCTTTTGTTATGAAAGAAAATTGGCGCAAAATTGGATAGCAAAAATTAAAGGTTTAGACCGTTCAGTCTGAAAACTCTCTATACTGCTCAATACATTTTTTGTTTTGTGCTGGTTCATCAATTTCAAGCTACATGTGTATAAAATAAAACGCCGTATCATTTTTCTGATTCTGGTTACCTGGTAGATAAATATAATGCACACCAACGGACGACGAATTTTGCGCGGCGCGGTGGTCGATCATGCATAACTACTACATTTATGGTTCAAAATAAATAAAAAAAAAACTGCGGTTTCTTCAAAAATGCATCCAAACATGGTCCGAATTTCAGAGGAATCAAATCGCTGATTTCTTAAAAAAATAATCTCAAATTTTGCTATGATTTTAGCCCCAAATTAGCCCCTTATTATAATATTTTTTCCTTCCGCAATAAACGTTCTACATAGTTCTGGTTTTATACATTTCTTTACTAATATTTTACTAACACTTTCACGTCGTTACATTAAAAACTGACAAATATTTTCTATGTCAGACGTGTTCATGTGCGATCACTTTCACAAATTCCTCCCTTACAGTTAACATGATTGCGCCTGTTATATTCATCTGAAATAAAAAAAACTACTTTTATTCTATTCAGTAAATTTTCCTTTGTCGTCCCTACCTCAGTCATTCATTAATATCGAAGAGTATCAACAATATTTCCATGTTTTATAATAGATAAAAGAAAAAAAATGGTTAAATGAAACTGTCTCCTTCAATGGATCGCCATTTTTTTTTCTCTTCAATATTAATCAATGACTAAAGTAGAGGCGATAAAGGCAAGTTTACTGAACAGAATAAAGGTAAATTTTTTATATTTCAGATAAATACGAGGGGCGCAATCATGTTAAAGTGAAGGAGGAATTTTTGAAAGTGATCGCACACGAACATCTCTAATTACTGTAATTTTCCATCGAAAGAGTGGCGCTTATGAAATTGTGAAAATGACAGAAAGGCCCTTTAGTACCTTAAAAAACGTCATAAGAATATATTAACATAGTAGGGCTGTCGACAACAAATGTATTTGCAGCAAACAGAGGCATTGAATGCAACAAAAGAACGTCTCTTAGCTCGAAAAGTAAAAAAGGTCATAGAAACAACGCTGCTGAACTGAATACAATGCTTGAACACTTTTCTGAAGAAACCATTCCTTATGAAATACCACAAAGAGTGCTTAGCCGGCATCATGATAATGGCGGCGTCGCGAGACGGAAACCATAAGTACTGTTTACAGAAATAAACAGAGTGTGAAAGCTGGCCAAAAAGATACCTCAAAAATGCTATTAACATTCATTGTAATATTACATTTTGCAATAAAAGCCATTTGAATTCTAAGAATCACATGATTGCGTAAAGACATACACGGAAGAAAAGTCTTCAGCTCAAAATATCTGTTTCTGGCAATAATTCTGTATAATTCTAATATCAACATGAAATGTCATAACGTGAAATTTATTAAATTTAAAATATTGTCCACTATATAGAATCGAGTTACGTAATTTTTTCCCAAATAAAATTAAACGAAATAATTCATTCCCCAGTTTCTAATGAACACCCTAATTTCATGCATCATTTCATAACTTAAAATTATTTCTCGACAACAATTATCTTTAGAGTTCCGTAGGCATTACAAAATCCGACACAAAAGATATCCGCAATAACATAATAATCATCGTGAGCCATCGTTTCGTTACCTCAGGTGACGTGGCGAAGCAAGTCACGTTGGCCAATGTGACTTAATCAATGGGAAGCAAACTGCGTTAAACCAAGCCCAATGAACAAATATCAAATATGTACTCAACGTACTCGGCCTCGAGTATTGACTATTTTTCTTGCGTTGAAAATATCAAGTACCTACGCGTGTAATAATAATCGACATACGTCAGCCGTCCTAATTGTTCGCGAGCCGCTGGGTAAGAGGGCAGACGAAAAAGAATTTGGTCGCGCAATGCTTATCAATGCGCGCGCATGTCAAATTATTCCTGTGATTACTGAGTGACGTCGAGTAGACCTCGAGTGACTTGGAGCGATTGTCGTCGGGCGTCACGCTTGGACGATCGAGTGGCGATGATGGGGGTTCCCTGCCAGCCTGAATAAACCGGCGATTTATTTCGATATGCACCGCGGTATCGGTGATCTCTGAATGATCTGAGAACGATGGCCGTCGATGTCGTGTTCGCTCGAATTGATTGCAATTGCGAGAGCGCGTCCGAGAGCCTACCAGGCGAGGCAACGACCGAACATTACAAGGTGATTCCCGCGCAGCGCCTGTCAAAGAGATGCAGCTTGGTACCCCGTGACAGGGTCAACCCCCCGCGGGGCCTCATCAAATTTGATGGCTTTCGACCCTCGAAGGGGTTCGAGTGCCTATTAAGAAGTGAGAAATCTTCGAGTTCCGCATTTTCGTATGATTTTCGCCGGAAAAACATAAGGAATTCATCGGTGTCACTTCCATATCGATACGATTAAAAATGAAGAATTATTTTATTTCTGAAACAGGTATGATTCCTTGGCCGACCGCAGCAAATTGAGGTCGGCGCCCTGCAGTCCGGGGTGAAAATGTGAAATTTTCACTTCAGCGTATTAAAAATTCTTTATTCTTTGTCGTATTGATATGGAAGTGACGTCGATGCATTCCTTGTGTTTTTCCGATGAAAACCATACCAAATGTCATGTAAATGGGATTATTTTCAACGAAGTTAGCTTGAAATTATGGAAATCAATTTTTTATGTAATTTCCTTCGTTATGGTCCGAATTACGTCGTTCTTGGTGTCAGTTTCATCGGAAAAGCATAAGGAATCGATTGGCGTCGTTTTCGCAAAGATCTGATGAGAAATGCGGAATTCGAAGAGTTCTTACTTCTTAATAGGCACTCCAACCCCTTCGAGGGTCGAAAGCCATAAAATTCGGTGAGGCACTGCGGGGGGTTGTCCTCGCCACGGGGTACGAGGCGGCACCTCTTTGAGCGTCATGATTTATTGTTCTGAAAGTTGTAGTTATTTATTCTTCAGGATTGTAAATGTTCTCCGGGCGTGGTCAATACACAATAACCAGTAGATATCCTCACAAACGGAAATTAATCGGAGATAAATACGGCAATTCACTGTTACTAGAAGTTATTACACATTGAACATTCAAAAAGCAATAAACAAAATTTATTTCAGTAGATATTATGCTAACAAACACCTGTATACTTATGTGACATTCGTGTTTACGTTGTTTCCAAAATTTACCAAAACTTTAATACTTCACAGTCAACTGACAAGTTCCCATCCCATCAATGTGTCAGATGATAGTATCATGATACACTGTTTACTTTCTAAGTAATCTAATCTTGTATTCAAATTCTGTTTATAATTCGAAACATTTGAAGGTAATGCGTTACACGTTTCATTTAAAAAGAATGATGGCCCTTAACAGAAAGATGGGGAGAGGGATTACTGTCAGATGCATTTTCCATACAAAATAGGAAGAAATGATATCTGTAATGTTTTATTTGTCTCCTATTTTTGAAATTGTTTCAGCATCAAAATCGAAGTATTCAGATTAATGAGGCCATGAAAATTTGTTGTAGACAATTGTAGCAAAGATTCCAGCAAATCTATTTATATCTATTTCGACCTCTTAACATACACTCTTTTATGTCTTTTTTTCTTAAGGGGCAATTCTCGTGTAACAGACCCAAAAGCAATTTATATATTTTGTTACCTAATTTACTTTGATTTTTTAACCCAATTTAAAGGAAAACAATGAAAAATTAATAATTAATAAATAATAAGAAGTATTGACATAAAGAAAATTTCTCCAAGTTTAAAGATGCCTTCTTCCATCCCAAAAGAGTTTAATCGAATATTAACAATAGTATTTTCAAAAAGAATTCATAAATATCAGTTATTTTCGGGGCTGTTGCACGAGAATTTCCGCTTAAGGGAGCTTTAAAATTTTTATTCCCATGTTCCGTTTCAAACTCAAGCAGCAGATAGTGCAACGATGCTTCGAATGTCAATGTTCTCGCGAAAAATGAGTATTTACGTAGCATGGTCAATGGAACTTCCTATACATATTCGCGTGGTACATGAGATGATAATAACAGCAGAGTATCCATGACATATCCCACTTATAGCTCTAATCACGACAACGATTAAACCGCATACAAGCGTGAAATGACCAATTACGCTGTGATATTGTACACACGCAGTATTGTAGCACGATTTTAGTATAATTAATCACGAAGCCCATTCGACGATTGGTTGGACGGTCATCGCGCGCATGCGTGGACGCGAGTAGCCGGCCCCACTCTAAAATAGCACCGCTGGTAGACAGTTTCCTCGCCACCCTGCTTCTTGCATTGAGAACATCTGATGGAAAAAAAATCCCATCGTATGTATGTTTCTATGGGGAGACTTTCTTTATTCCAACTGGTAGGCAAGTATTGGTAGTAAAAGCAAATTTCAGAAGGCCTGTAGCAAAGGCAATAAACGTCAAATGTCAGTGAGGAGTTAAGGTAGGCCCTCGCTACGCTTCGCCTCGTCCACTTTATTCTTCCTACGCTTTCCTTGTGCAGTTTAACAATTTGGCTCACACTGCGCCTAACCTCGGTGCGACTCCGATCCGCGGAATCTTCCTCAAGAATATTTCGAGGAAGAGAGGCGAGGCGTGGTGTGAGTGGATGCAATGCCACCGCACAGGAAGAGAGGTTCTCTGAGCCACTGACCAAACACACGAACCGAGGCAAGCTCAGGTAATTTACGGTACGGCAAAACCGAGGCGACCCGAGCCTAGATGCGAGTGCGAAAAGAAATTACGTCGAGACGAGGCGTAGTGAGAGCCTACCTTTAGGAGCATGCCTATTCGATAGATCTTCAAGGTCATTTCTCTGGAAAATAGAGCTTCGCACGACAACAAATTATTCTATCATTCCGACCTATTTGAAGCCATAGAATCTAGGTACATCATCTCACTTGTACCACGATTCTTGGTCCACGGTATATGCGCCTGGCGGCGACTCGTGAAGCGATTAGGCCGCGTGCTATGTGCATACGTCTCTCGTCGTCGAAGGGTTAAGAAGACTCTGTTCTTTTCCCCATGAAAGTTACAGTTCTTAAAGCGACTGATCATCCTGGCGTTTCACCTGACGTCACTGTCGCTGGCCGTGTACCTGAGGCCCGCCAACGTGGACGCAGCTCTCCTGAAATGGCCGGAAGAGATCACGGAAGTTGGCCGCACGATATCGGAGTGCGTCACCGTGATAGGCGTGCTGGGTTACATCCTGGCGCAACTAGGCGGCGAGATCATCAACATCGGCTTTCTATCGTTTCTGAAACAGCTGGTACGTTCGGATCTAGTTTCATACTGCACATCTCTATTCTATCGGCACGTCCGTGCCAGGATACGATCGCGAAATTCCCCGTTGTTCCGCGGCTCACGATGACTGGCCGATATCTGGCCACGCTGACAGAGAGGGAAAGACGGGAGCAATTTCGAATCCTTTGAATCGTGGCACGAGCGCCAGAGGTCGAGCAAAACCGACGGCTAGTGAACTGTAACGAATGATCGCGGGTGGTAACGAAGGAACGCGATCTTTCGGCACAGAAAACACCGTGTTCCTGGATCGGATGGGCTTTTTTTCCTTAGCCGCCCGCACGAAACTCCGATTACGCTACGGAATTAAGCAACGCGAGGGTTTCGAAGTCTGCTGCTGCACAAATTAATTCAGTTATGTCTGGGGGTATTGTACGAAGTGCATGCACCGAGTTTTTGATCAAATTAAGGAGAGTAGGTACTTGTAGTATATTTATCTTTTCAGTATTGCACTCCCAATATTTACTATACTACTTCAAAATACAATATGTTGTTACTTAAGTCTCATTTGGTATTAGCGTTGGGAAAATATTATTACGTATTTGTTGGGACATAAAGTAGATACTAACCACTGTATTAATCACGTGGCATTGAAAGATGTGCACACTATGTAGATTTTTGGACGGTGCAATAAATATTTTCAGTAATGTGTGAACTACCACTAGTGATGTGGGAGGTGCTAGGAAACGACACAATATATTTTTTGTCACATTTTATAGAATTCGATTAGAAATAAATGATTTCTTCTCAATCTTTGGGAGCAGGGCAATATATAGGTACATTAGGGTGGCTCTTATTTTCGACTTTTGAATTTTCTTCGCGGCACCTACCAGAATAGTTCCAATTAATAAAAAGAAATCTGTGTAAAGTTTGAACTCGACCGGGTAACGGGAAAAGGTGCCCCTGGACCCTTGAACATTTAAATAATTATTTAACAACTCGCAAAGTCGATTTTACATAATATCCTCCAAGTTATTGATTAAATAAAAAAATATGTCAAATAAAAGTAGAAGATCCAGACAAGGAGTATCTTTCATTTTTGTATTACTTTTTCTCGCCGCGACAAACGGGTTTCGAAAAAAGTCCGAATAATGAAAAAAAAATTATTTTTCAAATTTTGGAAGTTTAAATCCTTCTCGAAAAAATTGTAATTTTTATTTTCGAGGACTATTTTTTTAAACATTTAAGGCGGGGTATATATCGTTTTACAGTGACTCACAGCCATAATCGTGCACTATTTAAAATCGCATAACACTTTTTAAAATTGGTCTAAACGACTTGAGTTTTTTTGAGAAGCTAGAAGGATTAGTTTGCTAAGTGACGTGTTTCGTCGTTTTAAAAAAAATTAACCGAGCTAAAAAGCAAGAATTAAAATAATTCACACCAAAACACCCTGTGTCTAATAAATGCTTAGAGTCGACGCGTATTCGTTGAAAGCAAATTTTCTATCAAGATTCACGAGGGTGGAGTATAACGTAAGACACAAAGTACAATTGGGTTAAGCGTGCGGGGGCCATGAAGGACTTAGCACCTCGGAAATTAATTTACTGCGGTCTACATCATAAACTGGGACACTTGCACAGTCGTATACCACATTTGCTTGATTAAGGATCCCTTAACCCGTTACTTACCCCTATCTAATTTCAAAAAATCCTAGGACGGTTCGTGGAATAGAAGCACAAAATCTGCTACCACGCAGAACACGCTGCTGGCACAGAAAGAACTTGCGCTGACATTATAAGGATATTTCTACCTTCGACAGTCGACCTGTGCGTAACGGGCGAGAAACAAAAATGCAACAGGAAATTGCATTTAAATTACAGCCATTTATATAGGTATTCACCATCCAACCGTGTTTTTACTTGCACTTATTACTTATTATTTGACACCTCCTCCAAATTAGCCCTCAGATACTAATTCGTCCAAGCATCAGCCATGTTCATATAAACATATGCCCTAATTGACCTTGTTCTCGATTTATAGCCATTTTTTAAGTGTTCGAAATGGCCACCTTCACCCCGATTGCAAGCCTGCAGTCGTTGTGTTACAGATTTTCGAAAAAAATATAATAAATGTGTACCTTAAGGGGTAAAACAAACGAAATTTTTTTTTCGATTGTTTATGATAGCCACAAGTGTTAGAAGTATTTCAAAACAGATCTTATCGACAAATTAAAAAAATTGCGCGAGTTACAGCGTAAAAAGTAACGCGCGAGCCAATGCAGGTAAAACCCGCCGCGGCAGGCTTAAAAGCCGTTTTCCTCAAAACTATGTTTCTCAAGAACGGATCGATATTTTTTTTTGAAATTTTAACTGAACCTACAAAACATTATTCTCCACAATGTGGAAATCGCTCAATAAGATCGCATAATTTTAACAACATTTATCACAGGATTACTTCAGTAAAATCCTTCAAAATTGATATTTGTTGTATAACTCCGTGAATTTTTACTAAAATTTTTCGACCGAGTTTCACATTGTGGAGAAGAATGTTTTGTAGATTCAATTAAAATTTCAACTAAAAATATTAATCCGTTCTCGACTTATGGTGTTCACCGTTTTAACGCGTGCATTGCGCAGCGCCCACTTTGACGCTTTTTAACTTCTTTAATTTGTAATATTTTTCAGGTTTCCTGGTCTTAAAATGCGTGTCAAATCCCCAATAAAGTATTGTAAAACGTGCTAATGGTTTGAATTATTAGTCGTCCTTCGATCCAACCCAAAAGGCACCGTTCATTTTAGCCGTCTAATATCTGTTTTCTCTCATTGTTTTTGTGTCCCTCCGTCACCAATGAAGTCGCTCCCAACATGTTAAGAAACAGCCTGTATAACCAGAATTCTTACCGACAACAGTCTACCGCAATATGTTTCGCCAGCAATTGGAAAGAAAATTCGGTACGGCCCTTTATTTGCATCGTTTTAACGTTAAATAGTGGAATTCATACAACGCTCTCCATACCGTTCATCTTTAAGGGTTTCATTGTCCGAGAATTAATTTGCCAGTAACGAGAGAATTGCTCGTAAATCATTGTACACGTTGAGCATTCTCGTAAGAGAGAATCCATAATTCGTAATTACCCCTCCTGCCTCTCCCCACAGGGTTCGGTCGATAGTGCAGACATCGAGTGTACGATATAATTAGGACAACGTAATTTACGTATGTATATACTGTGAGTTATTAAGCGGGATTGCATTCACCGTAACCGACGGCGATGGAGTTCGTCGCCGGCGCGTGTGGAGCAATTAAAAACGATGTCACGCGAAAGACATCGGGTGGCCAATTAAGTCAATCGTATTGTCAGTTGACGCGACACGTTCCTGTGAGGCCGAAATTCCGCGCTACGTACACTACCGCTAAAACGTATATGAGCTATGGGTACTTAAAAGGTATTGGCTACTCTGTGTACTGTAAACGCTGTAAATGTCACAAATTTCGGTCGAGAGGGTAGAATGTCCCCTTAACGAAGTAAAGTACTCCGATTCTTTCTCCTTAACACTTTGGGAGGCGCACAATTTTGAAAAATGCCTCTTCAAGTTGGTCAGTAGGGCGGAGCGGAAAATGTGAATTTGAATTTTCAGTTGGCCTGGGTGCGGTACAGTTGTGTTTTGATTTACCAAACAGAACTGTAAAAAATTTGAAAAAATACAGGTACCTGCAAAAAAAGGATTAAAAGGATATTTTCCAAAAATTTTTGTACAGTTCCGTACCCAGGCCAATTGAAAATTCAAATTTAAATTTTCACCTATATAATATGATTATATAATCATTTTTAGGAGAAAAAGGTACCTGCAGACATGAATGTTTTACCAAAATTTTTTTACAGTTGTGTTTGGTTAATCAAAAGACAACTATCCCGCACCCAGGCCAACTGAAAATTCAAATTTAAATTTTCGCCTTTATAGTTTCGCTCCGCCCAATTGGTCAGGTCTTCCGGAACAATCGCTAGTCCCAACAAAGT
Organism: Andrena haemorrhoa; assembly: GCA_910592295.1. Taxonomy (NCBI): domain Eukaryota; kingdom Metazoa; phylum Arthropoda; class Insecta; order Hymenoptera; family Andrenidae; genus Andrena; species Andrena haemorrhoa. The sequence continues at coordinate 28,353,687 of OU342945.1, read as the reverse complement.
TTTGCACAACTTGCCTCGATTAAATATTCGGGGGTATTCGGCGAATGCTTCCGAGAGCCAGCCGAGGGTTAAACATTAATAATTAAAACACGAAATCTCCACCGCAATTTTGTTACTCATGATCTGCGTCACATTTTGTAGAATCAACCATTTCATTTTCTACTATTAGTTGCCCAACACCCTGTACACATTTGTCCTATCTAACCTCGAGTATTTAGGTCATTCCATAAGCAATGTATTTTTTTCGCTACACATATTAGGCGAGAACAAACAATTTCCTGTTAATGATCAATCAACGATATATTTCCCCCCATCTTCCTACTCAATAGTTGTCAGTTGTTAAATCAATTCTACTTTCCCAGTTTGAAATGAAAATAATTGGAACACAAAGGTGCTTCTAAACTGGGAGCAAGGTCAGCTGAAAAACGGGGAAATTTTACATAAACCTCCTTTCTGTACTCCTTTGCAGCTTTATCCCCGAACTAATGCTCACATGTTACGAAACACTGTGGATATCGATTCCTTTGCGGAAGTTTTGCGAAGGGTGCAAGAATAACTGGCAGCTTTGACGTTTCGCCTGTAAATTTTCCTTTCAGAGCCACGAGCCCGCCAAGTTCATATTCGTGATCAGCAACCTCCTCATACTCGCGTGCATTCCGTGCCGTCTCGCTGGTAACAGGCACACGGAGGATGCGATACTGGTGGTCGCTGTCCCTGGCTCCTGGTTCCTCCTCATGTTTTTCGCTGGGTAAGTCATACGAGTATTAAGACTTTCGCTTATCGCCATTCAGTGAATAAGAAGCCAGAACGACAATAAGTAAGGGGGCCCACTACGGTAGTGTCTCGAAAGAAGGATGATGTTTCTGGCTCGAAATAAGGTGACCGCTATCACCTCCACTTCTTCTCCAGGTTCGGTCCCGAACCGTCACCTTCTTTAGAGACAAACCAGTATATGCTTTTTAACGCTTTGAGTGACGCCAGTTTCTGAAAAACGCCTCTTCAAGTCAGCCAGGCCTTTCTGAACGATCGCTACTGCCGAGAATGTTTTGCTTAATTCATCCTCAGTAAACATTCGGAGACACTCGAACAGTACCTTCCTTTGGTGCTTTCCAGAAAATATCAGGGATCGAAAAAGTTTTGGAACTTTTTAATATTTTTATATAAAACTTTTATATTTAATGGAACTTATATGGAACTTTTATATTTTATATATACTTTTAATTAAAAGTATATATATATATTAATATATATATATATATATGAAATTATTATCATTGTGGAAACGTTGCTGCAACATTGCTATAACGATGCAGCAATATTGCAGGGACGCTGCCGTGCAATATTGCACCGCAACATTGCCGCAACGTTGCAGCAATAATTATGCCCGCCCCGTGCAATGTTGCGCGGCAACGTTGCGCTGCAACCATGCAACATGGCAAGGTTGCTGCAACGTTCCTGCAACGTTGCCGCAACGAAGTGTGCTGTATGGGATGTCATAAAACAGGGTTCCCTAGTTTATTCCTCTGAATATCTCTCTCGTATGCAGCTAGTAATTTATTTATGCATATTTATTAGTTGGATTATAATTTAAGCGAATCTTTTGTCAGTATCATATTATATGGGCAGTGTATGATGAATACGAAGCTTAATAAGCTGAAGCGATTATTCTATTACTCGAGGGGCGTTTATAAAAGCAGATTTATCTAACACACTACTACACACGAGGTACCATTAATAGAATATGAATTGTTAAACCATCAGTTTCTATTAATAATACAGGACATAATGACTGTGTAGAATCAGAGGCTTGCGGTGAAAATCCCGCTCGCAGCTTGTAAACTTACGACAGAAATATTCATGAAGAATGATAAAAGAATGCTCGATAAGTGTTACGTCCCCTGGTCATGCAACACCACAGTTCCACTTTCTCCTGAAAACACCAGCGACGATATTTCATCCCTCCAGTACCTACCTACATTTAAATACCCCACTGGCCTCAGAAAACTCCACCAAATCCCTTATCAATTAACTGAAGGAATTAAATTAAAGTCAGTGCCAAATAACAATAACCACCCCACACAAGCAGCATTAAAATTCGATCGAATCCAACTGCAATTCTTAATTCCTAACATTCAATTAGAATATTATTAACGCCAGGGTAAGGGATGAAATTACTTTCAGAGGTGTTCAAGTGCACCGTGCAGATTTCGGCCACGTTTTATCTTCGCGGGCGTGATTAATGTTATTTACGTTAGTGAAAAACGAAACTGGAATTTCGAATAATTCTCACGCGACACTGGGTGCGCTTTAGTGAATGGAGCAACGGGAGAAGAAAGGCATTTGTAATCGCCCGGAAGATAGTGCCTCCAGATTTCAAACCTCTTTTTACGTGATTTACGACGAGATAATGCCGGCTATTTCGCATTACCATATACGCCTCTCTTGGCAATCGTTTTTCTCGGCGCAGCGTCCTTTTCGCGGCCACTTTCCTGCAGGTATTACTGCAGAACTTTCAGCTCCGCTCTTCCACCCTATCTTTCGCACGGCGACGACTCGTTTCTGTCGTCTCCACGGCGTCGAGCTAACGCGAACAACGCTCTTTGACTCGCGCGGCTTAACGTCACTTTGATGAACATCTCTAGCTTTGATCGAGGACGTGCTCGAAAAGGGGCACAACGGCGTTGTCGGTTCTTCTGATTCTCCTTTTTATTCTTTTCGCCGGGCTCGCGAGGGAGCCATCCTTGGAGATTTTTTATTTAACCGGTCTCCATTCACACGCTGGGGAACTATCGTTGCGATTCTGCCAAAAATCGCTCCGCGTGCTCCTCGACATGGCTTTGCGTGGAAGCATTTCAATGTCACTTTGTGGATCGACTCCAATAATTGGGGAGCATATTGTTTAAACGCTTGAAACACAGGCGATCTTTGTATAATACAGGGCCGTCTTAACAAATTTGAGCGCCCTGGGCTAAAAATTTTTGGCGCCCTAGCCCCCGAGGGTGCAACTTCTTCGCAATCGGTGCAAGGATGCTCCAGATAGAAATTTGTATCTCCAAAAGTCAAGAGAAAAAAAGCAATTCAACGTATTTGATTTTTAAGCACCCTTGGATCACGGGCGCCCCTGGGCTATAGCCCATTTAGCCCATTGGTAAAGATGGCTCTGGTATAATACGGTGGTCAGGTTCTTAAACAGTTTGGTGTTATGTGAAATCGTGTTATACGCGGCTATGAACTCACTCAATGAAGTGGTACAAAAACACAGGGCTGGGTTCCAAAAACTAACAAAAAATACACTATTTTGGTCTCACAAGTAAGGTAACTGTCCCCATTTCTGCTCAATTCGTATTTTTCTTATTATTATAAGCGTTACATTTGTACTATAGTTGCTACAAAGTAATTCTGTTTTATTTGAACATTTACGCGAGTTTTGCACGAGCTTGGGGCTAATCAAAGTGCAGCATAAGCAACGAAAATTTTTTAAAATGAGAGACTCATGATTTTTCGACCGCGTTCTAGCTGGTTATGCTAAAGCTAAGGAACAGCGTCACTATTGGTATTCGATAATTGGATAGAAAATAGTTTTTGCAGTAGAAGTTCTTATTTAATAACAAAAACAGATACTGTACTGTGCTCTGAATGTAGATTTTTTTACTAATTTTAATTTTTTTAAGTAGAAAACAGGTGAGCAGGTTTAGGGTCAAGTGAATCACCACCATGTCCGCATTTCTACTCACCAAAGTTTTAGTAACATAACCTCACAATGCAATTCATGCTGTAACCTCTATTTCGATTCGAAAGCATTTTATTGTTTGTTTATCATTCTTTTATGCTTTACTGTTGTGTTATAAAGCATCTCCATAAAAGATGTAACTTATTTTAACCTGAAAAGGCAACATATTATGTGAGCAGAAATTAGTACAAATGGTGAGTAGAAAAACGTACATTGCTATTACACTTAAACGAACTTTATTGCAACATATTTTGGTCTCCTGAGCTTTCTTCTGCGACATCTAAATTTCTATGTTCTGCATTTTTTTTAAAAATTTGGTATTTCCGTTTGGTTGCTTCTTCTTGGCAGATTTTCATTTTACAATCCCTAAGTAGTTTAAATGTTTTGGCTTTTTGGACAGGATTTATCGTGTCCATGGTGGCAGCCAACGTGTTAAAGAAAACAATGTTTACAATTCCACGCCACGAGATCAAAACCGAATATAAAATCTAATCCTACACATACATAAATGAAATTAAAATTACATTATGGGCCAAAATGAACCCTGCAGTCGCCATGCACTCCACTACTAAACCATCTGCCATTCAGGGGTTAAAAGACAGACAAAAGCAATCGTTTCATGGGAACAGGTGACATCTGTAATCACAGCATTTATCTTTTATCTATTTATAAACTACTCGCAATTTAGTAGCACTCTGTGCGTAATAGGAGAAGCGTAATGCTATTTAGAAGTGTAGATTTAATTCAGTACGAAGCAGGGCTGAAAGGAGTTGCGACATACTGTCCATGTACCGCGCTGGAAACGTATTCTCTTTATTGGAGCAATATAACGTAAAAGCGTCTGCATTCCGGCGTGTAATTACTGTCCATCAAGGCGGCCTTTTGTCTCCCGCTTCTGTTTAAACACACGTACATAGGACCGTAATTCCTCAAAGGCTTTCGAACACTCGCTACCCGATTCCTTGTCCTCCATAACTGCTGCCGTTGACTTGGCAATAAGCCACCGCCTTGCGCCCGAGATTAATTTCCCACGAATTTTAACCGGATGATCGATGCGGCCGCCTTTCAAATGCTTCATTTCGCGTTATTTCTGCGCACAACTCCCTCTATGTATTTCGTTACCACTTTGCATTACTATGGCCACTGTCGCTATTTATTGAACTACTTTTCAATGGAAATAGCCTCTACTAGGCGTTGAAAATTTCAGATTCCTCTTTTCACATCTTTTGTTATAGTTTAACCATTTAAAAATATGTCTCTAAAGTTTTACTTTGAAATTCGTAAAAACCACATAATTTTCGAGGGTGTATCAGGAATAAATGACTGACAATTACGATATGTATTTAATCAATGTTAAAGTAGGAATTACCAGAATATTAATTGACGTTAATATAAACTCGAAGGAGTCAGTCACGCTGTGCCAATCGCGGATTTTGACTATAGTCCTCGTGCAAATATTTGACACGTTTTCGTTTTTATTGACTCCGGCCATGTTGAGGGGGTGCAAACTGTCTTCCAAGTTGGGCGTCGAAAATATAGTTTCTTGAACATAGGAATTAGTATTTCTGGTCGATAGGAGTGTGTCTGAGTCTGATTGGGTTCCATTTAATCATACAATTTGGAGTTCATGTTTAATAAAACAGAAACCCTTCTCAGGTATGTCACGCGACCGACTGAATTCCGATTGAATATTTGCTACAGTTCCGAATAGGTAGGTAATAAATGCCTGAAGTCCGGATGAATTCTTCTGGAGATGTACCGTAAACTGGGGTGACTTTGCCCGCGCCGGGGTGACATTGCCCACTTTTAAAAATATTTGATTTTTCAATTTCTGAATAATCGTCGCTTCTCAAGATTTCGAAATAGTTTTCTCCGCATCCTGCGCATTCGTTTTCGTCCCAGACTTTTAACGACATATCACTATCTTGAAGAATGAAATTTTCGCTCCCTGAATCTGAAGATGGGTTTACAGTAAAAAAGACACTTGTAGGCAGTGTTTAGAAAAGGTTTCAGTGTCAGTTACAAGAATAAGAAATAAAAAATACGAGCAGGCTATGTCCCCCTTGAAATCCTACAACTTTCGCCTGAAACAATTTTCCGTACCATTCATATTTCTCGAGATAGTTACACTTTTTCAGACACACTGTATGTTTAACTAACGTGGTCGGACTATCCCATAATCAAGGGAGTGATCGACCACCTTGTCCAAATAAATTAAAAACGAATACATACGCATTGTTAGGGTGACACTGTACTTTTCTGCACATTACATCCCCCAATATCGAAATAGTGTAAATAAACCTACCTGTCTTTCAAATATCACCAGCACTGTAACTTGGTCTAAAAACTTTCAGACTCGCATAAAGTCTTAAGTGTTTCTTATAATTTAAATATGGATTTGTGAAATATTTTTAATTTAATATAGTTCGTATATTCATTAAATTATATCATTATAATTTCGTAAAATATCAACATTGGCCGGACTCTCCCGGTGGTCGAACTATACCGGACTTACCTTATACCTAACTATTTTTATCCAACAACATTCAAGTGCAAAACAATTATCGAGAATGGGTGGTAATTTTGAAATACGTACGTTGAAACAAGAGCATCGTGATCAAAGTTCTAATTGTGGGTCTGTATACATGTGGCAAACATAATTGTGGCGCTCATCTGGCTTCGAGACGCCGCTCTATCCAGCATAGTTTAGATTCACAAGCAGAACGAAGTGTATAATCCTTAGGTTGCTTGGGAGCCAGAGCCAAGTATGAATCGACTGTCTACCAACCAAGAACCTAATTCAGATCCGTAGACTATACCTGGCCTGACGCAAACGCTGTCTAGCAATTGGTGGAACCAAACCGATTCTGTATGAACCCGTTTAAACCGGCGCTAGCCCTAAACGCGTTCCGTATCGTACGATTGAATCGTACGGTGACATCGCTTAATTTGCAGCGATTCAGACCGGGAACGCATTCAATTTGCGTTCAAGGCATGTCGACCGAAAGAGGAAGTTCAAAGCGTCAATGAATACTTTCAAGGGCACTTGTATGAGGCAATTTAAAAAAAGATCGAGGAATTTTTTAAACTTCGTTGGCGGCAGCCTTCGGCTCTTAAGCGTTCCTTGATACTGTTAATGCGTAGTATTTAATCGACTCGCCTTGCTCTTCTATTTTGCGCGCTGATTTTCTTCTTTATTTTACTACGTGTACACTATTGTAAACCAAAGGGTATATAAACCTGTCGATAATTTTTGTTGTGTGCAAATTGTAATTTTGTATTCTCTTCTCCGAAAGTAGGTACATTACTGAAGTAGGTAATTATTAGTAAAATAAATTTCGTGCATTTATTAATTATGAAGAATTAGAATTCGAGAATTTGAAAGCAATGGCTGATACGTAAATTTAATTTTCTTTTGTGTAGTGAAAAATAATTGGTGTAAATATAATACCTGTCATTAGAATACATTTTTCTTTAGTGTGGGACTCCTACTCACCAAAAACCACCACAGGTATATACCAAGACCCCGGACGCAGACATCTGCTTTTTCCCACAGGGTCCTCCCGGCGGCTTACTGCCTGATCGCATTCCTACTGTTTCGCTGTATACCGCAGATTTAAAATACTATGGTCCGGTTAATAACCTTACCCCACCATATCTCCTCCCACTTTTAACCGACTCCTCCCATAGCAGGTTACGACCGCCCCATCCACAGGATGTACAATTGTACACGCACCATTTCCCAACCGGGATTTTCTCCAAAGGTTTTTTTTATTAAAATTATTAAAATTTTAAAAATTCAAAATAGGGGTTTCCACCACTCCCTAAGGTACGCCAGCTATTTCTCTGACGCATCCCCTCCATTCCCATTTTGCCTCTACGTTTAGTACCTCCCTAAGTACCAGGCACGCTTAAGTACCAGACAGCTCTTATTCCCCTTCTTCTTCTTCTTCTTCTTCTTCATTCCCCTCTTCCAGCTCCTCGGGCCAGACCTCCCTAATGATGGATCCCAGCTCCACCGCATCTTCCGGCTTGCCTGCCCGCTCCCACGCCCTTTCAAAGTCATTATAATACCTAAGCCAGACCTAACCCAGATCTAACCCAGATCTAACCCAGACCTATATATAATGCAGCCAATAGTGTGTCTTACAGCAACTTGTCTGTACATAAAGATGACGTCTTAATGTAATTTCCTTAATTATAATCTGAATTATGTCATTTTGGGGGCTATTTTCATCCGGAAAACATAGGGAATCGATTGACGCAACTTTCACAAAGGTTTGATGAGAAATGCTGAACTTCAAATTGACTCAATTTTGATGGAACAAAAGATAACAGACAGCGTGGATCTTCTAGTTTAAATTGTGGTAAAATAATTAGTCAATTGAAATCAGTGTGATAGAGTGAGAGAGCGTTTTTGTTCCAGTCGCGCATTATTCGTGAAATTCTTCGTGCTAGTTGTGGACGATTACTTGTTTATGTATTATATGTATATATTTTTATTTTTCTATAGTTTGAGAATTTTTGAGGGTCAATACCAGAAACAATGTTTCCTTACGTCTCAGACATCTAACGATCATGAAACGATTGATTACACACAAAATAACAATAATATAAAATAATATGAAATAGTATAAAATAATATAAAATAATTTAAAATGCCAATTCTTTTGACCTTTTCACCATATCTCATTCTGCACTCAAACGTCATCTAAATATTCCGAATAATGCACTATGATATTCACCTACTCTTCTCTATTTTAGCTGTGCACTTTGCTAATGCGAGTATTTTGATTACCGGAGCTTGTCTGACAAACTATTTTATGTACCCTGCGTCATCTATCTTAATGGTTTTTTTTTTTCAATATGTACCCTCTTACTCTTGTACACTAAAGGGAACCCCTTCCCGTTTACATACAATAAAATAAAAATAAATAAATAAAAAATAAAATCATTTAAAATAATGTAAAATAATATAAAAAAGTAGCTGGTGAACACAATATAAATCGGGCCAGCGAGGACTATCACAGAGTTACCAGAGCTATCCCGGAGTTGCCAGAGCATTTCGTGAAAATTTAATTTTGTATATTTTCAATTAAATATACTTAGTAAATTTCTGCTAACCTATTACATGTTTGTATGATGCCTGACCTATCATTATATCGTAGACTCACTTTCAGAAGATGTGAATATTAGCAGTTAATAGACAAATTCTAAAACTAACCCAGACTTACCCGAGTTTACCCTATAGTCCGACACTGTGTTGACTTTTGTTAATTTTTAACTTCAACTCTATACAACTTCACCATAACTACTCGTCGCTAATGTTTTATATGAGATCGACGATATCTGTCGATTGAAACGAGCGGCGTAGCTTCCCCGAGTCAGAGGTTATACTGCGCGGAAGTTTCCAGACGCAGCAAAACGAACCCAAAATGTTGGCGCGCCACCCTCCGCCGCGTGCGATGCGTCACGATCCTCACATAGCGCAACAAATTCTTTGATCCTTTGGCTATCGAGTGGTGTAATTGGATTCTGGATGTAGACTATAGATTCGGAGCTGCAATGCGAAACTGTACCCCCCGATTTTGTTGTCATCGGTTTTTCTGGAATGCCCTCCAGTAGGGAAGCAAATTTAACGACGTATTCGCGTCGAAATTTAATGAAACCTTTGTTTATATAAATTATTTTTCACTATTTTTCAACGTTGAACATATCTTTCCCATTTATCACAAGTTTACATGCTAAAAGAAATCAGCCCCAAAGGACTATATGTACCTAAGGTAAAAGTACCAATAACTGGACCACAAAAATGGACTAAAAATAAATGTCCTTTTTAACAAAAGTGTCAATATTCAGATAAATGTTACTTCTTTCTATCAAATGAGCTATTAAAACTGGATAAAAACACAAGTAGTTATGTGTACCAGTACATGAACAATAGAATTCTTATTTGTCCCAGCGTCCCATTTTTGGTGCCCCAATACCTGGTCAATTGGGAAGATGACGCAAAGCTCGGCGCAGAGGGCGCCACTAGTATTCGTGTGAATGGTTTGCGGGCGAATTTTTCAATTTTAGGTTATGTTGAAAATGTAGCATGCAATTGACTAAAAACATGACTTGAAAATAAAAAACTGTTAATTTATGTACAGTATACTTCTACTTACACTTTTGATATACAAAAATTTGAGAAAACACAGACACTTTACCGGTTCGACAATGCGGTCAGGTATTGGGATTTCACCTAAGCGTTCAAACTGCTGACAGGCCGACCAACTGAACGGTTGAACGGCTGTTCAGTTATTGGGACAGCGTGCGGAGGACAAGATTTTTATGTACCGGTACATGAACACGTATATTTTTAATTAAAATCAACGTTAACCGATCAATGTTTTGTTTTGTATGTAACAAGAAACTTCTTAAGATTTTGTACATACTTTTTTTTCTCAGAAAAACGTTATATAATGATTATTATCACCTTAACAACTAACTGTATTTTTCTTAAGAATTACTTAAGAAATCTAGGCAGAATTCAAATGCATGCACCTCCGATATTTAAAGACTCTTTTATATATTAAACTTTACATCGAGGGCTTTCTTAATTTTTTATATAAGAGATCAAGTTACAAAATAACGAATGTTCCAACAATATTGTTCTAAACTTTCTATGAAGCTTATTAAAAATATATATGTCATTGGTGTCCAGGTATTGCGACGTGTCCAGTTACTGGTACTTTTACCTTATATATGTGGTATCTAACTTCAAAGAAACGCGGAATGAATCTGCAACACGTTCCAGAAACGGTAAGCCTATCAAACGCTTAGGAATCAGTAGGAATTATCCGATGCCTGTAATACTAATACCTGTGCGAAACCAGATTTACGTAAATCCGATCTCGTGTTACTGGGAGGTATTAATTGAAATAAGATATTAACTAAAATCGTTCGTGAGAGTGAGGAGCAGATTATGGCCGAGTCGTATTGTCTATCTTCTATGGCCTATGGAATCATTAAACAACAGAAATGGCGCGTGCGGTAACCAGACAGGGCGCGCACATAAATCCCGAAGGGGGCGTAAAATAAAGCAGAAGCAGGTGAAGGGCTGCGCGTTAGTGTAAATTTTCACCAAAACATCGTTTCTCAAAATGCTGTAGGGCCGGTAAATTGAAAAATAATTGTCGTCGACTGCATACCAAATTCTACGGAATCATTCCTGTTTTTTTGAAGCTCGATTGCTCGGAACTTGTGCAGAGGGGGAGGGGGCGCTTGCTGTTCTAGCCGCGCAGTTAAAAAGTGAAATAAAGTCTATTTTATGCAGAGTCATGCATCGAACTCGCGACCAGAAACGAGCATTTCATCCCGCCCAGCTTCTTCAAGATCTTTTTCTGGCCATAATCAGCACTTTTTCGTACGATCGCAAGTATTCAGTCGTGGGCCATTTTCTTCGTTATTACAGCCTGGAATGTTGACAATAAATAGCAATGCATTAATCTCTGTAGGTTATTATGGCAGATTATATTTAATGATTAAACAATTTAACAGTTTAATGAATTACAAATGTTTACCAAGAATGATAAATTAATTACGACATCGTGTCTTTACAGCACTTCGTCACTCTTTCAATTAGGGCTGGGACTATTTGTCGAATTTTTCGGTATTCGAATATTCGAATACTTCAGTTGCTCAATTATTTAGCGAATATAATTCGAATATCCAAGTATTCGAATACTATTCGAATATTTAAGTATTCCGGTGAGATGGGGTTTGATATGTCCGAATTTTTATTTTTAGTTACGTAGAAAAATTCTGATTTTTTCTTTGGGACAAAGCATTCAATTCTTTTCAATATGTATCTTAATACAAGGGATACGAATAAAATTATAATTATAAAATATATTTTTATATAAGATAATTATAAAATTATTTTTTAAGAATATATAAACACAAATAGTTGCTTTGTATTCTCACGTGCGAAAACATCGAAATAAACAATCCTCACAAGCATCATCAAGGGGTCCATGTAGGGTTGCCACCCGTACTGTATTATACACATAGTATTGTACTATATTTCAATAAATTGTACTGTATTATACTGTTGAAACAAAATATAGTACGCAAAGTACTATATTGTCAGTTCATAGTTAATTAAAAAAAATGTAATTATCAACCTAACTAAACTAACCTAATTGCAGCCAGTCTCAGTGCTCAGAACGCACCCACAGCTATTAACATCACGCGACACTAGGTATGCATGGCCAGCTTAGGTTAGCTGTCAATGTCTAAGTTGTGCGTACATAATTGTATGAATATTAAATGGCGAGAAGACAGAAATAAGGCTACAAATAAATTAATAAAGAATTACCTATTAATTTATATTAATATGAACATAGAATGCTGGGACTCTTATAGTTACTATGTAAAACATAATTGCTTGATACTAAAAACAGAACGTATCAACAAATATACTTGGAAAAATAAGTAAATTAAAAAAATAAACCTGTACTTTTTATTTTCCTAAATTCCCCTGAAAATACTATATTTTTTCGAGATTCCACGAAAATATTACATTTCCCTCCCAAAAAGGTGGCAACCCCAGCCCCACCAGACCCCACCTCACCATCTGAGTGTTAAAACTTAAAACGATAACGAAAATAATAATGAAACTTATAAACTATAATAAACCACTCTGTACTAATATCGGTGGCTTGTTGGTAAAACCCACGAAGGCCATATTTCTTAATTTTCCGTAAATGCAAATTAAAGTTCATTCTATTACAATAAAACAGGTAATAATTGCAAGCTACTGCAAAGTACATAAGTTTCTCCCCACATGCATTTTTATTATTCTATCGTTGTAGGAAACTTAGAACATTCTTGCTTCCATTAATCCCTCAGAAATTCAGGATGGCATGATGGACATGGTCAGTTGGACCAGCAAGCCAACGATATCATTACACTAAACATAAACACGTGTTTGCGTTAGTTAAATACTGAAATGTTGTTACAAACACCAGCTGTTCAATAGCTACAATATTCAAAAGCAATTACAATCAGTCAGAAATAAACGGCAGAAATTACTTGAATTCCAAAACAGTCAATTTCCTGCGGGACTTGTTAATCCTGCAGACGGGGGAAAGGGTAAAACAGTAACAATTTAATTACGAAGGATATGCGTTGCCTGGTGCACCCATATCCTGCAATAAAACAGGTTATTGTATCTTCTCTGTTATTAGCCTACGGGTCATCAGGTTGGTGAGAAAGTTCGAAACAAAACGCCAGGTGACACGATATAGTTACTTCTATTACCGTGGCTATCGTGTTTTCCATTGTTCTCGTCGACGCCACCAACGAGGATCGTCGTTGAATGAAATTGAAGCAGCGCTGAATTCGAATCTAAATCTCGCCCGACCTATCGATCGCGGCGGTACGATGATGCTCGCGTTCCCAGACCATCGACATGCCGATTAAAAACGATCTTTCACGCTGGCGAACAGGGACATTTTTAATCGTGCGCGCCAGGAGCTCCCCTCCTTTTTATTTCCCTACACGTGTCAGTTTCAGGAATGAGATTGAAGAGCGCAGCGACGAGAGAATCGTCTCTGAGACCAATCGAGAAATGACATGGCTGAAGAAGCATCGATCGAGCTGCCATTAGGTGGAACGACAGCTCTGTCCCTCTTCACTTCCGTTAATCGATCGGTGACCTTATCTTGTCAAGGGTTACCGACAGTCATAAATCTTCGGTTTTTTCCTGGTGTAAGTTCAAGGGAAGGTACAGTCACGGCGGGGAATAATGAAGTCCAAGTGTAGGGGGGCGAGCCTCGGTTAGGCGAGCTTCAATTACGAGCCATTTTACAATCACACAATTACTTTTGTATCTCAATATGGTGAACTTGCCGATGAACTGGGTTAGGTCTGGGTTACGTTTGGGTTACCCTCAATATTGCCGATGTCAGGGATTCTGATGATATCGAAATACATTCTGGTCCATATGAATTTAGGGGGACTTAAGTCTTCATTGCTCTAGTTTCGAAATTATTTATCAGAGTTGCAAGTTAATAGCCCCTATGGTCAGGTAATTATTATAGTGTTCAGGATATTTGCAGTAACAAGCTCAACCTATTTTCACCTGGAGGGAATTTTAACGTCACATAAAACAACAATATGTCCATCCAAAAAGAAATAAGAGTTTACGACATTTCTCATTACATTCTGGCTGACGTCTCTTGCCGCGCTGTCTACCTGAATCGGGCGCGTCGCGGCCTATGTCGTCGTGGCCTGACTAAAATTCTAGACTGCCCGCCGATTAGAAAAGTTTGATAGATAGGGGAAGGACCACAAATAAGGACACAACTTTTTCAACATTTTCGAAACACGATTCTGAGAACAAAGTTGAAAAGAAAAATATTTTTCAGTGCCTAAATAAAATATTTATGATGTGAAATTCTCCACATAATAATGATCTGCAAGCAATGGCCACAAACGGTACATCTACCCTATATCTCATTAAGAATTGGTAGAATACAACAATAAATGTGATAGAATTGTGTTCGAAAATCCAATATGTGCGACTTAATACATTCGAGTACTTACGATAGCGTCCCTGAATATTGGACTACCGTTCGGAAGCGCAGCAACAAAGGCCGTGACCGTCGGTGGGGGGGGGGGGGGGGGGGAGGGAATTCTGGGAAAACCCCGACCTGATGCCATCAGGCTGATGGCAACGTCGCAGGAGAGCCGGCAGGACCTCGTCGCTACGACACGCGAAGTCGGGGACTCATACATATGTGGTCTTTTGGACACGCTGAGCTGGTTGCTACCGAGGAAGTCCTCTGCGTGTTATGTACTACATATCTGGCAATACATAAGTACACACGTAACTTGTAGAAAACTTATATTTTAGAGGTTGCATTGACGCTCGTGATAACTGAACATCCGCTGGCACCCCCTTAAAATATTTTTTACAATAAATTACAAGTGACGTGAATTATCGTAGAAAAATAAATTGAAATTGTGAAATAGATCGACGCATTTATCGATCGAAGCATTTCACTTAAGAAAACAAATTCTAATTTTTTTATTATATAGTCAAATACACGCATTCTCAACAGATTTTTAAACTTGATTTCCTGGAAATCGTTGTAAAATGAAGTTATTGTACAATTTTGACTTTTGCTTGCACAAGAATTCATTTCATCTGCGTTTGATACCATATTTACTATCACAGTTTGCCAATTTCTAATTAGATGCACGTGTACCATGCGATTTTTTCGAACCTATTTTCTCGAAAATTAAGTCTCGTAAGGAAAAATGTTATTCTATATTTTCTACTTATTTCTTCATGCAAAATTACGTTCTGTCACATTGTACCAGCGGGTTGATAAAATCCTCTATTTTGGCTACGTTTCTATAAACAGCACCAATTCCAACTTATATAATACTTGCCAGCGTCAACGTGTTTATGAGTAGAGTCGGGAGCGGTGACTAGCAAATGTCCGATGTTTGAAAGGGAGAATTTGTAAAGAGTGTAATTTGCATGGCGTTCTGCCTGATCGAATCATTTTCATCGTTATGCTGCAGTTCTCTCTGGTTTCCTATGTACTGCAGCTTGAAACAGTATTCTCAAGAGAAGGATATACATAAAATGATTACGGGTCACCGAAAGACTGGTTGATAAGAATTGACTTCAGTTGGGTTGCAATCAGAAATGCAGCTTTGGAAAATTTGTGGTCCAGTGTGTATAATTATACAGTGTAATAGTGATGTTTGCCGAGAAAGTTAAGAGGAGGGGATAATAAATAAAGTAGACAGTGCCTCCATTTCCAAAGAATTTGGTGCCTCCAACAATAGTGCCTCCACTTTTCCACCTTCTGTTTATTTAGTCATGCGCTTTGGAGACTTCAATGTTGCTCGGCATATGTACCTACTTATATCTGACCCTGTGCAATAACACCACAGCTGCGAAATTGAGTGTCGTAAAAACGTTTTTAAATTGTATCCTGGTTTTATAGGAATTTGGACTTCTAAATACAAAAATAACCTCAGATTCAGTTTTTTTCACAACTTGCTTTCAAGTTTTATGTATGCAATTAATAGAGAAAAATTATTGAACTCACAAGTAACTGATGTATCTTGGCGACCCAGTACAATCACTTATATTTAGTCTCCTAGAAATTTCTAGTAAGCTCTAATATGTATTTACCTGCACTAACCGTTACAGCAACCCCTAAGCTGTCTGTAATCAATGTAGTATGATATTTGTATTGTGTTTTTCGAATTCAGCACCCAAAAATATATTAAAAATAACTAAAATACTGAGAATATTTTTTTATCGCAGGCCTATGTCATTTGACAGAAGAAAAGAATAATTCTTATTGCGTTGTGATGTAAATTTTTGTCTGTCTAACTGAACTGAGCTAACGCATACCAGGCGATGAATTTGCATCAATCTGTATTGCAAGTTTTAATACTGTTGTTTGATGATTGTTTTCTCTTCTTCAAGATTTCTATCTCTACTACGAAATTAATCCATATTGAATTATTTAAATTATTTACAAACTATGTTTTGGTACATATCACATTCTGAGATACACAAACACTATTGCGCCAAAGAATATTGCCAATCAAGGTGAGGTCACATTGCAGTTCTGCTTTCTGGACAAAAGATCAACAAAGGAGAACGATCGTCCTATATTTGACGTTCCGAACATCACCAACTTGACACCCGAACAATCAACGTCGGCCGATTAATGCCTCCGAAGATCGAGGAATCTGGGGCCCCGATCATTAGCTTATTGTCCGCAAACTGACGCCAAGCGTGTCCATAATACGGCTGTATCCGCTGACAGTAAACACGAGGGATCGATATCTGTTGCACGACGCACGGATACCTCTGAAAGCAACACGATACTTCATCGATACCGCTGTGACAGTGACGCTCCGCCATTGTTTAGGCCACGCCATGCCGAAGAGCAAGGGGATCCTCGAAAAATCGGCACTGCAGAGCGCTGGGTTAAAAACAAAGGGGGGAAAAAATATTCGCGTGACGTAACGGTTGAAAGCGAGAAATTCACGTTTTTCACGGGCTGGCGAACTTGTAACCCTCGCATTTTAATATCCGCGGCGGATACCGCAGTGAATCGATCGTGGCATTATTTCAAAATCGCTGCAAGCGACTGTCCGCGTTTCTCTCGCGACACGTGTGCACAGAGGCGGACGCGATTAAAGCCCGTTGCACACGAACACGATCGCGCTGCCGCGGTATCTGATCGTTGACGCGTTTTAATGCGTCATTATCGGGTTCGGGGCATTGTGTATCGTTCGATTGTTTTAACAGCGCTATCCGGCTGACCGGGCCGTTCGTCACCATGGTCTACAGCATGATAACAGGGGACATGTTGACCTTCGGGATAATCTACATGGTGGTGCTGTTTGGTTTCTGCCAGTCCTTCTACTTTTTGTATAAAGGCTTCCCCGGGGTGAAGTCGTCCCTCTACGGTTCCTATCACTCCACCTGGATGGCAATGTTTCAGATAACCCTTGGCGATTATAACGTAAGCCCCTCTATAAATCACCGTTTTATTGTCCTGCACTGGCTGCTCCTACCTTGTGCTTCTACCACGCGTGCGCTGCGCCTTGCAGAGATATAGCGATTAGCACTTTGAGTGGCGCAACGTTTTGAAAAATGCCCCCTCAAGTCGGCCAAGCCTTTCCGGACGATCGGTCCTGATGGGAAAGGTTTGTCCAGCTCGCCTTACGCTTTCAACGTATGCCGGCAATGATGACAATTTAAACTTCTCTATTGTGTGTTAGATTGTCAAGAGAGTATATGTATACTTACAGAGGCCTGCAACGGGCGGATATATCGCGGGTCAACCCATCCGTCTTTCGATTCAGCCGACCTGCCTATATCTGCCCGCAGCTATCGCAACGCGTACTTACTTGACTCACCCGCAGAGTTAGGAGCGATGGGGCCGCAGTGATGGAGGGGGAAACACTTACAGGAGCGGTGGTAATGTGTACGCGAACTGACGCCAACGCCAAGCCAGCCAAGTGGCGCCAACGCGAAGCTAACCACGGCCAACCAGCGTCGCCGGGAAATAGATTGTCGACGCTGGTTGGCCGTGGCGTCGGTTTGTCTCCCGCCGTGGCGTCTCGCGCACACATTACCACCGCTCCTGTAGGAGTTTCCCTCTCCATCACTGCGGCCCCATCGTTCCTAACTCTGCTCACCCGTAGTCGCGCCGTTATCCGCTCGTATCCGTGCCTTTAGCCGTTCTTTACCTACGACTTTACTAGCACTTTATTCGGTAGTTGTTATATCAAGACGCGGATTATTTTCATTCTACGAATGAACAATGTGGGGTGTATTATATCAAATTCAAGAAATTATGGATACCTATATGCAGAAATTTTATTCAATTTTAAATAAAGAATGAACAAACATATTAATCATAATGTACAACTTAAATATTCATAAGCTTTCTACCATAATTGTAAGTGCACAAATACTTTTTTGACCTCCAAGTTCTTGTTTTTTTGTAACCGATTATGAAAATTTGCTAATTTGTACATTACCTCTGTACATAGTAAACTATTAATGGGAATAGTTTTTGTTAGTGTATCATTGGTTTGTATAAAGTTATTGCAAAAAAACTAGGTGTACAAATACTTTTTTTACTCACTGTAAGCCCATTTCTACCATGTGTTGTACGCCCGGCGACTATCTCCACCATTTCTTGGAATCCTTCGGACGAGAGTGAGAGAACCCGAGAACGAACGAGAGGCTCTTTCGTTTGAAGGTATGTACAATAAAGGCCGCCAAACAAATTTTGTATTCCATTCACGATACGCGCATAAAAAATTCTCAAAATCAGGCTGCCTTTGCGGGCTCTACGGTGGCATTACCCCTTAATATAAAGGTGTAATTATTTCCCTGTATCCTAATATCACAGAATATAGGATTGATTCGAATGCCATATTCTTAATGCATGCATATGTATAGTGAAATTACTGTAAAAATAACTTTGAATATCATTCAAAAACAACAAAGATAAATTTAACTGGAGGAATGACAGTTACTTTTTCGAATAAAAGTTGTTTGGCATAAAAGGTGCCAAGGTCATAACGATTTTTTTCTTACTTCCATGATTTCGGAGATATTCAAGGTGGTAATTCTTATTGGTTCAGCCTATACATATTATTCTTTCACACTTACGATTAGTCAATCTACATTTCTATGTGTAAACCGATTTTCATTGAAAAAATATCTCATACCCGAAGCACCCGGTTAGTGAAACGCTTAAGTTTGCTATGTAAAATGATACATCTGTGGGAAGGAACTATTAAATTTGTTTTTCGTTATCAATTACAATTTTACACACACTGGGTGCCTTATAATAATAATATCGGAAAAGTGTGGCGAATACATACGTCCCTGAGGACTCGACTTGAGGGAAGACACTCGAGAGCGCTGCCGACTTCGCCCCCCTCCCGTTGCTTTCACACATCACTACATATATCTCTGCAAGGCACCATACTCGTGCAATTGCACTTGCTTGCACGCATGCTTATTTTTTCTTTTTATACCGACTTTTGTTACTGCGTGTAACACTGCAGATTTATCGGTGGGAGAAAATGAAAGCGGTGCGTCAATGCGCTATATCCGTCAGCCGTGGAATTTGTCCTCCCGAGCATTGTTTTATTATGTATTACTGTTACTATTATTTATAGTGACAATGTGACGCCGGCTTTGCGTAAGAGAAAGAAGAATGTACAGGTTGAGTCGCCTGTTATTAAATGTTACAGTATTTAACCACAGTGGTGGTTTTTGCAATTCTATTTGCAAATGAGAACATGCGTTAATGTAGGTACTATTATTGTACCGTAAACTGGGAGAGCATTGGCAAGTTAATTAACATGTATTAAAGAAGAAAAAGGATAAAAATTGTATGCATTTTCCACCTTATAGTACAATCACAAAAGACGCAATGTTACAGTGTAGGATACTTACAAGGAGAGGTTCCCAGGTGTTCGCCTCCGATTGCTTTGAATTTTGGTCCTCTAAAACATATCCAAAAACCAAAGCAATCGGAGATGAACACCTGAAAATCTTATAACTTTAGGGGGATGGTTTCACCCCCTAAATATGAAAACGGGCCGCTATAAAAAAACACTTATATCTTATTTTTCGGTCCCCTAAAACATATCCAAAATTCAAAGCAATCGGAGGCGGAAACCTGGAAACCTCTCCTTGTTAGAGCGAATGTAAAAATGTTAATTTTTATATTATAGGTGTAACAAAGTGTTACAAAACCTGCCTATGTTCCTCCAGTTTATGGTATGTATTAATAGAATGAATCTGTCCGAAAGAATGGTACAAGCGGGCAGGAGATGATTCCTTATGCAGAAATAAATCAAAAGTGTGGAATCAAATTTCTTCAGCCGCGGCTTAGTTTTCGAGAAAACAGATAGAAAGTCGTAATACGGGAAAAAGTATTGATAGGGCAACGAAAAGTAGTAGATTTTCTTTGTCAGGGAAGTCGAATGTCGGTTACTTCTGTGAATTGTGCAGCTTGCCGATGAACTTCAACTCCCGACGGCATTAGCAGTGCGGCTGTTTCGTTGCGGTTTCCAGGAAAGAATTAAGGATGTAGACGCTGCTCGTAAATCAATTTTAATCAGGATACTTGTTGTTTACCTCTTTTAGTTTCTTTAGTTAAACGTGGTTTCCCAAGACCCGCTAAAACGTTAAAGTTCTTTTTTAAACAAAAACACGAGCTACTGTTCTTTATAAATATACTGTCCCACTTATTCTACTTTGAAGTCTGGCACATTTATTTTAGTTATTTTGACTCTTCTAATTTGAATTGTGGACTACTAACTAACAAAACCGCACTGCGCTACTATTGAAAGAAAGTTTGTTAAAGTGAAAATTGATTTTGTCGGTATCTTACTGCAAAATGTCAAAATACCTTACTAATAAATATTCTCATGCTCTGTAACAGGAAAGAATTAGGGAAGATAAGTGCAATATTAGATATTTGTTAAATAGTGGGAAATAGAACGAGAAGGCTTTTCTGCAATTTTCATAGAGAATCTGATAATATTGGAGACAAAAATTGGTTTTTAATTTTTAGCATTGCCTATATTTGTCGCTGTGTCGCAAAAATACAAAAGTAAATTAAAAAGGAGATTCTCGGAAAAGAGGAAAAATGTTCCCAGTAACAGGTGCATATAGAAACACATATCAATAAAAATATTTTTAACTTCAAACATGTAACACATTCGAGAGCTTGAAAATCGGCATGGGAGTTAATTTCCTAAGATTTTTGAGAAATGGGTTACAGGTTTTGAGTAAAAAATTTCCAAAGACCATCCTTTTTTCGGCCTCCTGGCTTCACTTTAAAAAATACGAAAGCGTTTCAAAAGTGCTCACTGCTATTTTTTCATAAAAATAAGAAGCTTCTATGATATAATTAACGATAATTATCAATTTATTCACTTCTGTAAACTACATACATATTAATTACTTAAAAAATCCTTTGGATAACTTAAAAGTAAATTTTCTGTGTTGTCATTACTACTACTCGTTTCCAATAATTCCACAACGAATAAATTTCGGTCCATTTTGAAAGTAATTTGGAAGTTATTCGGTGTCATCAAACTGCACTGCTAAAACGCTCAGTGCCATAAAGGTTGCACTCGTGCAGTTCATTCCGTTGATCCGAATGCGAAGTTTGCACTACACCAGGGCAGTTCATGGTCGCCGAATGCGATACAGGATTGGGTCGTATGTAATCCAATGTAATTGATGCTAGAGAATCTGCACTGGCATCGTTCTGGTGCTGTGCTGGCATGGTGCTGGAGCTGCACTAGTGCAGTGCCAGTGCGGGTCTCCCGAATTCGCTAGAAGATTTTCTCCTTATAAGAACGTGAAGGGAGAATTGGAAAGGGCTAAGGAAGAAGAAAGGAATCGATGTTCAAAAAGGTCACGATTTCCTCTCTTTTAATCGGAATTTTAATTGGAAAGGAAGGTAGGTAAGGTTCGGGATGCTTTGACTGTCCACTAATTTCAGTCTCTCCGAGACACTTTCGTTCTAGTTGGTTTAGAAAAGTACTAGCGTCTGCAAAGGCCACGGTTTCTTTTTCAAATGAACTTAACGAATGCTTGTCAGCGACTTTCTAGCTTATTTGGATAAAAGGACCCATATATATATATATATATATATATATGGGTCCAATATATATATATATATATATATATATATATATATATGTATACCAATTTTCGAAACTAGGACTGACCAATAAGAACGGGTCTTTCCTCGAAAGGTTTTATGACTTTGGCTTTGAACCTGAGGGGGTCAGAAAATGCACCGAATGTAGTTTCTTCGTAACTGGCTTTAGAGGTAATTCGCAATGTATCTGTGCAATACTTTTTATATTTATAATATGTGCAGGCTACAAAATTTGCTAAATAATTATTAAATCTGGAGCCAATCGTGTTTTCTAAAATAAAAGAATATCTAATTTACGCAATGTATCACTGTCAAGGTAAACAAATTATATTAAATATTCTTACAAAAATGAAGTGTTATAAATGTATTTTTCTAATGTTTAAGCATATTTTTTAAACATATTTTAAAGCCCCAAGATATGAAACAAAAATTTCCCTAATTTTGTTTTTTTATTTATATTCTGCAAAAGTATGTACCTATCGTTGTAAATAATCTGAGTGTCATTATTTCATAAAAGATTACAAATATGTTAACCTGAAGTGCAAATTTCGATATTTGGTTTACTTCAAATTTAATTTAATCGAATTAGTTTAAATAAGTTTCTTCAATTTGTTTTCATTTATATTTAAAGTAACTTTTAAACAGCACTCTTTGATCGTAAATGTTCAGGGGGAATGTCCTTTCAAAAACACATCATGATAAAAATATGAATGTCATCCATAATATGTGAGTTCTCAAAATGTATATTTCTACTTGAAGAATCTACAATGACCTAGAAAAAAATTACCCTGTAAACAAATTTTATTTTGTAGGTATCACATTTGCCCTTTAAAATTATTCAAACTCTAAATAGGATATTTTTTCGTATTCTAAAAACTAACAATAACAGGATAATGTATATAGATACTGTCTTTTTGATCAACTCGTCTATGAACTTGACTGAAAAGCTTCCAATTAGTTATTAAAAAAGCATCATCCCGATAAACCCTGAAAATCGTTCTTTATTTTCATTACAATCGTTCAGAATAAAAATTCCTCTCCACGCACAAAGGCTCGTACCGTGGAAGAGTAGGTTTTTCGTTACAGATAGATCGCAAATTGAGGCAGCATGCGCAGGAAATATTACGCTGGACGCTTGCAACCCGATTTTCACATGTTTTAATTAATCGAATCCCGCCCATGACATATCAAAACATTTCGGAACGCGTGCTTCCACTCGTAATTGAATTACATTGAACGATCCAGTATGTACATATGTATATCGTGGAATAGTATGCCGCGTATAGACAAGTTCGTAGCACAACCGAAAGAGGGGATTTTGCATACAATATGCAAAAATAAGTCGACAGTGTGGAATAAATTTTTTTTCCTCTTTGTCATAGAGAAAATTAAATTTATAAATCGGTTGAGTAGAGCCTTTTTACAAGGGACACTATCGAGGTGTTCAACATTGATTTTGTGGAGCACACAAATCTGGGAGACAAGTATTTTTGTATTTTTACCCAATCTGAATTTTGAAGCGTCACAAACAGCCCCTCAAAGTTCGAAAATCGGTATTTCCCGAATGAGGTGTGTAGGGATGCTGTAGGGAATTGATAACACGTTATTAATTAGAAAAAGTAAAATCGGTAGTAGAGACTAGCCTTGCTGTCGCCAGCTCGCGTCGAACTGAACTGCTGGGCCACGCTGGGCCCCTCCACGCCGCTACTCGAACGTTTCCCTTAAGGACAAGGAAAGGTCGCGCTTCGTGACTGTTTGTTATGTCTGCGTTCTTTCCGCGAATCCGTTACAAAGTGTTTCGCTCGCCACAAAGTGTTCTGCCACTATAAACTCTGAATATCCAAAAAATGTCGTGTATTTTAGAAAAGATACTGAAAATCCTAATCGCGAGCGAAGATTAAAATAGAACACCCTGTATATGGCAGAAGGCGGTTGGAATAATTTTTAATAGAATTAAGGTAGCTTGAAAAAATTTGAGTAACACTGGTCTAAACTAACTTTCAAGGAACATCATCCAACTGTTACAATAGTTTTCCAACCCCCAACTTAGAAGGGTAATTTCATCCCTTAAACATGAATTTAATAGTCTAACAGTTGGGTGATGTTCCTTATCAGGCACAGCTTTTAGCTTGGCCACCAGAAACGTCACCTTTCGGAGGATTGAGTACATTTTCGAGAAATTCCGAAGAAAAAGCCAGTCACGTCGCAAACTACGAGGAGAGCAGTCACGTTCCAAATCTCGTAGAGGACAGTTACGTGCTAATACACCAACGACAAACCTCGTTGTCCTATTAGATACTCTATAGCTGCAATAAACTAACACTCCAACCACCATCTAGTGTTATCACTCACACAGCGTCACTTGTATTTCCATTTCTTATTTCCGTACATTTGTATGAGTATCATAAATACTTTCCAGAGAATTACAACTCGTGCTATCGTGCTATCAGTTACAGGACACCCTGTAGTTGTAATAAAAAGAAACACGTTTAAATATACTTGGAACGACCGGTGCTAAAGTAGACGCGTTTGAAGGGCGCGGATGGCTCTACCCCTGATGTTTGCACGTTCGCATAGTACATAAATATCGTTCAGACGATAAATTCACGCCCGTTTCACAAGCCTGTTATAATTGTTGAATAAAATCCCCGTAATGGTAAGCGTAAATTTTCCAGGCGAGGCACTTTTTTCTCGCGGATCGAACGTTGGACTGGCGCGCGCGAATCTTGCATTTCAATCACGGATTGTCGGGTGCCTGCTTCGCGCCAGCGGCATTACACCATTTTTGCCCGCTTTTCGTTTATTTTTGTAGCGGGGAAATTAAAGATTTAGCGCGTAGCGTCCGCGTGCCTGGCCGTACGTCGACACCGGTTTCATAAAACACTCGGAGGCCCAGTAAAAATCATTGCTCGGTTTCACAGCTCGTCGAGCAGCTCGCTCAAATGCGCCTCCCGAATTAAAAAGTGGACCAACGCATCGGGGAACACGGATTTCCGGTCGAAAATCCGTTCGGGTGATTACGTGCCCGCGCGCTTGCCACTGATACGATTGTTTTGCTCTTCCTGTTTTTCCATTTCTTTTTACTCCTTCTGCTGATCTTTTGCGTCGCGGCGCAGCTTATCGTTACGCTGCTCGGCCAATGGATAAACGCTGGTAATAAGCAGACGATTTTCGGTTTCAGTATACGGACCTGAGCTACACGACCTATCCTAACCTAGCGAAAACGGTGTTCGCTATTTTCATGGTGCTGGTGCCTATATTGTTGTTGAACATGTTGATCGCCATGATGGGCAACACTTACGCGCACGTCATCGAGCAGAGCGAGAAGGAGTGGGTGAAGCAAGTAAATATTTGCTGTAATGGCGTAATTAACTCGTGATTCTTGAGATTAACGTGTGCATACTGTTGGCAGATCTTTAGTTGGTTTACCGTCCGTAAACGACATGGATAGGACTAAATGTTGCCTGTTGACAGTTGTGTAGCAGTATTATTTGTGAACAAGATTTAAGATTAATGAAGCACGGTTGCATCGTGTATGAGAAATTTGAGAAATGATACGATTGCTTGCAAGTAGAATCGAATTTTACTAAGGGGACTAGGATTTGGTAAAAATGTAACTTTTGGGGGGAATTAATTACAAGGAAATGAATACAAATTGTAAATAGTACTTTTGGGTAATGTGTATTAATCCTATAAAGTGTAAAATTTTTTTTAGATAATGTAATCTATCCCATACAGCACACTCCGTTGCATGAAGGTTGCAGGAATCAGGGGCGGACATAGGAGGATTCCTGCAACATTCCAGCAATATTGCACAGCAAAGTCCCAGCAACATTCCTGCAACGTTCCGGAAATTTTCTACCAATGGTCACGCAACGTTCCGGAGATTTTTTAGCAATGGTCTCGCAACGTTCCGGAGGTGTTCTAGCAATGGTCACGCAACGTTCTAGAAAATCTCCGGAACGTTGCGCGACCATTGCTAGAAAATTTCCGGAACGTTGCGTGACCATTGCTAGAAAATCTCCGAAACGTTGCATGAAGGTTGCAGGAAGGTTCCATGTGCTTTGCCGTGCACTGTTCCACAAGGGCGGACACAGGAAAATTCCTGCAACATACCAGCAATGTTGCTGGAACGTTCCGATGTTGCACCGCAACCTTCCTGCAACTTTCCTGTAACCTTCCTGCAACGGAGTGTGCTGTATGGGTAATTGAAAATTACGGTGTAATCTGGGGCCTATTTAAGATATTCGCGATAAACGATATTGTGGCATCAGGAACCCCCATAACAGGGAGCACGGAACAGGAGACCTCGGAGTTGGTGGAGTTGGTGAGGCTGGTCAGTAGGCTAGCTAGAGTATGCGCAAGATCGTGGGTTCGAGTCCCATTGCCCGAGGCCTCCTTCTTTCGTGGATCCCGAACACATAGGAATCAGAAAACCTATTCCTACAATATCCCTGAGGGTACAAAGCACTTACTTGGTCATATTCCCATACACTCCCAGGCCTGAGAATCCTTAAAATTCTTAAAATACAAATTAAAATACCAAAATACCAATGTCTGAAGGGTATGCTGAATATACCCCTGAATTCTACCTTCACTCAAGGGCGCTATAGACTTTGCCCTCGCTGCTTTCACAGCAATATTTATATTTCTACAACACACTGCCATTGTAATGCACTCCAAGTACCTCCGTACTGTGCGTTGCTAAGAAGATGGCAAGCGGAAGGAATCGCGGTCTCCATGGTATTGTCTGTTATTGGCCGACGTAGTAACACCGAGGAATCGGATCATATTGCACCGCGTGTCGAAGAGACTTGCCCCTGTGCCGGCCCGCTAGATATCTTCTCAGCAACGCACATGTACTTCGCCACATTTCTTGAATCTGCTATACATTGGAGCGTTCAACTACTTTCAGTGGGCGAAGATCGTGGTCTCACTGGAGCGTGCGGTGTCACAGAAACATGCACAGAATTACTTGCAAGAGTATAGTATCAAGCTGGGGCCTGGGGATGACCCTAACAACCCTGCTTCCGAGCAACGAGGAGTTCTAGTTATTAAAAGCAAATCAAAGACCAAGGCGAAGCAACGCAAAGGCGCCGTGGCTAATTGGAAGGTGATATCACATATTTCTGCGTTTCTTTCTTTATTACATTTTATCTGCGTACGTTACGGATTGATTGCGAACAACTCAATTCACAGCGATACATTAATCGTGCAAACGTTTCACGTATTAATTACAGCGATGTCGCGCTCGACTGATTCGAATCTTGATCGTAAATATTATAGCCCGCGCGTTAAAAAGTCGTTGCTATGGAAACGTTAAATATGTATCTAATGCAACGGTAGACGTTCTAAATTTCGGTTAATATACCGTTACCAATTATTTATGTATGCGCTCTCTCGGCACGAATATGATGGCTGGTTTGACAATTATCCACAGCTTCAGGGTTCTTGCATTATGGACATTATGGGCAATTATAATTAACCACAATCGTGTTTGCTTATTGATATACCTGTTTATATTGAATATAATTAATGCAATAATTATGTATCTCTGTTTATCCTGTTGGTGTGTGCGCTTTTTTGTTAAAAAAAGGACAGATACAGCACCTTCTTTGTTTAATTCCTCTTTATTACTTTATATTTACTACGGTTTGTTAGGTTCAGGTAATTATATTGCTTTCACTCGTATGAATTTAATTTGTTGACAGTCTTGCGGCAGTAACAACTGCAATTTACCTATATAGCTTGTATTTTCCGATGACACCTCAGCTCGCAAATTTCTATACCGCGTGATTTATACTTACAGCGCGTTGGCAAAGTCACAATAAATGAATTAAGAAAACGCGGCATGACTGGCGAGGAGCTGCGACGAATAATGTGGGGACGGGCGTCTTTCTCTACGCCAGTCAGAATAAGGTAATATTCTTTGTGTCAAATAAAAAATAATCAGGGAAATCATCAAGGAATTGATCAGAATCGGCAATATGCATGATTTGTATTCGTTATAAATGCTTTCTACCACCCGTTACTTTCCATGTGTACTTACATAAATTATGCATGCAGTGTGGCCAACATTACTGTGCAACATGTGACAATTTTAATGAATTCTTTACAATTTACAATATTTCTATGGTATTCGTATTTATACCACCTTACCTGTTCAACTTGCATCTGGGCCATTCCACGCCCGACCGATCAGTTTTTGTGGTCGATGTCTGGTATTTTTATAAAATTGAAGCATGATGTAACAAGGGAACACTGCGAACCCGGACTCACCGATTGGAACGCAATTTTGTGGGTTTTTAGAGTGACTCAAAACAAGAACAACGGTGTGTTTCATTTGGGCCCTATCGCCCTTTAAGGGGGTGAAAACTAACCTCAAAATCAAATTGGCACTTGCACTTTTTCGCGTATAACAAAGTACAGCAGACAGAAAAAAAGGTTTCGAACAAAAGTTTAATGGTGCAATAAGCGCTACAAACTTCCGTTAACAAAATTTTGAAAAGAGTTAAAAGAACATATATAACTGACGAGAAAAACTCTTTTCAAAATTTTGTTAACGCAAGTTTAAAAAATTTATTTTTTACTTTTTAGTGCATTTTTATTATTTTGAAGTGGGTTTTAATTTTTTTAAAATTTTGTATGATGTTATTATACAATAGCTGCTATAGTTTCAGCTCATCTCATTTGAATGGATCTTTTTATTCTTTTTAGACAAGTAGTTTAAAAGTACCCAGGATCTCTTAAAAATTATTTGATTCTCTCAAACAGTACTTCATGTTCCCTAGTCCTTTGGCAACCTATCATTTTAGATCGTACATGCAGAAACCTGTTACATAATGTTAGTTGGATATTTCAATATTTAAGCTTCCCTATGTATCCCAATGATTAGTTTAGTCATGTCAAATTATTACCCGTATATTAAATTCACTCATACACTCATTCAATTCAGATACAACAACTGAAGATCTACTTCAGCTACGTAGAAATTTCAACCACGAATTAATGACAGTCAATGTTTGCACAGTCCAAACGTAGAACAACCCCAAGTCTCAGCAGTGACCGCTGGTTTCGGTGGCGCACTGACTACAGCTTTGGACATGATGGCTTTCGCCCACGATCTCGACCTGTCCACGGCCACAGAAGGAATTCCCACCAGTATCGACGCAAAACAATCGAAGTCGAAGGCTTCCAGTAACGATCAAACGAAGTCGACGCAGGCCAACCAGGAGAAAGTATCAGTGAAGCTTCAATTACAGGGAGAGCCACCCACTGCGCTCGTGGACAAACAACAAAATGGTCAAAGTGATCAGAAGACAAAGACGAGCGAGCCAGTGAATGTACATGAAATGAATTTGAAGAACGCCAGCCGTAAGTAAAGGCAACTGGGAAAATAGTATTGTTTCATATAGTGACGGGACCACGTTTAAAGTATGCACTAATAAATGCAGGGGCGGATTTGGAGATTTGGCGCCCTTAAGGGGACTAGGCAGTCGAAAAATCGATTTTTTATTGCATTTTCCGAAAGTACTATCTTTTCTCAATAAAATGCCTCTTGGTTCATAGTAAAATTCGCAAAATTGTAGATTTGGCAGCTAAAAATGTGAAGCGGCAATTTATAGCGTCGCCTTTGCTCAGAAACTTTAAACGCGTTTTTCTCGAATATTTTTTTTCTTCTATTTTCCTGATTGCGAACGAATTGAGGTTCAGATCGACTTGGAAAAAATTACAGGATGTGTAAAACATGTGCCTTTTCGGGGCAAACCTCTTATAGGTTTGGGTTAGGAGACCCAGACAATTTTATTTACGCAAACCCAATATCAACCCCCGTTCATATTAAACCTAAATGATATTTTTTATTCGCCTATTCAATTTTACGAGCAATCCCAAATAAATTAGGAGGGGGGGGGGGGGTAATTGGATTAATTATATCAATTTTAATTTTAATAATCCTTCCATTTACTAAAACTTACAATGAAATATCAAGAAAATTTTATCCCACAAATCAATTTTTATTCTGAAGGTTTCTTTCTCCATTTATTTTATTAACATGATCTGGAGGAATACATATTGAATACCCATACAAAAAACCTCTTATACGTTTGCCTCGAAATGGCACGTGTTTCACACATCCTGTAATTTTTTCCAAGTCGATCTGAACCTCAATTCGTTCGAAATCAGGAAAAAATGAAGAGAAAAAATATTCGAGAAGAATATTTGTATACACCCTTGATAAATAGTCGAAATTCTTTTTTTTTCAAAAACAAAAAGCTACTTGCAAAAACTTTATTATGTACTTTCAATTGTTTTTATGAAGCATTAGGTACCTCTTCATGTTCCTACTATCAATAGTGATCTACTCACAATTCTGTTGTAGTAATTAATTTCTTTAAATGTTGATTTCTTCACTATTTTCCCATTTATTATTGTTTCAGGTTTCGTTTCTACCGATAAAACTGTAGATTTCAATACAGTAATTACTTATTACATTCTCTGTAGTACATTCAGTTAAACAATGCTCATATACTCGAGATTATATTATGATATTCGTGAAAACAGATGTAGGTATTATTACCCCAGCCATATAATTTTAAGCTGACTGAAATGAAAGAAAAGAATGGATACAGTAAATGTAAATTAATTACATTTTGATATGAATTATATTAAGATTTCTTTGGAGGTTTAAAAATGAATGTAATTTTATGTTAAATTTATTTGAAAATTAAATGTTGGTAATTATTTTGATATAAATTATATTAAGTTTTAATTAGTGGTTTAATTTACATTTGTAATTAGTTAGGAGTGAACATATGAACCGTTCAAAACTGTGAATACCTTAAATGATTTTATCGTTTGCTGAATTCAACCACATAACGACGCCTAAATTCCAATATTGGGAACATAATGCGTGCAACGAGCGTGGCTTCGTGTTACAAGGGACGGGGTCAATATTATTTCTCGTGAATTTAATTATAGTCAGAATGAAATGTGTTGGTACCTCAAGGCCACTAATCAGTTATCCAGTTCCAACAATAGTATCTACCAAATTTTAGAATAATTATGCTTAGAATTCGGAAATAATAAATAATTCAAATTAAATTTCAATAAATTTAGCAGTCGCAGTTTGTTAAATCCAATCTTGCAAATTGTACACCTGATCCCCGGTACATGGGATCACACATCATTCACCTAATTATTAAACCCAAACGGTAATGACTTTAGTTTGAGATCATCTCAAGTTTCCACATCGAAGTTTCAAACTAATGCAAATCAGCACGTTTACTGGAATCAATTGCCAGACCTGGGTAATACTTTTCAAAATAATCATAGAATATTTCTTATCAGATTGTGAAAGTACTTGCGATGCACGTACATACAGTAACGAAAATATTCGGACACTTTTTAAAATCGCATAACTTTTTTGAAATTCACCCAAACGACTTGAGTTTTTTTGAGAATCTGGAAGGATTAGTTTGCTAAGTGATGTGATTCGTCGTTTTGAAAAAATTTGTAATTGGTCGGAATAGCAAAAAAAAATAGTAAATGTCGTTTTTTAAACCTTTTTTGTGAGCCTGTAATGAAAATTCAAAAAATCCGTTTGTAGATTGAAGTAAGTTGTATACATGCCTAAAATTTCATCAAAATTGGATAACGTTGTTCTGACCTATAAACGCTTAAAAATGGCAGAATAAGGTCGAAGATCGCTGATTTCGGGAATTTCGAGATTTTCGACCTTATCGATTCTTTTAATTTTCATCACAGCCTCAGAAAAAAATTAAAAAACCACCTTTACTATTTTTTTGCTATTCCGACCAAGTGCAATTTTTTTTCAAAACTACGAATCACGGCGCTTAGCAAACTAATCTTTCTAGCTTCTCATAAAAACTCAAGATGTTTGGGTTAATTTTAAAAAGTTTTGCAATTTTAAAAAATGTCCGAATATTTTCGTTACTCACTGTATACAGTCTCGTTATGCCATTAGAGACATAGGCATGCAACAAACATTTTCCATTTTGAGCCCGAAACGATTCCCATTCGTCAGAATTTAACGTGACTTTCCTAACTTTTCTACATCAAGTGTGAGAGATTGAGGGAGAGAGAGAGAGAGGGAGTGATAGAGAGGGAGGGAGAGAGAGAGTGGGGGTGAGAGAGGGGGAGAGAGAGAGGGAGAGCGGGAGAGGCGGTGAGAGGGGGGAGAGGGAGAGTGGGAGAGAGAGAGGGGGGAGAGAGGGGGAGATTGAGAGAGGGAGAGAGGAAGAGAGACCTCTTGTCCGCAACTTAATTATC